>OX596011.1:37764980-38282224 GCA_951394025.1 Heteromyza rotundicornis
ACGAAAAGACCTCCACAACAAACAAATTTAAAACTGAGAAGAAAAGCCCTCCACATCAATCACAATCATCATCTAAGCTGCTGCTACAAAATTAAAAAAGGTGCGTTACATTTATAAATGGTGATCATATGTGCGCATTTTTGAAATATTAAAAATTTATCCGTGATATAATAAAAAGTAAAATTTTCAATACGCTCAATTGCCAGCCCAAGCCACTCATTTACTCTCGTTTGTCTTCATTCCTACAACAAAAGCATTTTCTTAATATTATTCTGAAAGTGAAGTGATTTCTTAAATAAAGCTTCCAATCGTGCTATAAAATTAGTCTCTCTTTTAATTCCGTAATCTCTGTTCATTTAATTTGGATAACTTTTCTAATAAAAGTTTAAATAATTACCAAAACATAAGAAATAAAAGAGATTAATAACTAATAATACCGATCAAACGAAGGTACTTGTTTAATTATGCTAAATTAAAGAACGGCACCAAGCAACGAAGACATAGGTAGTTGCGGTCGGTATTTACAGAAATGATACCAATAGTTGGTGAGTTTGTAAATACCCGCAATATAGTTTGTTTATGGTCCTTCTCTTTGAAGTGATACAGAAACGGGTAATTTCCACATCTGGTAGCAGTTTGTCAGTCTGGATGGAAATTCCACATACACAGCGGAAGTGTACAAATACAAATGTACACAACTAAATAGGATCTGTCTCGGCCGATAATGAGGCCCAATAAAAAGATCCTTTGTTCCGCGAAATAGATAATTAGTGCGTTGCTTGGGCGGACCGTTTATTATACACACGATGGGACCGCAATCGCATCGTGTACATAGGTAGTTTTAAGGTATTCGTATGTATTTGTAGGTATTTATTTTATAAGGTATTATTTGTAATTTCTAAGTAGATTTTAAACTATAAATAAAGAGTTCAGTTCACTGGACAAAACAGTTATCCCATAACAACCGAAACCTCGTGTGCTTACTTGTTAAGCTAAACAAATTGGTGACCCCGTGATTTAAATACGCGTAAAAGTGTTAGAATTCGTGTTTTTTGTCTAAAAAAAAAAAAAAAAAAAAAAAAAATTGCATTGTGTTTAAGTTGAGTTATAAAAAAAAAAAATAAAAGTTTTAAATGCACTAGTGTTTAGTGTTTGTTGTAAAATATAAAAAAAAAATAAAAGTTTTAAATTACAACTGCGCTAGTGTTTAGTGTTTGTTGTAAAATATAAAAAAAAAATAAAAGTTTTAAATTACAACTGCGCTAGTGTTTAGTGTTTGTTGTAAAATATAAAAAAAAAATAAAAGTTTTAAATTACAACTGCGCTAGTGTTTAGTGTTTGTTGTAATATAAAAAAAAAAAATAAAAGTTTTAAATTACAACTGCACTAGTGTTTAGTGTTTGTTGTAAAAGAAAAAAAAAAATTTTAATTTATTAATTACAACTGTGCTAGTGTTTTGTTTTGTATAAAATGGAGCAGATAGTGAAGAACCAAGAAGCTATCGGGGCGGAGATAGCTTCTGGGTACAACAAGCTGGCCAAGGAGGCTGCCACAAGCATAAATGTGGGACGGTTTCAGGAGATGAGGTCCTGGGTAACGGAACTGTCCCAGCGGTTCGAGGCTAACGACCAAGAGTTAGTCGCGGCAGAAGTCACTATGGAAAGAAATGCATACTTCAAGCAGAAGTATGCAGACCAGGTAAGAGGTCACATTTCTAATTTTTATAAGTTGTTAAATACAGTAACAATCAGTCCTGAACCGGTAGTGAAACCTGACCAAAAGGGGTCAGGTGAGCCTGACAAAAAGGGGTCAGGTAAACCTGACCAAAAGGGGTCAGGGGAGTTTGACCAGAAACGGTCAGTTGCTCCACTACCATGGATAGGGAGAAAATTCCAACATGTGTTGGACATATTAGATGAAAAGGTTAGTAATTGTGGGGAAGGGAAGGATTCCATAGAAACAGTGGAAAAGAAATTAGACTTAGTTGAGGAAACTTACCTCAAATATATGGAATTCTACTCTGATGACGAGCTAACTGAAGTGTATTACGGGTTGAGGGAAAAAGTTGCTTCACTAAAGAAAGGGAATATTGATACTTGCCCCTTCCCTTTACCACAAATAGATATACCAGTTTTCGATGGTAAATACTCTGAATGGGACACATTCAAGGAATTGTTCCAACAATTAGTAGTATCAAAATCGATTTCAAATACACAAAAGATGTGTATATTGAAAGCGAAGGTGAAAGGATCGGCAGCAAGCATTATTGTAAATTTGCCATCAAAGGATGCAAATTTCGATATTGCATGGAAGTTGCTTAATGATAAATACACAAATCAAAGAGCAATAACTTCAATTTACTTTAAAAAGCTGATTGAGGCTCCTGCTGTCAGATCTGACGCAAAAAGTGTGCAAGACTTTCAAGAGATGATAAACGAAAGTCTTCAAGCATTGCACGCATTTGGGATTGGAGCAGAAGAACTGCTTCAGTCCTTGATATGTTTCATCCTACAAAGGAAAATGGATGGAGCATTAAGAGTAAAATTTGAGGCCTCTTTAGTTAACTCAAAGAAATTACCAAGGGTCGACAACTTGCTCGGATTTCTCGAGCGCGAAGTTTGTATTTTAGAGGCGACCCAAGAATTTTCCAACAAAAGGGATGGAAATCTTGGGGAGCAGCCTAGGAAAAAGGGATTCGTGCTAAGTGGTGAGAAATGTTTAATGGGATGTTTAACGGGACATTTTTTGAATCAATGTTCCAAATTTAGAGGACTTTCCATTATCGAACGATGGAATAAGGTAAAAGAGAACAATTTATGCAAAAAATGTCTGAAAAGCGGACACATGAGTGTAACATGTAGTAGTGAATATAACTGTAGAATATGTAAATATGGTCATCATTCTCTACTACATAGGGAAAATAAGAAAACGCAGTCTAAAACTGCTGTGGTTAAAGATAAAATTAAAGAAATAAATAAATGTATATTATTGTCCACAGCCATAGTTCAGGTGGCTGACGGATTAGGAAATTGGATGGATTGTCGGGCTTTGCTCGATAATGGGTCCCAAGTCTGTTTGATGACAAAGGCTTTTAAAAACAAGTTGAAATTAAAAGCTTCTGGTACATCAACTACTATTGAGGGTCTAGGGAAAAGTAAAGCTAAGGTGAATGAACGGGTTAGTGTAACCATTAGATCCAAAACTTCGGGATATAAGACGAATTTGGAAATGTTGGTGATGCCTAAGATTTTGTCGGATTTGCCTGAACGAATGGTGGAAACAGGTGAGTATCCGAATGGAATTCAGTTAGCAGATCCAAAATACCATATTCCGAGAGGAGTAGATATGCTGATTGGAGCAGAAATATTCTTCGACATTTTGTCAACAGGACAAATTCGGGATAAGGATGGCAACTTTATGTTGCAAAATACAAAATTAGGTTGGATAGTAAGTGGATCTGCTCGCATATCGGCGTCTGCTGTACGTTGCATGACTATATCCAGTTTGCAGGAAAATACGGATACGATGCTCCAAAAATTTTGGGAGGTAGAAGAGCTTCCGTGCAAGAAAAGGATGACAAAGGAGGAAATCAAGTGTGAGCAGATTTTCAACAAGACGACTAAAATAGGACAGGATGGAAAATTTGAAGTAAGTATTCCATTTAAAGAAAAAAGTAATTTGTTGGGAGATTCTAGAATTATTGCAAAGCGTAGATTTTATTCTATAGAAAATAAATTGGAAAAGAATACAGAGTTAAAATTGCAGTATCAGGAATTTATGAAAAAGTATATGGAATTGGGACATATGGAAATAATTCAAAAAGAATTAAAATTGAAAGAAAGTTGCTATTTTCTACCACATCATTGTGTATTACGACCAGAGAGTACCTCAACCAAATTACGAGTAGTATTTGACGCTTCTTGCAAATCGACTACAAATGTGTCATTAAATGATATATTATATGTAGGCCCAAGATTGCAGGAAGAGTTATTTAACATTCTTTTGAGGTTTAGGAAACATAAATATGCTTTTTCAGCAGACATCGAAAAAATGTATAGGCAAATTTGGGTTGCAGAAAAAGATAGAAAATATCAACTAATATACTGGCGGTGGAGTCCAGAAGAGGAACTCAAAATTTATTCCTTAAATACAGTTACTTATGGGACAGCATCGGCGCCATATTTGGCTGTAAAATGCTTGGAAAAAATTTCTGATGTACAACGGAAAAGTAATCCAAAAGTCGCGGATATCATTAAAAATGATTTTTATATGGATGATTTAATGACTGGTGGGGATTGCTTAAAAAGTGTGGTAGAAATGCAGGGCAATATAAATAAAATTTTGCAAGGATATGGAATGCCGTTGCGAAAATGGTGTGCAAATCATCCAGATTTGTTGTCCAACATTCCAATTCAGGATAGAGAGGGATGTTTGGATATCGGTTTGGAAAATGTATCGACAATAAAAACTTTAGGGGTAGTATGGAATCCTCTAGAAGATGAGTTAAGCATGAAATGTAATTGGGAAAATGGAGAAGTAGTCACAAAAAGAACTATTTTGTCAGACATTTCCAAGCTATTTGATCCACTGGGGATAGTGAATCCGGTAACTGTAACTGCGAAAATTTTATTACAGCAGCTATGGAAGTCAAAAATTGATTGGGATTCAAAGGTACCACAAGATATATTGATGACTTGGAACAAAATTAAAAGTGAATTACCAAAACTTAATGAAATAAAAATTAAACGACACTTATTTTGTGACCAACATAAAGTTATTGAATTACATGGATTTTCCGATGCTTCCATCAAGGCGTATGGAGCGGTAATTTATGTAAAAACCTCAAATGAAAATGGGGAGGTGTCAGTACGACTAGCAACAGCTAAATCACGAGTAGCTCCAATAAAGATGTTGACGCTACCCAGATTGGAGTTGTGTGCTGCAGTTTTATTGACTGAGTTAATGAAAAAGGTAATTGAGAGTTTGAAAATCAACAATTTTTCTAAATTTTATTATACAGATTCGTCCATAGTTTTAAGCTGGCTCAAATTGGAACCAGCAGTATTACAGGTATTTGTTGCAAATAGGGTGGCACAAATACAAAGCGAGACCGATATTAAGGAATGGAGGTATGTTCCAACTAAAGAAAATCCAGCGGATATTGTGTCAAGAGGCTCGCTACCAAGTGAGCTTATAGACAGTAATATGTGGTTAGATGGACCATTGTTTCTGAGAGAAGAAAAGGGTCAGGAATGGCTTTGTCCGCAAAGCTGTGACTCCTTGACACTGGAAGTTAAAAAGAGTAAAGTGGTTGGTGCACTAATAAGATCCGGTTCTTTTATAGATACTATTCGTCACAAAAATAGTTTTGAGTTTTTAAGGAATGTAGTAGCTCAGATTTTACGTTTTGTTGACATTGCGAAAAAAAGATGCCAAAAACAGTGGCTAATTTATAAACAAAAAGCATTGGTAGTTCTAATAAAAAATATTCAACAGAAACATTTTAAAAAGGAGATTAAAGCGCTAAATGCAAATAAGATACTACCGTCGGATTCAAAAATCTTAACATTGTATCCTATTATAGATGAAGAAGGGATATTAAGGGTAGGAGGTAGAATAGAGAATAGTAGATTAGCTTATGAATCGAAGCATCCAATTTTACTTCCATATGACGACAAATTAGTAGTGCTATTAGTAACGGAATTGCATGTCAAACATTTGCACATAGGACCACAGGGACTATTAGCAATCATAAGACAAAGGTTTTGGCCATTAAGAGGAAAACAATTAGCAAAGAAAATTGCAAATAAATGCTACAGATGTTTTCGCGCTAATCCAAGACCTTTACATCAACTTATGGGGAATTTACCAAAGGATAGGTTGATCAAGACACGACCTTTTTTAAATGTAGGCATCGATTTTTTGGGGCCAATAACAATACATTACAAAGTGCGAGGAAAAAAAACGGATAAAGCTTATGTTTGTGTATTTGTTTGTTTTTCGACGAAAGCGGTCCATTTGGAAGTCGTTTCTGACTTAAGTTCAGCAGCATTCATTGGAGCATTAAAAAGATTTGTGGCACGGCGTAGTTGTCCACAGAAAATTTATTCTGACAATGGAACTAATTTCATTGGGGCTGCGAATAGCCTAAATGAAATATATCAATTGTTCAAGAACAAAAAACATTCGGAGGCCATTGAAAGATTTTGTGGGGAAAAAGAAATTCAATGGATAAATATTCCGGCCAGATCTCCTCATGTGGGGGGATTGTGGGAGGCTGCAGTGAAATCAGTGAAGAAACATTTCTATAGAGTCGTGGAAGGCATTATGACATTTGAAGAAATGTGTACCTTGATGGCTCAGATAGAATCAATTCTAAATTCAAGGCCACTTATGCCATTGTCCGATGATCCGAATGATTTTCAAGTTTTAACTCCAGGTCATTTTCTTATAGGAGAATCTTTTTCAACGTTTGTTGATAGAAGTGATAATCAATGTTATCACGGGCTGCGGGATCACTGGAAAGCAGTGCAAAACAATACCCAAGAGTTTTGGAGAATATGGTCAACCGAATATTTGAGTGAGTTGCAAAAAAGGTATAAATGGCAGCGTCCGTCCGATAACATTGAAGTAGGCAGTCTTGTTCTTTTGAAAGAAGAAAATTTGGCCATGATAAATTGGAGGAGGGGACGAGTTATTAACACAATCTGTGGAGTTGATGGATTGTGTCGAATGGTAGATGTAAGAACAAGCACTGGTATATCGAGACGATCGGTACACAATGTTTGTCCTTTTCCTACGGATGAAAATAATTCAAATGAAAAAGAAAAAACAAATGAAAAAACAAAAGAAAAAAATAATAGTAGTAATAGTGAAAACAAAGATGTAAGAAGATCCAGTAGGATTAAAAACAAAAATTGTATGCTTATATTATTGTCGTATTTAATGATTTTCCCTGTAGTAAAAGGGCTTGTGAATATTGACTATTTTAAAGATAAAGCAGGAATATTTTTTGAAGAAGTGGAGGTAATAGGGCTGACAAAAACTGCATGGAATATTGTGGTACATGTGAACATGACGGATTATTGGAGTTATAGGGACAAATTGGACGAGTCAATGCAGCTGGTTAAATCCATGGAGGCATCACTTTCCGACGATGTATATATGGCAGCGACGATCGAACAACTCACAGCAAGGTATCAGCGCATCGCCCAAAATAATGAAGTCATCACGCTAATCAACTCGAAGAAGAGCCGGCGAGTTCGAAGGGCGCCTTTGGGATTTATGGGTGGTGTTCTTCATTCAATATTTGGACTGATGGATGAGGAACACGCCCAAGGATTGGTGCAACAGATTCAACAAAGCCAGTCAAATGAGAAATACATGTTAGATCTAATAGAAAAGCAAACGTCTATTCAAGATTTAACATCGGACATACTGAAGCAACAACATGAGGTGGTATGGAAGAATTTTCAATTCATCAACAACTCAGTACATACACTGAATGAGGCAATAAATAAACAAATGGATAATGAAGTGATACTTAGCGCAATAACAAGTACTCTGGTGGCGGTGGAATCATTCGAGGAGATTCAGCGAGACTTAATCGACGTCATCTGGAACTCGAAAGGCAATTTTATGGCAAAAATACTGCCGTTGCAAAAATTCCAAAAACAAATAGGCCTAATCACTTCTAATATCAACGAAAACTTAATGTTGCCTGACAATAATCCGATGGAGCTTGCAAAGATTGCAAAAACAACCACAAGAACAACCGCAGAATTCATTTTGTTCAACATTCGAATTCCACTAGTTAACAAAGAAAAGATGCGAGCGTATGCAATATATTCGTATCCTACATTCCATGACGGGTATTTCGTGAGTATTAAGCCTGCATTTGATTACATACTATTAGATGCGAGAAAAACAGTGTATTATGGGATGGTGGGCGATAAGTTTCAACATTGTCAACAAATGAAGAAGATTCTGCTATGCCCGCAGACACATCCTTTATACAACATAAGAGCCGACTCCAGATGCGAAGTTCAACTATTCTTAAAGCAGCGAAGGTTTCCTCGGGACTGCGAGATAAACATTGTGCCTTTGCGTAATTTTTGGCGTCAACTCTATGCGACTAATTCTTGGATTTTTTCGATGGGTGAAGAGACTCAAGCTGAAATAAAGTGCAACGAGAATCATCAGATAGTGAGCCTTGAAGGTCAAGGTATGTTACAAATGAATCCTGACTGTTATCTACAAACGACCGATGTCAACCTATGGGCATATGACGTATACACAACGAATGTCAGTTACATCATTCCGATCCTGAATCTAACGCATCATATGCCAAATATCAAACATATTCAACTAATGGGAGATATAGAATCGTTTCAAATTCAGAACATCCCAACACAAAAGACGATATTAGGATTTCCAACGGCGTTGGATTTTCACCACGTAGCTCATTATGGTTCAAGTCTGACAACATGGGTTATAATGCTGGTAATCATCGTAGCAGTAATCATCATCTTCCGAAAACTGTGCCAGATGTCCACCACCTATCTACCAGCAGCCATTACCTTACCACAGTTAGGGTAGAGTAAATTCAAAATCAATATAACATATATTTTTTACACAGTTTACATATTTTAATTAGTATTTGAGTATGCCAAATTTTATTTAAAACAAAGCTTATAAGCATAAATCTATAAATACAAAATTTTCTTTTGTTAATTTGAATTCATTTTCATGGCGGCCGTAGCCGCTTGACAATTAACCACTGTGTGGAATCACATTTTTTAATTTTTTTAAGATTTAAAATTTCGATACAAACATTTCAAAAAAAAAAAAGAAAAAAAAAAAAAGAGAGAAAGAAATGTTTTATCGATATAATTATTTTTATGTTTTATTATGTTGTTTAAGAAGCAACCCCTTGTTAGTTTTAAGTTCTGATTGATTTAAGTTTTCTTTTCAACATAGAATAGTGCTACAGTAAGATATTTATTTCTTGCACTATCAAACAAAAAATCAAAACACAAAAATAAGAAAAATTATCAAAAGTAATCTAAATTGTAATTAAGTTATTTGCATCTTGTAAGGTTTGTAGCGCCTCATATTAAAAAAAAAAAAAAAATGTATGTAAACACTATATAAAAAATTTATATTTTTGTTAAGGATGTTCAAAAAAAAGGGACAAAATTATTAAAAGACTTAAGCCTTTTAAGGCGGGCAAGACACACAATTATACGTAAAATCAAAAATGTATATCAAGAAAAGAAAACAAAAACATGTAAACATGTCCAAGAGAGGACAATAGTATTAAAAGACTTGAGTCTTTCAAAGTAGGCAATATGTTTAATTATGCTAAATTAAAGAACGGCACCAAGCAACGAAGACATAGGTAGTTGCGGTCGGTATTTACAGAAATGATACCAATAGTTGGTGAGTTTGTAAATACCCGCAATATAGTTTGTTTATGGTCCTTCTCTTTGAAGTGATACAGAAACGGGTAATTTCCACATCTGGTAGCAGTTTGTCAGTCTGGATGGAAATTCCACATACACAGCGGAAGTGTACAAATACAAATGTACACAACTAAATAGGATCTGTCTCGGCCGATAATGAGGCCCAATAAAAAGATCCTTTGTTCCGCGAAATAGATAATTAGTGCGTTGCTTGGGCGGACCGTTTATTATACACACGATGGGACCGCAATCGCATCGTGTACATAGGTAGTTTTAAGGTATTCGTATGTATTTGTAGGTATTTATTTTATAAGGTATTATTTGTAATTTCTAAGTAGATTTTAAACTATAAATAAAGAGTTCAGTTCACTGGACAAAACAGTTATCCCATAACAACCGAAACCTCGTGTGCTTACTTGTTAAGCTAAACAGTACTCCATATTCAAAGTGAGAGAAATAAAAAGATCTTTGAAAAATATTCGACACATTGAACTGTGCAAAAATAACCAAAAGCACATACACACAAACACATACTCCCACCCGCTCTCACAAGAAAAAGTCTCCACTGCAGGTTGTTGCTGCATTATTTTCTTTCGTTTTGCTTTAATTAGTTTTCGATATTTTGGCAACGGACAGAAGTTCGTTTTTTTTATAAATTTAATTTCCAGTTAAAAAATTAAAGTAAATAATTCAAAATTAAATTAAAAGCAGTGTAATTGTGAAATTTAAAATTTGAAAGTGAACAAACTAACTGAGGCCAAAGTTAGCAACGTGGGAACAAAACACAAACCAAAACTGCAACAACAACACGTGAGAGCTATTCTATTGAAATTTGTGTTTTCAGTCAGTCTCAGAAAATACGAAATATTTCTTTGACTGAAACTGAATATTTCAGAGCAAAATATTTAAATAGGGAATTTTTATTTCTTTATCGCTTTTTAATATTTTTGTGAAATATTCAAAATAAGCGAATTAAAATATTTAAATATTTTGCCCGATTTGTATTTCGTGCAATTTTTTGTTGGTTTTTTTTTTCATTTTCCTATTCTCACATTCTACTATATTTGGAGTGCGCCCTACGTCAGTATTTCCGACACTGACAAAGGGTTGTAATTTATTATTATAAATTTTTTTTTATCGCTTTTAAATATTTTTGAGAAATATTTAAATAAAATAAGCGATTCCAAATATTTTATTATTGGGAAGTTTTAAAATTTTTTTTTGTTTTTGGAAATTTAAGTGTAATTTTTAGTTATTTGAAATTTTTGTGAAAAATGGCTGCTTTAAAGGAATTTCATCGTCTGGCTGACGAAATCCTTGAATTCGAAGCGGAATTCAATACAACTGGTCAGAGTGACCATTCTACTTTTTCGTTGAAAGTTCAACGTGAGGAATTTAAAGATTTATGGGTGAAAGTAAAGGCAGCTTATGAAAAGTGTTCGCGGTCATCCTCAACCGACAATTCGGAGTCTATTGGCGATTTAGGAATAGTAAAAGATAGATATCGAAATTGCTACCAGGCATATGTAGCCTGCGCTGCCATGATGGGTGAATTTGCTCACAATCTGACAGCTCATAATTTAACACCCCCTCCCAGTTCTACTATGATTTTAAATTCGAATGAACATCGTCCGTCTTCTAGCAACATGCGGTTGCCTCCGTGTGACACTGAGATTTTTTATGGAGATTATATCTCATGGCCCACTTTTCGTGACATGTTCACGGCAATTTATATTCAAAATTCGGGGCTAACTTCAGTTGAGAAACTTTACCACCTGAATCAAAAAACTAGAGGTGAGGCTAAAGATATAGTCAAGAAGTCCCCTCTCACAAATGATGGATTTGTGCAGGCGTGGGATAACCTATCAGATAGGTATGAAAATAAAAGGATTTTAGTGAACAGTCAACTGAGGATTTTGTTCGGCCTTCAGCCAGTGACTTCGGAGTCGGGGTCCGCTATAAAGAAATTACAGCGGGATATAAATAACTGTAAATCCGCTCTCGAACTATATAAAATTAATGTTGAAAATTGGGATGCAATTTTCGTGTATTTATGTTCAACTTACTTACCAGAAGCAACGCTCTCCTTATGGGAGCAAGGAATTAAAAATAAGACAGCAATCCCCAAATGGGTTGATTTAGATAGTTTTCTGACTGAAAGATTTCAAACTCTAGAAACAGTTTCAGATATTCGAGGTACGCTTAACCAAAGAACTGGTGGCTACCAAAATAAATACTCCCAAAATCAGAATAGAAAAGTAAATTCCCATAATGCAAACATTTACCAGGCGAATTGTAAACTTTGTGATACGCAACAACACCCACTGTGGAATTGTCCACAATTTTTAGATATGAACGTTAGTTACAGGTTGTCAACAGTAAGGAGGTTGCATCTGTGTTTGAACTGTTTGGCCAGTTCTCATGAGGTGAAAGATTGTACGAGCAATTACAAGTGCCTTAGTTGCAAGAGGCGTCATAACTCGCTACTTCATCGTGAAGGACTTGGGTCACCGCCTAATTCTCCTGCGCCATCAGATGGTGCAAATCAAAACAATTTTCCGGTTTCAAGTGATTTATCCACTGAACCTTCCACATCGCAAGGTCATGTCGATAGGGTTCAGACGCATTTCACAACGAGTACAAAAGGGGTGCTGTTAGGGACAGCTTTAGTGACCATATGTCATTCAGGCTCCGTTTATACGGCCAGAGCGCTAATCGATTCTGGGTCAGAGGGCACATTTATATCAGCGCGTTTGCAGAAACGGCTGAATATACCCACTCAAAGCGTGAATGCCCAAGTAGCAGGGCTAAATAATGTAGTTTCGGCACAAATTCAAAAAATGTGCAATTTTGTAATAGGATCACCAATTGATCCCAGGGTAAGAATAGAGACGAAGGGTCTCATTCTTCCTCAATTAAGCGGCAACATTCCCACAGTTTCTATCGATAGGACCTTGGTGCAGAATTTACCTGATTTGCAAATGGCAGATCCTAATTTTTATAAAAGCGAACAAGTGGATGTCCTAATTGGAGGTGACATATATCCACGAATTATTTTAGATGGAATACGAAGAGGTATTCTAGGGTCACTCATTGCTCAGAACACAGTTTTTGGGTGGATCTTAACTGGGCCTTTGCCCCCTAATGGGGTTTCAATTAAACCGACATATTCGGTATACGTTAATCAAATTTCACTGCAGGATCAGTCGTAAAATTTGCCAGAACTTGAGGAAGTCTCAAAGAAAAGTTCTTGGAATTTAAATAAAAATAAGAGTAAGAAAAATCATAACAAAACCACTCGGAAAAATGAGGATGAGCGTAAATATTTAAAATGGAAAACTACACAGAAAAATTTTGAGAAGTTAGAGATAATGAGTGAAGAAAGGCTATCTCCAAATGAGTGGCGGCTAGGCAGAGACGATAGAATTCGGATTTTAGATATCCGAAAAGAATACGGATCGCGTTGTTTTACGAACGCGCCAAAATTCTACGAAAGTGGCGGAAGCGTCGATACTGCGGATGGTGGACTTGGACCTCGTTCGTCTGAGTCATCATGTGAACCGCATAGTAAAAAGAGGGATGGACTTGAGCCTAGTTCGCTTGAGCCATCATATGAAGCGCAAGGCTGCAGCACGGATGGACTTGGGCCTCGTACGCTTGAGCCATCCATGGGAGCGCGCGACGATGATATGGATGGACTTGGGCCTCGTACGCTTGAGCCATCCATAGAAGCGCACGACGGTGATCTGACTGGACTTGGGCCTCGTACGCTTGAGCTGGTCAGCTATCAGTCGGTTGGACTTGGGCCTCGTACGCTTGAGCCAACACAATCCCAGTGCGCCTTTGAGCAGCAACGTCACTTTCGTCCAACCCCTAATCTGTGGGGGTATTTTTAGAGGAAATTACCAAATGTAATTTCTATGTATTTTTATTAAATTGAATTCATATTGCACTGATCACCATTTTTATAAATGTACGCCCTCCATTTTTTATAAATATGAAATTTTGTAATTTACTATTAGATTTAGTTGCAGTGATGCTGCAAGGCGGGCGGCAATGTTCACGCCAACCGCGTAAATATGAACGCTACCTTATATAAATTTGTTAAATGTAGGGGGCGCTATTGTCTGTGGCGAAATCTGCTTTCAAGTATGGCGATTTCGGTTTTGCCGACGGCTTTTTGGCTTTTTAAAAACTTAATTTTCACTCTCGTCCGAATACCATACGAAGCAGCAGCCGCCACAGCCAAGAAAAAGCCGGTAAGATTTTCTGAGGAAAATATTTAAATAAATAAAGAAAAGATAACTAATTTGAAACGAATTTTCTGTTTTTTAACCTTAACGAACTAAAGAACATAACAAGACATGAAAATGGGAAAATGACTATAACTGACTTAATGGAAGTATCAGAATTTAAAATAGTACAGAATAAGGATGTAATCGTAATTTATATAAAGTATCCAAAAATTAAATATGATTGTAATCTTTATGAAGTTCGTGCAAAAGGATGGAAAATTAATGATTGATGAAAAAATATCAAAATGTAATAATGAATATTTTAACGTAAAAGAATGTAAAAAGGAAATAATAAGTACATATTGTAAAATTGAATCTGAAAAATCATGTTTATCGGAAATTTTAAATAAAAATAAAAGTCAATGCTAAAAAATCAAAGAAAGAAATAAAGAAATTGACAAAATAAAAGAAGGAGCAATATTAATTTCTGGAAAACATAATATCGAAAATCAATCATTAGAAGGAATATAATTAATAACTTTTAAAAATACAACTATCTATATATATAAAAGAGACGTGTATGTTTGTCACCAGCAGACGCGAAAACTGCAGCACCGATTCTCACCAAAATTTATATATGTGTTCTAGGGGTCGTGACATAGGATAGGTTTTGACACGCCCACATTTACCGCCCACAAGTTAGTAAAAACTGCTATATCTCAGACGTTTTTGATCACAAGAAAATGAAATTTGCCATGAACATACTATAAGACCCCAGCCATAATCAGGGCTACAAATGGCCGGGAATAGACAATGGGGCGTGGCACAGTCCATACAAGTCAATATTTGAAAATGCTGTAATAGCGCTCCCACACAATGTTTTCCAACAAAATTTGGCAAATGGTTTCATGGTTTCAACTCTAAGCTAAATACAACTTATCGGCGTAATTGGACAAAGGGGCGTGGCACCGCCCATACAATTCAATACTTCAAAGTGCCATTATTGGGCTCCCATTGAATATTCTTCAACGGGAAATGGTTATATGCCTTCAATGCAACAAATTGGAATTGGACAGCGGGGCGTGGCACTTCCCATACAATTCAATATTTTAAAAATGATATACTTGTTCTGCCGATGAACATTTTTCATTAATTTATTATGAGCAAAAAGAACTTTTTTAGGGCCAGCAAGGCGAACCGGGCCCTGCTAGTGTATTAAATAAAGCAAAGAAATAATTAAACTCACATCCTGCATTATGGACAATTATAATTGTAACAATTTTTATTAAGTTAACTAAAATTTTAAGAGATAATCACCAAAGGAAAAGAATTGAAGGAATTGAAAAAACTTATCAACAAATGTATATTCAAATTGAAAAATTAACAAATCAATTAGTTTAAACAGAAAATCACTAAAATGTCTGTGGCGAAATCTGCTTTCAAGTATGGCGATTTCGGTTTTGCCGACGGCTTTTTGGCTTTTTAAAAACTTAATTTTCACTCTCGTCCGAATACCATACGAAGCAGCAGCCGCCACAGCCAAGAAAAAGCCGGTAAGATTTTCTGAGGAAAATATTTAAATAAATAAAGAAAAGATAACTAATTTGAAACGAATTTTCTGTTTTTTATCTTTTTTGAAAACGATTTCGAGAGCTATCGAATAGTTCGTAGAAGAACAAGGCCTGCGCCCAATTATTGGTCCTTCGAACCGGATCCATTCCAAAGGAGACGAAAAGACCTCCACAACAAACAAATTTAAAACTGAGAAGAAAAGCCCTCCACATCAATCACAATCATCATCTAAGCTGCTGCTACAAAATTAAAAAAGGTGCGTTACATTTATAAATGGTGATCATATGTGCGCATTTTTGAAATATTAAAAATTTATCCGTGATATAATAAAAAGTAAAATTTTCAATACGCTCAATTGCCAGCCCAAGCCACTCATTTACTCTCGTTTGTCTTCATTCCTACAACAAAAGCATTTTCTTAATATTATTCTGAAAGTGAAGTGATTTCTTAAATAAAGCTTCCAATCGTGCTATAAAATTAGTCTCTCTTTTAATTCCGTAATCTCTGTTCATTTAATTTGGATAACTTTTCTAATAAAAGTTTAAATAATTACCAAAACATAAGAAATAAAAGAGATTAATAACTAATAATACCGATCAAACGAAGGTACTCCATATTCAAAGTGAGAGAAATAAAAAGATCTTTGAAAAATATTCGACACATTGAACTGTGCAAAAATAACCAAAAGCACATACACACAAACACATACTCCCACCCGCTCTCACAAGAAAAAGTCTCCACTGCAGGTTGTTGCTGCATTATTTTCTTTCGTTTTGCTTTAATTAGTTTTCGATATTTTGGCAACGGACAGAAGTTCGTTTTTTTTATAAATTTAATTTCCAGTTAAAAAATTAAAGTAAATAATTCAAAATTAAATTAAAAGCAGTGTAATTGTGAAATTTAAAATTTGAAAGTGAACAAACTAACTGAGGCCAAAGTTAGCAACGTGGGAACAAAACACAAACCAAAACTGCAACAACAACACGTGAGAGCTATTCTATTGAAATTTGTGTTTTCAGTCAGTCTCAGAAAATACGAAATATTTCTTTGACTGAAACTGAATATTTCAGAGCAAAATATTTAAATAGGGAATTTTTATTTCTTTATCGCTTTTTAATATTTTTGTGAAATATTCAAAATAAGCGAATTAAAATATTTAAATATTTTGCCCGATTTGTATTTCGTGCAATTTTTTGTTGGTTTTTTTTTTCATTTTCCTATTCTCACATTCTACTATATTTGGAGTGCGCCCTACGTCAGTATTTCCGACACTGACAAAGGGTTGTAATTTATTATTATAAATTTTTTTTTATCGCTTTTAAATATTTTTGAGAAATATTTAAATAAAATAAGCGATTCCAAATATTTTATTATTGGGAAGTTTTAAAATTTTTTTTTGTTTTTGGAAATTTAAGTGTAATTTTTAGTTATTTGAAATTTTTGTGAAAAATGGCTGCTTTAAAGGAATTTCATCGTCTGGCTGACGAAATCCTTGAATTCGAAGCGGAATTCAATACAACTGGTCAGAGTGACCATTCTACTTTTTCGTTGAAAGTTCAACGTGAGGAATTTAAAGATTTATGGGTGAAAGTAAAGGCAGCTTATGAAAAGTGTTCGCGGTCATCCTCAACCGACAATTCGGAGTCTATTGGCGATTTAGGAATAGTAAAAGATAGATATCGAAATTGCTACCAGGCATATGTAGCCTGCGCTGCCATGATGGGTGAATTTGCTCACAATCTGACAGCTCATAATTTAACACCCCCTCCCAGTTCTACTATGATTTTAAATTCGAATGAACATCGTCCGTCTTCTAGCAACATGCGGTTGCCTCCGTGTGACACTGAGATTTTTTATGGAGATTATATCTCATGGCCCACTTTTCGTGACATGTTCACGGCAATTTATATTCAAAATTCGGGGCTAACTTC
Organism: Heteromyza rotundicornis; assembly: GCA_951394025.1. Taxonomy (NCBI): domain Eukaryota; kingdom Metazoa; phylum Arthropoda; class Insecta; order Diptera; family Heleomyzidae; genus Heteromyza; species Heteromyza rotundicornis. Next base: position 37,782,183 of record OX596011.1, read on the forward strand.
AGTTGAGAAACTTTACCACCTGAATCAAAAAACTAGAGGTGAGGCTAAAGATATAGTCAAGAAGTCCCCTCTCACAAATGATGGATTTGTGCAGGCGTGGGATAACCTATCAGATAGGTATGAAAATAAAAGGATTTTAGTGAACAGTCAACTGAGGATTTTGTTCGGCCTTCAGCCAGTGACTTCGGAGTCGGGGTCCGCTATAAAGAAATTACAGCGGGATATAAATAACTGTAAATCCGCTCTCGAACTATATAAAATTAATGTTGAAAATTGGGATGCAATTTTCGTGTATTTATGTTCAACTTACTTACCAGAAGCAACGCTCTCCTTATGGGAGCAAGGAATTAAAAATAAGACAGCAATCCCCAAATGGGTTGATTTAGATAGTTTTCTGACTGAAAGATTTCAAACTCTAGAAACAGTTTCAGATATTCGAGGTACGCTTAACCAAAGAACTGGTGGCTACCAAAATAAATACTCCCAAAATCAGAATAGAAAAGTAAATTCCCATAATGCAAACATTTACCAGGCGAATTGTAAACTTTGTGATACGCAACAACACCCACTGTGGAATTGTCCACAATTTTTAGATATGAACGTTAGTTACAGGTTGTCAACAGTAAGGAGGTTGCATCTGTGTTTGAACTGTTTGGCCAGTTCTCATGAGGTGAAAGATTGTACGAGCAATTACAAGTGCCTTAGTTGCAAGAGGCGTCATAACTCGCTACTTCATCGTGAAGGACTTGGGTCACCGCCTAATTCTCCTGCGCCATCAGATGGTGCAAATCAAAACAATTTTCCGGTTTCAAGTGATTTATCCACTGAACCTTCCACATCGCAAGGTCATGTCGATAGGGTTCAGACGCATTTCACAACGAGTACAAAAGGGGTGCTGTTAGGGACAGCTTTAGTGACCATATGTCATTCAGGCTCCGTTTATACGGCCAGAGCGCTAATCGATTCTGGGTCAGAGGGCACATTTATATCAGCGCGTTTGCAGAAACGGCTGAATATACCCACTCAAAGCGTGAATGCCCAAGTAGCAGGGCTAAATAATGTAGTTTCGGCACAAATTCAAAAAATGTGCAATTTTGTAATAGGATCACCAATTGATCCCAGGGTAAGAATAGAGACGAAGGGTCTCATTCTTCCTCAATTAAGCGGCAACATTCCCACAGTTTCTATCGATAGGACCTTGGTGCAGAATTTACCTGATTTGCAAATGGCAGATCCTAATTTTTATAAAAGCGAACAAGTGGATGTCCTAATTGGAGGTGACATATATCCACGAATTATTTTAGATGGAATACGAAGAGGTATTCTAGGGTCACTCATTGCTCAGAACACAGTTTTTGGGTGGATCTTAACTGGGCCTTTGCCCCCTAATGGGGTTTCAATTAAACCGACATATTCGGTATACGTTAATCAAATTTCACTGCAGGATCAGTCGTAAAATTTGCCAGAACTTGAGGAAGTCTCAAAGAAAAGTTCTTGGAATTTAAATAAAAATAAGAGTAAGAAAAATCATAACAAAACCACTCGGAAAAATGAGGATGAGCGTAAATATTTAAAATGGAAAACTACACAGAAAAATTTTGAGAAGTTAGAGATAATGAGTGAAGAAAGGCTATCTCCAAATGAGTGGCGGCTAGGCAGAGACGATAGAATTCGGATTTTAGATATCCGAAAAGAATACGGATCGCGTTGTTTTACGAACGCGCCAAAATTCTACGAAAGTGGCGGAAGCGTCGATACTGCGGATGGTGGACTTGGACCTCGTTCGTCTGAGTCATCATGTGAACCGCATAGTAAAAAGAGGGATGGACTTGAGCCTAGTTCGCTTGAGCCATCATATGAAGCACAAGGCTGCAGCACGGATGGACTTGGGCCTCGTACGCTTGAGCCATCCATGGGAGCGCGCGACGATGATATGGATGGACTTGGGCCTCGTACGCTTGAGCCATCCATAGAAGCGCACGACGGTGATCTGACTGGACTTGGGCCTCGTACGCTTGAGCTGGTCAGCTATCAGTCGGTTGGACTTGGGCCTCGTACGCTTGAGCCAACACAATCCCAGTGCGCCTTTGAGCAGCAACGTCACTTTCGTCCAACCCCTAATCTGTGGGGGTATTTTTAGAGGAAATTACCAAATGTAATTTCTATGTATTTTTATTAAATTGAATTCATATTGCACTGATCACCATTTTTATAAATGTACGCCCTCCATTTTTTATAAATATGAAATTTTGTAATTTACTATTAGATTTAGTTGCAGTGATGCTGCAAGGCGGGCGGCAATGTTCACGCCAACCGCGTAAATATGAACGCTACCTTATATAAATTTGTTAAATGTAGGGGGCGCTATTGTCTGTGGCGAAATCTGCTTTCAAGTATGGCGATTTCGGTTTTGCCGACGGCTTTTTGGCTTTTTAAAAACTTAATTTTCACTCTCGTCCGAATACCATACGAAGCAGCAGCCGCCACAGCCAAGAAAAAGCCGGTAAGATTTTCTGAGGAAAATATTTAAATAAATAAAGAAAAGATAACTAATTTGAAACGAATTTTCTGTTTTTTAACCTTAACGAACTAAAGAACATAACAAGACATGAAAATGGGAAAATGACTATAACTGACTTAATGGAAGTATCAGAATTTAAAATAGTACAGAATAAGGATGTAATCGTAATTTATATAAAGTATCCAAAAATTAAATATGATTGTAATCTTTATGAAGTTTGTGCAAAAGGATGGAAAATTAATGATTGATGAAAAAATATCAAAATGTAATAATGAATATTTTAACGTAAAAGAATGTAAAAAGGAAATAATAAGTACATATTGTAAAATTGAATCTGAAAAATCATGTTTATCGGAAATTTTAAATAAAAATAAAAGTCAATGCTAAAAAATCAAAGAAAGAAATAAAGAAATTGACAAAATAAAAGAAGGAGCAATATTAATTTCTGGAAAACATAATATCGAAAATCAATCATTAGAAGGAATATAATTAATAACTTTTAAAAATACAACTATCTATATATATAAAAGAGACGTGTATGTTTGTCACCAGCAGACGCGAAAACTGCAGCACCGATTCTCACCAAAATTTATATATGTGTTCTAGGGGTCGTGACATAGGATAGGTTTTGACACGCCCACATTTACCGCCCACAAGTTAGTAAAAACTGCTATATCTCAGACGTTTTTGATCACAAGAAAATGAAATTTGCCATGAACATACTATAAGACCCCAGCCATAATCAGGGCTACAAATGGCCGGGAATAGACAATGGGGCGTGGCACAGTCCATACAAGTCAATATTTGAAAATGCTGTAATAGCGCTCCCACACAATGTTTTCCAACAAAATTTGGCAAATGGTTTCATGGTTTCAACTCTAAGCTAAATACAACTTATCGGCGTAATTGGACAAAGGGGCGTGGCACCGCCCATACAATTCAATACTTCAAAGTGCCATTATTGGGCTCCCATTGAATATTCTTCAACGGGAAATGGTTATATGCCTTCAATGCAACAAATTGGAATTGGACAGCGGGGCGTGGCACTTCCCATACAATTCAATATTTTAAAAATGATATACTTGTTCTGCCGATGAACATTTTTCATTAATTTATTATGAGCAAAAAGAACTTTTTTAGGGCCAGCAAGGCGAACCGGGCCCTGCTAGTGTATTAAATAAAGCAAAGAAATAATTAAACTCACATCCTGCATTATGGACAATTATAATTGTAACAATTTTTATTAAGTTAACTAAAATTTTAAGAGATAATCACCAAAGGAAAAGAATTGAAGGAATTGAAAAAACTTATCAACAAATGTATATTCAAATTGAAAAATTAACAAATCAATTAGTTTAAACAGAAAATCACTAAAATATCACATTCTAAAATTACATGGAAATGTCGGGACGACATTTTTTTAAGGAAAGGATGAGTTAATACCCTATACCATATAACGGCACTCCACTGTCGATCTACATTTATCCATAGTGGAGTCAGCAAATTTGAGTTAGCAAATCTTCGATTATTGTAAACAGAGAATCTTCGATTATTATAAACAGTGAATCTTTGATTATTATAAACAAAAGTAGGAGAAGCTTCTGGATATTTGAATTTCACAACGACGTTTCTTTATTGCGTCTTTGGTGAAGAACAAAGAAATTGCTATTGTCAGCAATTAATATGTTATAAGTACCAATGTAGCTAGAAATTAAGGTCAGTCTTTGGCAGATTGTAATATTTGTGAAATAAAGTTTGTTTTAAATTAAATCGGCTTTTTTAAAAACGCAAAAATACTTAGTGAAAAATTTATTTGCACACAAATCTCACAACTTCGCTCATTATAGGAGCGCAACACTGAATTGTTTAAACTACCGTCTAATTACTATTTGCGGACGGTACTCATGATTATATAGTTGCAAAAATTGTTATCAACCGAGTGTCGCAACTATTAACCTACAAGCGGTGTTACTTGGGTATTTTGTCTCTTGATATCAGTGAATGTACTCTCACTATACGGGACGGTCGGGAACCCTAGACCAAACCCAAACGAACCCAAAATGATGGATGTTTGTCAATTTCGTTCGATATCAAGAAGTTTACAAGTATCTAACATTTTGTATGGCGATCTAATCGGTGACGGGACGGCGACAGCCTCAAGAAATGTCACATAAGCATCTGTTGTGTGAAAAACAATGGAGGCAGTTTTAATGGTCGGGACCTGTCGTTGTCGTTCCGTTAATATCCGTTGATATCAGATATTTCCGTAAGCAGCTTACAGTTTGACAACCCAAAGCTTGTCAAACTGTTAGCTCTCAAACAAATCTTTTATAAAAAGCACAAAAAAAAAGAAAATTGAAATGAAATGTTTAAAAAAGTATTGACAGCTATTAATAAAGCTTGTGCGGCTACATCTCGTGCATTTTTGGATAATAAATTTCAATTGTAAACAGACAACAGATGTTCGTTTTAAAGTGGCGGAACGTAGCATTATAACCATGGCTGAAGAAAATAAGGTTGATCCACTTCATACAAAATGACAGAAATAAGGATTCTGACGTTTCCTTTAATGTTCCAAAAGCTGCCACATTGTTAAACATTTTATAAGAAACGTGGTGGAGTTGCCAGATATTTTTCATAACTTATCGGCATTTAACACTTTCCAAGTTTTTTTTAGTGTTCCTGGCATAAAATAATTTTCAAGAGTCAGATTTTACAAATGCATCATCGTTTCATGTCGCCATTGCATAAATTCGTCACAAAATCGGGGTTTAAATTGGCAAAGTTAGGACTAATTGCCACATCTGGCAGCCCTTTTCTTGAGATTTTTTAAAAATATATCTGGTAGCACAATCCTTATTTATGTCAGAAGGTTAAGATGGCGGATAGTGTCAGAAGCGGCACTACCTTATTTTCTTCTACCATGATTATAACGCAACTAGATGGGAATGCACGGAATCAGGACGAAGACGGTCAAGCAGTAGCCGCCGAACTTCAATTTATTTATATTTTCAGGTATCAGTAATGCTAATATTTTTTAAATTCGCTGAAGCGGCTGAAAAATAGGCCGAGTTTAATACAAAATTCCTTGATTAATTTTAAAATATTATAATTTTTTGCGGTTTTTTGATATTTAATTAATTCCAATAGTATTTAAAGTGTTGTAAAGTAATAAAGATGTAAAAAAATTTCAATTATTTTTTTCGACTTGACTTCGACAGCTAATATGATGTCGAATGTGTTTCGATAGTGTTCCGACCAAATGTCAAACCAAAAACGAAACTTAAATGATGGAATACTGTCGATTTCGTTTGATATCAAGATACGCAATTGCACCCCAGAAGTTAACACGTATCTAAAATTGTGTATAGCGATCTTATTGGTAAAAAACATAGGTAATTGTGGATGCGAGTTTTGTTTGTCAACTACCGATCATTGTATACACAATACAAATAAAACAGGCCTATTGTGTTTTTGAAAATGCCCTGAAAAATTTACATTACACTTTTCTGCTAAAAAATCACCCATTTCCATTATTTTCACCATAGGACACCATTATTTTGCATCTACCCAGTGATTGCCGCCACAGTTCTGTGCACTCAGGGCGGATATTGATACGACTATAGCATAGCCGTCGTCCGCCCAACCGTCAACAGCTGCAATTCTGTTTACTGCATTATGCAAAATTCGCTTAAGTGAAATATTTTTCAGTTATCCGAATTCGCTGACAAATTCATGTTTCAGATAAGCGGGTTCGACTGTACAACATTGATTTGCATCAGTCAACTGATTGCCGCCACCGCCTCAGTTCTGTTCAGTCAGGGCGGATTTTGATACGACGGAAGCATAACCGCCAACCGCCCAACTGCCAGCCGCTGTCTGTTTAATGCATAATGCATTAGTGAAAAAGTGAGTAACTCTACGACAAACCGAAACAGTCGACATAGCGCTCCGTATGATAATGTGGGCTGCAGGAGTAAATCCTTCTCGCTGCCGAAATCTAGTTTGGGATAGGCGGCTGAAGGACTAGACTCTTCCAAACCGAAAAAATTAAGTTCGGGTTTCCTCATGCCGTGGAGCAAAGAAAGTAGAAGATAAATTAAAATTTTCAAATTAGCATTTATTTCTCAACAATGGAGTGTATATATATACAAAGTGGAGTAATATATATTAGAGACCGACCGAAATTCGGTTTCGGTTTTTCGGCCAAAAAAAGCTGTTTCGGCCGTGTTTCGGATTCGGCCGAAAAATAAAATATAATTTTCGGCCAAATATCGTTTCGTTACTCCCCTTTCTTGAAATATAGTCCCCTAAAATCAAATATCTACTACACTCGCCGTAGCAAAAAGTGAGAACCCTGCCCCTTCAATTATTTATGTACAACTTTATTACTTTTAAATTCACAAATTTTTTTTTTATTTTTTCGGCTTCGGTTTTAGCCGAAATTAAAAAAGTTAAAATTCGGCCATTTCGGTTTCGGTAAAAAAAAAAAATAAAAAATTTCAGCTAGTTCGGTTCCGGCCACGGTTATATTTGGAGTTATAGCTCGGCAAAAAATAATAATTTGGACAATTTTTAGAAAAGTGAAAAAAATCTTAAAAAATAGTAAACATTTCATGTTTTTTGAGATATAACTTTCGAACCACTGATCCCACAAGAAAATGTTTTAGGTAAGAATTGTAGAAAATTAGATTATCTACAAGATTGTTAATAAGTCTGATCAACGTCAACTCTCTGAATCCAATGATCACCAGAACGAAATAAAATGAACGCACCTTTTAATTTATGTTGCTGGAGTTTTGGAGTCTTACTCTTTGAATGTAATTGTTGCTGCTCCCGTCTTGAGGTTTTCCAATCCTGTCCGAAGGACCAAATGATTATGTGGGCGGCAGGAGTAATTCCTTCTCGCTTGTTTCGGATGGGCGGTTGGAGGGCAAGACTCTTCCAAACCGAAAAAATTAAATTTTAGAAAAATAAGGTTCGGGTTTCCTCAGGCGGTGGAGCAAAGAAAGTAGAAGATAAATTCAAATTTTCAAATTAGCATTTATTTCTTAACAACGGAGTGTATATATATATAAAGTGAAGTAATATATATAATTCAGAATATAAAGATTTGGTGGGAATTACCTTGGATGGCGTTGGCGAGTAGCTGCTGCTTTTCCTTGTTAGTGGAATTAAACAATATAGACAATTTTTTACCGTTTGTAACGCTAATAAGGAGGCGTGTCCGGTATGTAAAAGTATATTTATTCTTGATCAGCATCCTCCTGAGTCGATATAGCGATGTGTAAAAAAAATTTCGAAGTGGTACATTTTTTGGGAAAAGTGAAGTGGCTAGGAACTTCTCTTGCCCATAATCCCTCCCATATATATGTATTGATAGTTTCTAATCTTAAATGTTAAATTCCAGATAGTTTGCTTCCAAATACATCTAATTCATGATCTGAACTTAAAATTAACGATTTAATATTTATAATATTTTATCGTTTTTTTTGGGTTTCGGCTTAATTTTGATTTTGGTTTATTTTCGGTTTTGGCGGAAATTTGAAAATAATAATTTCGGAAAACAAAAGAAGAAAAATTTCGGCCATTTCGGTTTCGCCCGAAATTTAAAAAAGCGGTTTCGGTCGGTCTTTATTTAAAACTAAACAGGGCTACTCATACTGCTAATAGTACTATTAATAAACAAGAAAATCGCATTGCTTTACGTATTCTAAACAAAAATTTTATAATTGAAAAATGTATGTATGATTTTGTATGCCTTTTTCAAAAAATTATTTCGCTTTACTGAAACCCGGTTAACTGAAACCAAAATTGCCGCTTTGTTTTTTTCTTATGTATTTTTACGTTCTAAAACGAAATCCGAAAGAGTTTTGCCTCGCTCGTTTATAGTTTTCGAGATATTTGAAATGTTACTGCAAAGCTACGGTCAGATTAGGCAAATATTTGCTCAAATACACTCAGATATTTTTAAAATCAACTAAAATCGTATGTGACTGAACCAGTATTTTCTTTTTCTGGATGTATTTTCCAAGCATTTGGGAAAATATTTGCCTAATCTGACCGTAGCTTAACAACCACGTAAAACATTGTTGAACAATTCAACTATTGCAACCAGCAACAATAACATGCATCTATTTAAACATGAAAAATGGTAACAAAAAATCGCGCGACTTGACCGAATTATTCAAATTGTGTGCTGGACAACCCACGACAATTATAGATTTTTTTCTTTTAGTAATAGCTTATAAACTGAGGTATGACAACCAAAATTTTCATGAGCGTTTTCCATAAATAAATGAAAATTCATTGAAATGTTTGAAATGCGGGACATGTCCCGCACCCCGCGGAGGGTCTCTGCGGGACGCGTTAAAATAGGCTGAAGTCCGGGACGTCCCGGAAAATACGGGACGGTTGGGAACCCTAGACCAACATATTTTTCAGTTATACGAATTCGTCTGACAAATTCATGTTTCATATAAGCGGGTTCGATCAAGAAGGATATAAACACAGATAACGTTTACCGTTACGATCGCAGATACTTCTTGTCGCACGAACAGCTGTTCTTTGTTTACGTTACTGGCAGCCAACGCTGCCAGAAAGATCTGAATTGAAACATATTCAGCTGGAGTGGATTTTTTCGCTTAAGACTCAAAAACGAAAATAAATACATTATTGCAAATATGGTACGATAAGTACTTAAATGTAATTTTTATTACTTGTTTTGATTAAAACAACCGATCTGCATTTGTCAATACTAAACATTTTTGCATTATTTTTTTGACGCGTAAAATTTGGCGTCAAAAACGAAAAATTTATTTTTTGACTGAACTTTTTAAACATAAGCGCAAACAATGTATTGCAATGTGAAAATATACGTATTTTTTAAATTTTTCATATAATTTTCATATAATCATCCGGCTTGAGATAGGCGGAACAAATTCGGGCTGTTTTAATGTTTATTGTGTCACTTCGACAACAGAATGCGACCCATTTTTCCACAAGTTTTTCGTTCTTAGGGAAACCATAAAAGCGTAAAGGTCCCCACACACCAACGCGAAATTCCGTAGCCGCTGCGGATTATTCATTCACACTGACGCGAAACAACACGCCGCGATTCAAATGCAACGCTGGAAATTTGTTTCATTACAGTGATGCCACAAAAAAAATATAAAATCAGAAAGCTCAAAGATTTTTCTTGAAAATAATGATAGTGTTTGTTCGGTCAGATCGCCAACCAAATCACTCAACAATTAAATTTTTATTGATTTTGCTAATTTTATATTCAACTTATAATATACACGTTTCATTTGTATTAAATTGGCTAATTATGCCTAAAGTAATCAGTAACCATTTATCCAATTTACCTAATTTCGAATTGTATAACACATTATCATATTTACACTCTTCTTATTCTTTTTCTAAACACATTTCTCAACATGCATAATGAATTGAAAAGTTAGTTGCAATACGAACTGCAATTGAAATAAACTCATAAGCGCATTACAAAATAGTCTTTTCACTCAACATTTTGGCGACCGTGACAGGACGGTTCGTGGTTGAGAGTCTGAATTTAAATTAAATTTCGGTTCTACATAATTGCAAAATTAAGAAGCTTGGCCAAGTCACAAAAGTAGTGATTGTGGCACTTTATCGGACGGATTGCTGAATTTCAAAGCACCATATTCAGCGCTTTGGAAATCGTCACCGTTGGAAAGCCTACAATCAAGGTTTGGTCTCCAACTCAACTGACACTGCTGCGAAAACCAATCCAGGATTTGGATCGCAGTACTCGTCGTCGTTGGAAGTTCTGCTGTTATCTTCATATGTTGCATATTGGACCGCTGGCTCTAACCACTGTCCGTAACTATACAACTTTTGATTATTTATAAAACTGTACCACGAAGTTCAAGCTCTTCGTAACAATTTTAAATAAATAGAAGAAACTACATATATATCGTACATATGAATGTCATTCCGCTATGTACTTCATATAAGCATCTAATTCTCGCTGTACTTATGTAAAGAACATAGTTGTACTCTCATCGATTTCGATGCCGTTAACTTCGCTGCAAAACGAATTGTCGGTTCGCACCCCTACTCATCGCTATACTGTTCCCACTGAACTAACACTCTTCGTTCTCGGCTGACAGCGTTCACACTTTCGTCATTAGCACCACCGAGCGAAGCTTAGTTGCCTTTCGTTGTACTTTCGTTGGTGCGTGAGCTCCTGTCAATTTCCATTACTCTCGAGGGAGCCAAATAGTTTTCGTAGCATTGCATATTGCATTCTATTTTCACATTGCATCGATAGCCAAACCTCGCTATATAATTTCTTATCGTTTCGTTCACCATTGCGGCTCTCTCATATCATCTCTTCAGTACGATCCACTGTTACTACTCGTTATTTTTTGACATTTTCGTCGATACGTACTACAATTACTCAAATCCGTCATAATGAACGAGGACGGTGATATCGCGGCTGAGGCGAACGCGCTGCAGCAGCCTGAGGAAGCAGCTGGAAATGCAGACTTATTAACTTCTCTTAAACAACAATGTACCAATATGAAGAGAAATATTACGAATATTAAAACAAAGGTAGAGAAGGATGGGGATAAGGTAGATGCTACCATACTAGAGTGTCGCCTTCAAATTTTAGAATCTCATTTTAAGCAACTAAGCCATATACAGGGGCAAATTGAAAAACTTAATCCTAATGAAATTAGTCGAAGTGATCTAGAAGAATTTTTCATTACTGCAAAAGCGAGATTTTTTTCGCTGTTAAATGGCGATCGCCGTTCAAGTGTTTTTGATACGAGTGCTATGAACTCATCTGCTTGTTCAGCTACAATGAATCATAATAGACTTTATTCTTTGAAATTGTCTTGCTTTGATGGTAAATACTCCGAATATAAACGATTTATTTGCACCTTCTGGATAATGGTTCATGACAACATGACAATTGCCGTTGTACACAAATTCAATTACCTACTAAATTGCTTATCAGGCCCTGCATTAGCGGTTATTGAACCATTTCAAGTGACAGAGGAAAACTACGCGAAGGCTTTAGAACGATTAAAGGAAAGATACAACAACGATGTGATCATTTTCCTCGACCATATTACAGCGCTTTTTGGAATTGGCGATGTCATCATCTTTACGCAACATTATTGATACTGTATCTGCACTACGCAGCTCCTTACTGTCGTTAGGGTCAGAAATGGACGTCATGAATTCAATAATAATACATATTGTACTATCAAAAATAGACTCAGACTCTCGAGCGATATACGATGAAAAGCAGGATTTTGCTTCACTGCCGTCCTGGGACGGTTGCTATAAGATTTAAAGTCGCCGTTGTCAATTTTTGGAAAGCCCAATGCTGATATTGTAACAGTGCTGGGCACTCGATGGGAAGTTGTTCGTCATTCTTATCGATTCCGGTTTCACAACGATTCGATTTTGCGAAACAATCTGCACGTTGCTTAAACTGTCTGCGCAAGGGGCATACTGTGACCAAATGCCAATCCGAATCAAATTCACAATAATCAAGAAGTTTCTGTTATAGGCGATATTAGAGCTCAAATGAAATATTCCGTGTTTGCCACAGTTAAATCGCGCGTGAGTGCGTTTGAGTGGTCATCTCATTTTAAGGTGACAAAATCAATTTCGGCCGAACAGTCAGGCGAGTATGAAAACACGCAGTCTTGGAAAATTCCAGAGAAATTAAAACTTGCAGACCCCTTCTTCTATAAAGCTCAGAGAATTGATGCACTCATCAGCATTGAGATATTTTTCGACCTGTTACTTGATGGAAAGATTTCGCTAGGAGAGGGAATGCCTTGTCTCGTAAAAACAGTTTTTGGGTGGATAGTCGGCGGCAAGGTCGAAACAAATCGTGCATCTCTTGCAGTTACGTGCAATTTAGCTCGTGGTTCCGACCATTCAGATCTCGATTCGGTTTTACAACGATTTTGGGCGGTAGAAAAGTATGCTAACTCGTCACTGTCACTTTCGGAAGAGGAACAAAAGTGTGAGAAACATTTTACTGAAAATGTTGTAGTTCGAGAAGATGGTCGTTTACAGGTACGACTTCCATTTAAGGATGCACCAGAAATTCTGGGGACTCGTTTGCAATGGCACAATAAAGATTTGTATCACTTGAGCGTCGTTTACAACGCGATCAGCCTCTCAAGGATATGTATGAAGCCTTCATGCACGAATATGTAATTTTGGGGCACATGTCACCTCACAATCCTATCTTCGAAATTCCACACTATTTTATACCGCACCACTGCGTGCTGCGGCCACAAAGTGAAACTACAAAACTCCGCGTAGTCTTCGACGCGTCAGCTCGCACTTCGTCGAATCGTTCACTCAACGATATTCTGATGGTTGGACCGACCATCCAGCAAGATCTGGTCACAACCCTTTTTTCGTTTCGCTTAAACAAATTTGCACTCACCGCCGACATATCAAAAATGAGAGGACTTGTATGTAGACGATCTCTTAACTGGTGCAGAGAGTATGGAAGAACTCAAACAAAAAAGAGATGAAGTCAGTGAAATTTTGGTAGTCGCAAGATTAAAACTTGCAAAGTGGAATTGTAATGATTCGGAACTTTTTTCTAATCGCGACGAGGAAATACCAATAAAAACTAGCGAAGAAGACATTGCTAAAGCTCTTGGCATGTCCTGGAAACCTCGACAAGATACGTTTTGCTTTCGCTATAATTTTCCAGACGTAGAGAGACCCACCAAACGCTCAATTTTGTCGGTAGTTGCACGAATTTTTGATTTACTCGGAATTTTGAGTCCAGTCATTATTCGTAGCAAAATTTTACTCCAAAGTTGTGGATTCAGAAGGTGGCTTCAAATAAGAAACGATTTGTCACATATTAACTGTATAGAAGTACCTCGTTATGTGAATACGTCCAGGAGTTTTACAAGCGAGATTCACGGATTCGCTGACGCATCACAGCGTGCGTATGACTGCTGTATCTACGTTCGAACACGCCACACTGAATCCTGCAAAGTAACTCTCTAAATCGCTAAATCGAAAGTAGCGCCCATCAAGGCACAGTCATTGCCAAGACTGGAACTATGTGCCGCTGTTTTATTAGGCAAAACATGGAAAAAAATTCAACACAAAATCTCACAATTTATATCGAAAACATATTTTGGAATGATTCCAAAATCATTCTGCAGTGATTGAAAATGCATTCAGCTGTTAATTTAGAACAGAGAAAAATGGTTTCATTCAAATGAAGTAACAGCGGCAACGTGGGATCACCAATTTTTTTTTTAACTACATAAAATTATTTTTTGAATCTTCTAAAATAAAAATTAGAACTAACAATAACTTTGAACAAAATAATTAGACATTACATAAAAGATATAACATAGTACTAGTTGACCTTATCCACTGATTTGGACAACTTAATGTATATATCAAGGCGATGTAGGCGTTGACTGGATGTCGGCATAGACGAACGGCTGCATCGACGAGGGTGTCCCTGAACTATCTATTCAAAGGGGAAGAATAATTTCGTTTTAGACGTAAGGGTCTGGTGGGTTTTATTAAGGTTCGAGCTAGAATATTAGGGTGCAATTTTAGCTTATCTGCATACTTTGTATTACGTTTCGGTATCTCATCAGATATTTTCGATATTTGTAAATCTCTGTGGATGTGTTCATTTTTTATAAACCATGGCGCTCCAAGTATTTGTCGCAGAATTTTTGACTGCATCCTTTGCAGTTTCTCAACATTTGATGGAGATGCTGTTCCCCAGAGCTCGATCCCATATGACCATATGGGTTTAATTATACTTTTGTATAAAAGGATTTTATATGTGGTGTTGAGTTTTGATTGGTTCGAGAGGAGTCAATTTAATTCGAGTTTTTTAAATTTGATTTGTGTAATTTTAGCTTCGATGTGTTTTTTCCATGTGAGTCTGCGATCGAGATGCATACCAAGATATTTTGTTTCAGTACATTGTGGTATTTCACTATTATTTATTGTAAGCATGGATCAAGTGTCTTTCCTTAGGGTGAAGGTTATATGTGCAATGTTAGACTCGTTGACTCTAATTCTCCACCAATTCTGTAAAGTGTTCAAATGTTGTTGCACGTGTTGTGATGCCATTTTAGGGTCTGAGTGCGTGCACAATATTGCGGTGTCGTCGGCAAATGTTGGGATGAGGGTCTGATCATAAATGGGCATATCAGCTGTATAGAGTATATACAGGAGAGGTCCCAGGACGCTGCCTTGGGGAACACCGGTAAGAATATCAAATCTACTAGAAACGAAACTTTTATGTTTAACTACAAATTTTCTGTGGGTCAAGTAGTTGTCAAGCAAAACGTGCATGCTTGCGGGTAATAGTTTCTGTAGTTTGGATATCAATCCTCTATGCCATACCTTATCAAAGGCTTGGGTGATGTCGATGAATACTGCTGAGCAGTATTGCTTCTTCTCGAATGTTTTTTTGATCAATTCAACAATGCGATGAACCTGTTCCATTGTGCCATGCTTTTCTCTAAATCCGAATTGGTGATTGGGTATTTCATCTTTAGCGAGTATTGTGGGTAACATCATTTTTATCAGAATTTTCTCAAAAGGTTTTGATAGGGTAGAGAGTAAGCTTATTGGGCGATATGAACTCACGTTTGTAGGGTCTTTTCCCGGTTTTGGGATCATCGTGATCTGCGACAGCTTCCAGTCAGTTGGGTAGTGACCTATTCTTAATATAGCATTATATATATGTAATAAGTGAGTAACAGCAATTGATGGCAGCTCTTTCACCATTTTAGCCGTTATTAAGTCATGTCCTGGAGCTTTTTTTGGGTTCAACTTGGCAATATCGTCCATAAGTGCTTTTCTTCTGATGAGTAGTGGGTTATAGTTTGGCCTGGTTGCGAGCTGTGGTAACGGGAAATTTGCAGTTGGGGGGTTGGGAGTAAATACATTTTGTAGGTGACTTGCAAAAGCAGTACCTTTTTCGGCATCACTTCTCGCCCAGTCTCCGTTGGGTAAACGAATTGGCGATTCTGCAATAATGGGTCGTTTTAAATTTTTTGTGGCACGCCAAAGTGAGTAATTTGTTGAGCACCTCGGCGTAAGCTTTTCCTTGAATTGATGCAGATCATTCTCGTTTTTCACCCTCAGTTCATTTTGTAGTTTTCGTGTTGTGGTGTTTGGGGATGGAGGATTTTGAGTTTTAAGCTGCTCAAGCTATAAATGTTTGGCGCTAGGCACCGCAATTGATGAGAAATAAAAAGAACGGGTTAGAGTCCAGTTTAATTCTGTTTATTCTAGGCCTAGCGCGGGCCTTTTATATGATTAATACTAACTGTTATACATAGTTTCTTAATATATCCTACTTACTTACGCTACAATAATATCTTATAATTATATTCTGCATTTCATTTGCACCCGTTGCCCAGAGTACGCTAATTTGGTCTTGACGAATGGTGTCGAAGGACGGTCACCGAAATTGAGTGCATTTCAATATACACTCAATTGTTGTTGACAACGTCCAGAACCATTTGTGTATATTGGGTCAGCGTACTCAAAAGTGCAGCGTTAGCATGTCGATACATTGTCGGTGCATTTGTACTAATGAAATGCAGGGGTAGGTAATGTAGACTTGTATGTATACACTACACCCTTACCCTTAAGATGAAAATTATTTGAAGAATAATGATTTTTAAAAGAATTTTCAGAGAAGATTGTAGTTATAAAATTGTTGGGTGATATGCTTAAAAATAATATTTTTATAGAATATTGATTTATATTATGAAATTCTTAAATAAGCAAATATATGAATATAATTAATAATTTATAGTAAAATACAATTAAAATTTATTTTTGTGTTTTTTTTTAAATTTGTTTTTAAGTGTAAAATTATAAGTAAAATTATTTTTATGAAATAAACTAGTATGATTTATAATAACATATATGTAAAAAGTTTTTAAATTTAATAATTATTTTCTTATTGCTATATTGCTGCCTTGTAAGGTATCAGCTGATTGTTATGAATAATTTTTGGTGTTCCATTGTATTCTATTTTTGTATTAACTCCTAATTTTTCTAATACTATAAATGGACCTTTATATGGATGTTCATATTTCTTTCTATTTTCTACTTTTAATAACACTAGGTCTCCTATTTCTATATTCAATTTTTGTATATTATTTAAATTTTTATCAGTTCTTTTTTCTTTAGCCTTCATTAACATCTCTTTGACTTTATTTAATGAAAAATTTAGTCTCGTACGCATTTCGCTTCGATAGCTGTCGAGATCATAAGTTTTAGATTCTTTCTCAAAAATTTGATTTGGTAAACATGGTAGTTTTCCATATACAAGTTCAAAGGGTGTGTATCCAGTGTCTATATGTGGAGTGGTGTTATAGGCGAACGTGAAGTACGGTATCCACTTGTCCCATTCATGGTCATTTGTTGATGTTAATAGAAATTCATTAAGTACCCTGTGGTTCCTTTCAAGTGACCCTATCGTTTGATGATGATATGGTGTGGAGAATGATTGTTTTATTTTTAATAGTTCACATATGTTGTGCATTAACTCATTTTTGAATTCCGTACCATTATCAGATTTTAGTACTTGAAAATGTCCATACTTTAAAATAATTTGTTCTACTAGTGTTCTTGCGACAGTGTCGGCGTCTTTGGTTGACATGGGGTATGATATTACGAATTTTGTGAGTTCACATTGCATGTTAGTATGTACCGAAATCCATTGGATATACGTAACGGTCCTACGGTGTCGATGGACAACACTTGAAAACTATTGCTGGGTGTGTCTGTTATCGTTAGTGGTTCAATAGTGTGGCGTATTTGTTTACTTTTCGCACATATGTCGCATTGCGATACAAATTTTTTTACCATTTTGTACATGTTTTTCCACACGTATCTTTGCTTTAATTTTATCATCGTTCTTCTAACTCCTAAGTGTCCCGTTGTGTGGTATTCGTTAATGAGTTTAAATTTTGTAATATCGTCATGTATTCATTTTGGTGGGTCATAAATTAAAATTTTTAGTTGAGGACTTTGAGGACTTTTTGTGTTTGGAGGGTTTCTTTGCATTTTCATGTATGCCCTTTTTAATTCTTCTTTTGTATATACTTCGAATATTTTATCATTGTTGGCTAGCGCTAGTTCTTGTATATTTTCTTTTTTCATCTTGGATATCAGTTTCTTCAGTATCGAATCTAGATTCGGTGAATTTTCGCTGTATCCCGCAGTTCCTTTTCAATTACTGGTTTATTCAAATCATGCTTTTGTAGCGATTTGCTTGCATATGATATAGGTAAGTCATTGCCTATATCGCCTTGTGATAGTACTGCGCCTAAAGCATAATTTGAAGCATCAGTCGTTAAAATGAAAGGTTTACTCAGATCTGGATATTGTAACAAAGGAGGAGTGATTAATTTTTCTTTCAGTGTATCGAAAGCTTCTTGTCTTTCTTCAGTCCAAACAAATTTACAAGATTTTTTTAATAGTGCGTTAAGACTTTTTGCAATGTCTGCAAAATTTGGAATGAATTTTCTGTAATAGTTGCAAAATGCAACAAATCTTCTAACTTCGTCAGCATTTTTCGGTACAGGGTAATTTTTAATTGTGTCATATTTGGCAGGGTCAGTTTTGACACCATCACCAGTGATTAGGTGTCCCAGGTATACTACTTCTGGACGTAAAAAACAACATTTGGCAGCATTTAATTTTAAATTGTAACGTTGTAGCCTGTCTAATACTTTAATCAAATTTTCATTATGGTGATTTATGCTACAGCCATGGATGATTATGTCGTCCACGTAAAGAAATGCATTTGAATCTAAACCTGCAAGTGCAAGTGTGAGCATACGTTGGAAACTATTTGATGAGATTTTCAGTCCGAAAGGTAATCGTTTGAAGTGAAAATGTCCGTTCGGTGTGGAGAAAGCTGTCAAATTTCGTGAGTTTTTGTCAAGTTTAATTTGATGAAATGAACTGGTCATATCAAGAGTTGAGAACCATTTTGCTCTTCCTAACTTATCTAGAATGTCTTCTAATCGAGTTAGAGGAAATTTGTCATTAACGATTTTATCATTCAGTTTTCTGTAATCCACCACAAGTCTCCATTTCTTTTTGTCATTAACGTTCTTTTTAGGAACCAAAAGGAGTGGGGCATTGTAAGGACTAACTGATGGTTCGATAATATCGTCCTCAAGCATTTTCTTGATCTGTTCATTTATCACGTCCGTGTGGGTGTGTGGTAGTCTATAGTTTTTAATGTAAACTGGTATATTGTCTGTAGTCGTTATGTGTTGGTTGTAGAAATTATTTGTTGTCAAAGGTTCGTTATCCAAGTGGAATATGTTTTGGTATTTGTTGAAAATGGTCGTCAAATCGTTTTTAATTTTTTCGTCATTACATTGTATGTCTAATGTTTCCAAAATTTTATTCAGACGTTTGTGTGAGTGTACTTGTTTATTATTGTCGTAGTTTAAAATGTCATAATTATTTAAAGAATCAGTTTCCAACTGAATACCATTTAAAGTTACTTCCTTTTCAGTTGTATTTAAAATTTTTATATGTGTCATGCCGTTTTTTGGTGCAATAGAATTACTGAGGAAAACACCTTCTTGAATTTCTCTATTTAAAATTACTTTATCTTCCGTTAATTTTATTCTAATGGGTTGGAGAATTTCTGTTCTTGGCGGAATTTTTATTGTCATCGTATTATAAGATTTTGTATGCATTGGCAATATGATTTGAGATTCATTTATTAACATAGAAATTGTGAAAGTCTCATAATCAATTTTACAAAGAAATTTTCTCAAAAAATCTCTACCTAATATACCATCAGTCTCAATTGGAAATTTCGAATCGACCAATTGAAACTCATGTTTGCTGGATTTCTCCCCAAAATTAAGTGTTAGGCTTATGCTACCTAGTGAAAAAATTTCCTCGTTTGTAATGCCGGTTAATTTGCATTTTTCATCTGGATTATAAAAATCGTTGTCTACATGTTTGCTAATTTTACAAAGTGAAATGTCTGCGCCAGTGTCTATTAAAAAAGTCATTAAGTTATTTTTGTACTTAATTGTTATAAAATTAGTATTGTTATCCGAGATTTTAAAAATTCTTAATTTTGGCTGTCCGGAATAACTGTGTTTTCCGAGCCCTGATCGTTTCCCTGATCATTGTTTATGATTCTTACGTTGTTATTTGAGTATCTGTTTCTGTTTGTGTTGTTATTGTTATTTCTGTTTGGGTTTCTGTTGTTTTGGTTTTGGTTTCTGTTGAAACTGTTGTTGTTGTTTTGGCTTCGGTTGAAATTGTTAGTGTGATTTTGGGTTCTATTGTAGTTATTGTATCTGTTAGTGTTATTTCTGTTTTGGTTAAAAGTGTGATTGTTTTGTGTATTTCGTGGTTCATTGTACCTGTTGTTAAAATTGCGTTGTGTGCTAAAATTCGTTCTAGAATTATAGCGATCATTGCGAGGTGTATTTGAGAAATGCATAATTGCATTGGGTGAAGTCATTGACTCGTTTTCAATTTCAAGTGCTAATTCTGTTGCTTCCAACAAGTCTCTTGGTCGTGCAGCGTATATCGTTGCCTTTAAATTTTCATTCAGACCTTTTTTGAATGCGTCAAGTGCAATTTTGTTGTTTCTTTTTATTATAACGTTTTGTTCGGCTTCCGTGGCTTGTTGTCCTAGGCTTTCAATTCCGAGTCTGTTCAGTCCCTCTATGATATTAAGTAGTTGTTCTTTGTACGTAAGTACTTTTGAATTTCGTTGTTGTAAATTTGTGAGTCTGATTTGTAATTGTGCTTCTGTCGTATTGTCTTTATATCTGAGTCTGAGTTGTTGCTTAAGGGTTTCGAAACTTGATGGTTGCGAGTTGTTACCTAGCGATGTGCGTACGTTTGCTGTTAATTTAGCGTGAAATAAGTACAGTAAGAAATCTGTTTTGCCTTCTGTGTTTAAAGATTTGTTAGTTAATTCGGCTGTGATTAAGAAACTGTCTAAATCTCTGAAATTACCTGAAAATGTCGTTAATGCCTTTGAGGCTGTTTCTAAATTAAAAGATGCCATTGTTATTAAATTTTCTAATTCTGCCTTTTGATCTTCTTCATCTGCATCTTCTCCTCTTTGATTTATTTCTAATTGCTCTGCAAGCAATTGCCTAGTAGTCCTGAATGTACTATTAAACTCTATTCTTAGGCCCTTTTGATCTTCTTCATCTATCAATTGACTTTCTAAAATTCTAAAATTTGTTTCTAGCACTTTTATTTCTTCTAATTTTTCTTGTATTGTTGCTTTTTTGTATTTCCTACCAGGGCTTTTTCTAATATTTATGTATATTCTGTCTAGAGTTTTTTTTAGTTCCTCCATATGGAATTCAATTCAATTTTTTTTTTTTATTTATAATTGTTTTTTTTATTTTTTTTTTTTTTATTTTTCATATATTGGTGACATATGGTCTACCAGCAGAGTGCTTGTGCACGTACGACTTAATATGTTTATTAATTTTAAATGCGATGAAAAGAATAACAATAATTATAACTACTATAAGTACATTTTCCGGAATTGCCGGTATAATTATTGTTTCTGCTGTGCTATTATTGTTGATTGTGGTCTGCTGTTGTTGTGGCTTGCTCTGAGTTTTGCCGGCGTTTATTTTCCTCTTGTAAATGGTCAAAAAATGCTCTTTTGTCTGCTATTTGCTGGCCAACTCTGCGTTTATATTCTTCTATTGTAATTGGCTTTGGTCCAGCGGTCTTTTGTGTCGGTATGTAGATGGCTGTATGGTAAAAAGATGTGTCTTGTAGTTTGCCCTCTGGCACGTATTCTTCATCTGGCACGCCTGGATGATTTAACGATTCAAAAAGATGGTCAAGCTCATCTTTTGAGTAGCTCATTTCTAGTTAAGCTCGACAGTTTAATTCTGTTTATTCTAGGCCTAGCGCGGGCCTTTTATATGATTAATACTAACTGTTATACATAGTTTCTTAATATATCCTACTTACTTACGCTACAATAATATCTTATAATTATATTCTGCATTTCATTTGCACCCGTTGCCCAGAGTACGCTAATTTGGTCTTGACGAATGGTGTCGAAGGACGGTCACCGAAATTGAGTGCATTTCAATATACACTCAATTGTTGTTGACAACGTCCAGAACCATTTGTGTATATTGGGTTAGCGTACTCAAAAGTGCAGCGTTAGCATGTCGATACATTGTCGGTGCATTTGTACTAATGAAATGCAGGGGTAGGTAATGTAGACTTGTATGTATACACTACAGTGTAATGAGGGTCAGCTTTTTTTTCAGATAGGGTGATCTGAACTTTTTGCCAATCACGCCTTATTGATCTCTTTTCTGTTAAGAGCGCAGCTATATTTTGTGGCAGAAATTCCTTTTTTTGGGTAGTATTATTGATTTTTGGGGTCGCTGCCAATGCGGCGTAAAGTTAAGCACTGCCACATTCAGTTGCTCCTCAGTTTTCAGTGACACATGTAATGTATGAACTTATATATTTTCTGAATTTAAGTCAATTCGTATGGATACTGGTGAGTTTGTCGGGTGGGTTGACTTCTGAATTTGGCGCATATGTTACTGTAATAATAGTGGGTGTGTGATCAGACGAGAGTTCCACTGAAGACTCAATGGTTAGTTGAGTTCGTTTAAGGGTCTTGATTACTGAAAAATCAATAACATATGTTGGCGTGCCTGACGAAACCACATCAAGGCCGAGTTTGCTGGTCGTATTCCATAGTAGTCTTCCTTTGGGTGAAACGAGAGCCCCAATAAGTGTGTTTGGCATTAAAATCTCCAGCTACGAGAAATTTTGGGCCAAGGGTTGCAAAAAATGTCTGGAATTGCTGTTCAGTTATTTTGGAGCTGGTTGGGCAGTAAATTGCAGATATTGTCAATCCTTTTATGTACTCATCAAGACAAATATTGGTGGCTTGCAAGTACTCGGTGCAAAATTCCTGTAAAACATAGTGTTTGATTATGCCCTTAATTAGAATCGCTGAACCACCTCGTGCTTTACCACCTGGGCGTTTGTATCCGGGTATATTAAAAAATTGTTTTTGGGTCAAATGAGTCTCTGAAATTAGCATTACATCTATACAGAATGAATTGAGGAATTGAATGAGTTCCAATTTATGTTGGCATAAGCCGTTCGCGTTCCAGAAGGATATTTTTATAGCATTCATGGCTTATTTTTTAAAAGGGTCTGGATTAGCAGGTTTTGATTATGTATCATTTCCTGCATCATAGTTTGCATGCCGGTCATAAACTGCGATATTTTTTGCATAAACATCTGTAGTGTTTGTTCAAGGCCAATGTTCTGTTGGGCGGGTTGAATAACTGGAGGGTCTTGGGTATTGCCTTTGAGTACATTTGAGTATGAAAATTGTTGTTGTTGTGATGCGGCTTCAGCACCATTTCCTTGGGGTGGTGGGTATGATTTCATCTGCGCAAAATTGGCTGGAGTAGGGGTTGACCTCTTTGTAGCTGTTGCGCTTAAGGGCTTCGGTTCGGTAACCTTATTTTTAAGGGTTTTGTAGACTGAACACCCTCTGTAGTTGGCAGTGTGATTTCCATAGCAGTTACTACAATGTCTAACATTTACGTCTTCTCTCGATTTTGGGCACAATTGGGTCTGGTGAAGGTCACCACAAATAACACAAACACTGGGAAGTGTACAATGTTTTTTCGAATGACCAAATTCTTGGCAGTTTTGGCATTGTATTGGGCCTCGACGTTTATGCGGCTCCTCAACACTGACTCTACGGTGTAGTAAATATCGCAAATTGTATATAGGGAGGGTTTCACTTTTTTGCAGGGTCTTAGGGTCAAATTCCAGTTTAATGAGGAAAAGTGGTTGGGGTAATTTTTCCTTGTTTAGAATGTTAGACACAGATCTAACTTGGAATTTTAATGCAATTAATGCCTCTTTTACATCGACACATTCGACAAAAGAGTCTACACCTCTTAGAACAACCGATAGGACTTTGCTACTTTTGAGCTGGTATGTGTAATAGCTCTTTTTACACTTATCGAAATGGTCCACAATTTTGCGAAAATCTGCCTCATTATAAATTTGTATTTTTGTTTCATGGATGGCACCCTTGAGCCATCACATGAAATCTGTTGGCACCTACAATTTGTGTTATCAGAGTAACAAGGAAATTCCAGTTTTTTTCCCTGAGATAAGTTGGTGGCTGCTTTGACGTCTTGAGTTTAGGGTCTGAATTATCCTCTGCATATAATAGATTTATGGGCTGGATAATCGGCTTTGTCTTTAAAACCTTAGGCGTATTCGTATTTTTGGGAGGGATTGTTCTGCGCTTTTGCAATGTAGGGTCTGGCTTTTGCACGTAGCGGTGCATGCCAGTCTGCACTGCCGCACGTGGAGTGTTTTTCTCTGTAGTGTTTGCGCCAATTGCATTACTCGTATTTTCAGTGAATATCTTAACAGGGTCTGGCCTAAGAGTATTAGTAGTAATTGTACTTGCCAAATTTGTTTGTGATGCTAAAAACGCCGTCATATTAGCTGCCTGCTGGGTGTAGGGTGTTTGAGTTTGACACTGCTTGCTCCATGAGAGAGAGCTCTTGTTTCGAGCGGGATGATGAATTCTCTGAGAGAGAATTCCTGTTTTTTTGGGGGGAATGATTTACTGACATATTTTTCACACAAATATTATATTATTTGCTTACTTTATATGCAGTGGCTTTGATACGCCACTTGCACTCTTTTTCTTGAAATTGTTTTAGCGTCTATTTCGCGTAATTTTTGGAGGGTTTTGTTATTGTTTCACAATGTTATTTATTATTTCTGCGTGACCGATTAAAACGCGTCCGTTCGACCAGAAAAGATGTACAAATTCAACAATCAACGAGATAATTGAGCGTAATTCATCGTATTTTAGAATACTTCGCATCATATCATAGTTTTTAATAAATACCCAGTGGACACTACTCTGAAAGATACAAAAATCGTTCATCTTTCGCATCACGAACTGGACAACACCTTTTGGAGAGTCATCGCTGAGATTCAACGCATTTCTTACGCTGAAGAAGTAGTATGTCTTCGAAACGGTAAAGAATTTAAGTCCAGCCTCCAAAAACTTACACCGTTTCTTTATGAGATGAATTGCGATGGGACAGTGGTTAGTATTCTTCGGGTGGGTGGTCGGTTGTCCAATGCACCAATTCCTTATGATTTCCGGCATTAATTCCAAAAGAACATCGCTTCAGCCAGCTTTTTGTCGAATACCTTCATCAAAGTCATCTGCACACGGGACCGAAGGTGCTCATCGGTTTACTTCGCCAGAAGCTTTGGGTGGTTAATGCCAGAGACATCGTACGGAAAGCATCCGTGGAAAGCCGCCATACAAAACATATGTGGCCGTCTTCGTATGTTTTGCTTCAAAAGCAACGCACCTTGAATTAGTTTCTGACCTGTCAACTAATGCCTTTCTTTTGTGTCTTAAAAGATTTATAGGTAGACATACCTCAGCGTCTCTAATTTCGCAGGCGCTCACACATTATTGAAAAACATGAAACGACAATCATTTCTTTAAGACAACATTGATGACGTCATCAGCTTTAGCAACATAACTGGCTTTGAATTTTGCTTCATCCCACCGCGTGCGCCCCACTTTGGTGGTTTGTGGGAGGCGGCAGTTAAATCTGCCAAAAAACTGATCTTAAAAAACATCGCCCAAACCAACTTAACTGCTGAAAAGCTGCAGACAGTCCTTGTTGAAGTCGAGGCAATTTTAAACTCGCGTCCTCTGTCAGATGTCCGATGATCCGAATGACGGCGAAGCCATCACTCCGGCGCATCTTATCATTGGGTCTTCGCTCAAGGCCATACCACACCAGCATTTTGATTGCAGCAAAACGCAGTATTTGACTCGATGGCAACGTATGACGTTTTTGAAGCAGCAGTTCTGGGAGTGGATGCGTGATTACGTCTTGACCTTACAACAACGAGCTAAATGATTTAAGTCTGAACCAAACATCAATGTTTAACATATGGTAGTCATACACGAAGAATACACCGGCACAACAATGGACTCTTGCAGGAGTGACTCAGGCTATTTCTGATCCAGATGGCAAAGTACGTGTGGTGGATCTGCGAACGTCAAAGGGCGAATATCGTAGGCCTATTCATAAGGTTGCTCCCTTACCTAACAACGAAGACTGTTGATAGACATGCCTTTCAACGGGGGGGAGCATGTTCGGCCAGATCGCCAACCAAATCACTCAACAATAAAATTTTTATTGATTTTGCTAATTTTATATTCAATTTATAATATACACATTTCATTTGTATTAAATTGGCTAATTATGCCTAAAGTAATCAGTAACCATTTATCCAATTTACCTAATTTCGAATTGTATAACACATTTTCTTCTTATATTATTCTTTTTCTAAACGCATTTCTCAACATGCATAATGAATTGAAAAGTTAGTTGCAATACGAACTCCAATTGAAATAAACGCATAAGCGCATTATAAAATAGTCTCGAGTTTCTTTTCACTCAACAAAGCTCTCTTTTTAATAAAATGTATATCAGCATTGCCTTTTTCAGCATATTACTAATTTTTCAGTACATTGCCAATCAAATATGCGAAAAACTGAATCATTTCGATTCCTCTTTCAATGACGTACGGCAGGGGGGGAAATCTGACGTCTGGCAGTGGAAAATGCTACTTGCCTCACCTGGTTTACTACACCGTGGGACAGCTGATAAAAATAAACAAACAATTTACGAATTCTCACAAAGTAAATAAAACGAGCCAATATTCATCACCGGCTGATGATAAGCGAAGGGCCTTCCATGGCCATGGCCTTCGAAACATTCATCACACAGGATATAGGACGCGGTGCTGGCATACCGCTGCATACAGATCTTCGGCGCTTCGAATACATAACCGCGGATAGGTGACAACGGCACGGAACTGGACACTTTGGAATTTGAAAGTGAAATAGATGGTCAGATGCGGGCTGGATCTACGTCTTGTATAGCGCATATTCAAGAATCATCCCAAGTTTTCGCCTGTATCCACGGCCTTTATAGTTTGGATTTGTTGCTTTAGTTTCTTTTCTATTCACAATAAAAACAAATAAATAAAGGGACCGTATTTTCTTTTAAGAGTAATTTGGACTACTGCTGGCACCGAGTGCGTCCTTGGAATTTTTTGGGTGAAATGTACCATGTGGGATTACAGATTTCAGCAAGTGCGTCCTTGGCAATGTTTTGGGTGAATCATGCCAAATGGGATTACAGCTGCCACCAAGTATGCCTTTGGAATTTTATTTAATGTTTCATTGCAGTTGAGATTACAGCTGCCACCGAGTGCTTCCATGGACATTTTTTGGGTGAACCACGTCACTGGAACTTTTTTGGGGGTGAATCACGTCACTTGGGATTAGTCCAACACTTTTGAGTTCTTTTAACCCCAAGTGACGTGATTCACCCAAAAAAATTCCAATGAAGCACTTGGTGGCAGCTGTAATCCCATTGGCATGATTCGCGCAAAACCTTCCCATGGACGCACTCGATGATATCTGTAATCCAACATGGTATGATTCACCCAAAAAATGTCCAAGGAAGCACTTGGTGGCAGCTGAAGTCCGAAAAAATCACTTTTTCTATCAACACTTCGATCGCGAAACTTTTGAAAATGGTGAATGCAGCGTAACCTAAAAATTACGGTACACCGACGCTTCAACGGCGGAACTTGATCGCCGCAGTGTGAATGCTCTCATATACCGCCGTGTAATTTTGTTCGCAAAAAAATCCACTAAGTGCTTTCTTGGACAGTTTTTGGGTGATTCATTGCAGTTGGGAATACAGATGTCACCAAGTGCATACTTGGATTTTTTTGGGTGATTCATTGCAGTTGAGTTTACAGCTGCCACCAACAACGTCCGTAGAAATTTGTTGGGTGATTCGAGTCTCGTTCGGATTACAGCTGCCTTTATACCTTCAACCGTCACGAATATTTCCCACCATCAAAGCGCGCTCCAAGTTGCCACCGCGCGCATGAAGACAGGCAACTGGCTAACAGGGGCGTATATTTACTGCCCGATCACGTACCAACTTACAATGCAATACGGTACGAAAATGTCCCACCAAATTCCAATTCAGAACGGAAGGAAAACGTCGCAGCAAATTGGAAACCATCCAGAATTGCTGAATTTATAAGTATTGATGAGGAATATCAAGATGCCTTAAACGAATTTTCACAAAACGAAACGAGCAAATACTACTGATTATTGTCCAACTTGTTTCTACTCCTAACTAATTACTAATTCATTAAACATTTATCAACAACACTTGTTTATTTATTAACCTTAAATATATTGACAAACGCTCCTCAGTACTTATGGCTTCGCGATAGTTTGTATCTTCTTTTTTTATTGTGTCTTCTATGAGACTTAATAGCTTGTCGAAGCTAGCCGGCATCATCCTGAAATAAATATAAAAATGTCTCGGATCTTCCCGCAACTGTGCCATGAATGTATGGTACTCCCCATGACTCCTCCGCAATGGTTTGATTTTGTGAATCCATGTCCTTTTCCTGTAAGAATAGGAGGAATGAAAAATTGTTTCCTACACTTAGAGTCTCTTCAATTTACCTCAATTCTGCAGCCAATAGGAGCGATTCCTCCTCTTCATCGCTACTCATTTTTCCTTTTGTTTAGTTTGTTATGGTTTTACTTTTTACGGTTTTGTATTTATTTTGTATGGTTATTATTTTGTTATAATTTGTGTAACTCTGTGTTTACTTTTATCAGCTGGTTGCGATTTGCTTGTGATTAGTGTTAAAAATGTTTTGTATATGGATTTGGCAAATGATTTTGGTATATTCTAATGATAAATATTTTTTTGTGGCGAAAAATTTTATAAAACCTAGAAGAGATTTATATAGTTTTTAGATTTCATTGAAAAGAACGCACTATCACTATTTTCAAGAATATTCTTTTAGCTTTTCTTGATTTTTTTCTGCTGGCATCACTATTATTAAACAAATTTTCAGCGTTGTATTTTGGGTCGCGACGGACTGTTTCGCGTCAGTGTGGAGTAATATTTTCGCAGCCGTTTCGCTTCTGCGTTCTAGGCGGAGATTCCGCAGCGGCCGCGGTTTTTCGCGTTGGTGTGTGGGGACCTTAAAGTGATTTGTCCTTTAACGCTGAACACAGAGCACCTCATATACCAATTTGTTTAAATTATTTGTTGTTTATAATTTTTTTGGGAACATAAACGAAATTTACTCGCAAATTAATTACCGAGTTGCAGAATATTGTTACCACTTAGCTAAAACAGTTTTCCAGTAACAATAATATAAAAATTTTTAATTAAAAAAACCGCAACTCAAATTCATAAGTTAATAATTTTGATTTGTTTGCCTAATTTTAAAAATTTCGAATCATATTTCTACTAACGACTAATTAATACAGTAGAAAATCCATTAATCTGTTAGCACTATTGCGAAACCAATTAAACTAAATTTGTGGCAACGCATGCATTTTTCTGCAAAAGTATCTGTGACGTCATGCTAAATAACGGTAAATGGCCTCGTGTCGTTATCTAGTATTCTCTGTTTCTTGCCCTGGGCCCGGCATTCGTCTGCCCGTTAGTGCAAGTGGATGTGCAAGTTGATGGTCGCAAGAGTTTTGGAGGTCTCCACATTCTTTGTTGCAATATTTTCGTGCACGTTTTATGCATTAAAAAAAGTCCCTAAAAGAAATTTTAACAATTTCCTCCAATTACTTTTCAAATAAGAAGAAGAATCAATACGAGAGTCATAGAAACACAGGTTGCAAAGTTGTATTATCGTATAACAGCAACAACATTCCCACAACTATCGTATTTTTTCACGACAATACAATACGACCGATACGAGACCCTTGTGAATTCCCTAATTGATTTGCATTCTGTTCACTCAGAGCTGATTTTGATACGGCGGTAGCGTAACCGCCATCCGCCCAACTGTCAACCGCTGCAGTTCTGTTTAATGCATAATGCATTAGTGAAAAAGTGGGTAACTCTAGTACAAACCGAAACAGTCGATATATCGCTCCGTATGGCAACTCTAATAGTACTATTCGTAAACAAGAAAATCGCATAACTTTACGGATTCTAAACAAAATTATTATAATATAAAAAGGTATATAAATTATTTCTACTATAGTCGAGCCTGCATAAGTGAAACCTGTTTAAGCGAAAACGCGATTAAGTGAAACCAAAATTGAATCTCCATGATTTTGTATGCCGAATACCCTACAACACAACCCTCTTAACTAACAAATTTTTCCCAAAAAATAGATCGAAAAATTTTTACCGGCGGCGCTAAACACCATCCTAACATCTCAAGGGATGTCTTGTATGGTTATCGTACTTGTGTCAGTGTTCCAGCATTATAAAAACCACATTACAACAGCTTAAATCAACATTACAACAACAATATTGCAACAACAACATTGCAATAACAACATTCAAAAGCTGTACTAAATAATATTAGAACATCAACATTAAAAGCATTTGTTTCGCATTGCTTGAGAACTATCGAAAAAGAAACAGATGAACACACCTTTTGATGAACATTTATGTTTTGTATTGCTTGAGAATTATCGTCACATCATACCATCACAAAAGTACGTGAACAAAAATTTAAAAAAGTGCGTATTTCATATGGGAAAATTCGAAACTTTAAAATTAAATATTTCGGAAACTAGACATTTGCGCATAAACATTTTTACAGATTCTGTTTTAGAGGGTAAAGCCCTACTTTGAAAAAAAAATAAGGGTGTGGCTTAAGTGTTTTACTGTAATTTTAAATCAATCGCCAAAACGCAAAAGGAAAAACTTCAATTTGCTAAATAAAAGTGATTTCTCAACACTCAGTTCAAATAGGGCATGCCAGACAGGCGTAATTTGACCCCTATTCATTTGTATTGTTACTCTCTTTTACTATTTTGACGCCGGGTCAATCTGCTACCTTTTTTCTTTATATCACAAAAGGGTTGCAATCCTACGATTTATAAACCTACGATTGTAGAATTTTATTGAAATATTCATGTTTAATTGTGTTATTTACTTACATTTCGTATTGCTTCAACAAATTTAATGATAATATAGAGTAACGATGAACAAATTCCTGACAAGTGTTGCTTGCAACGAACAAAAACGGAAAATATTAGCATTTCGTATGCTTTTTTAATACTTTTGCAACCTTGTTTTTGCTACTAAAGATTTGACAGCTACATTTTGCTAAAATGCAACACTCTTTTGATTCATGACCCCAGCTCGAGGCTGAGAAAATATTCACTCGCTCTCTCAAAAAGTGATAATTTTGCTTTGGAAACAGGTGTGTCATCCCCGCCAGTGTGTCATCCCCTTATCTGTTCGATTCTATCAACATTACACCCAACACTGTCAAAGGCGTAATTTATGTACCACTTAAACCATTTTTGGCAAAACCGGTCGACTGGTCGACCTAAATTCAAAAAATTCTAGTAACGAAACTAATGGACCGATTTCAGATCGGTTTTTGGTTAATGATGGTTGGGTTCTTTGACAATAAAATAAAATTATCAGTACGATATGGGGGCCTTTAACCTGAGGTCAGGTGTGTTTAAAAAAAAACACCCATTTTGGACACCTTTTGAAAAATTTGGAAAAATTTCGTAAAATTTCTGAAATGTAATTAATTGTATTAATATTTTACATCAAAAATTGGGACATTTTTAAAAATACAAAAAAATTATTTGTAAAAAAAATTTGATAATAAAAAATTGGACAAAAAATCTTTTAAAAATTTCTCTCAATTCAGGAAAGTAATTTATAATAAAAATTTCTTTTGCAAAGTAGTTGTTTTTTGCCCTACCAACTTTTTGCATTAAAAAATATGTGTGAATTTTATCAAAAAAATTCCAAGCCGTTTAGGAGCGGCCAAAAATGGGTTAAATGATAATGAAATACTAGATGGACTTAAAGTAGTCTATAGTAGCATTACAAAAAATCATAAAATTCATAGATGGAAAAGTTGTAATTACTCCTTTGTACATAATGTCTTTTAATCCTTTTGAAATTCCAAACTAGAGAGTGGACTATCTTCGGCTATGCCGAAGTTGAAATACCCCCACACAGTAGAAAGAAGTACCTCGAACATAAAAAAATGTGGTCTCTAGACCCTATTTTGAGCCAATTATAGGTGGTTTTGGAGCCCAAACCATGTCCAAAATCCATTTCTAAAAATTTCCAATCAAATCCGAAAAAAAAAAAATTGGTCTCAGGACCCCATTTAGACCCTTATATATGTAGCTTCGGAACCTCGGACCATGTCAAAAATACGTTTCTAAACATTTCCAATCGAATGCAAAAATAAAAAAGTTTTTTCGGTGTATGGGAGCCACGCCCAGTTTTTGTCCGATTTGGCTGATTCTCGAACTTGATCTCAGTATTCACGAGAAAAACATGTAAAAAAAGTTTCAAGTCGATATCTCCAAAACTGCGACCGCTATCGTGCGGACGGACAGACGGACAGACGGACGGACAGACAGACGGACATCGCTAAATCGACTCAGGAGGTGATACTGATCAAGAATATATATACTTTTCCATACCGGACACGCCTCCTTATGGGCGTTACAAACGGTGTGACAAAGTTAGTATACCCTGCCACAGTGAGTGTGGGGGTATAATGAAATAAAAATCGGTTTCCCGCCGTTCGGAACCGGCAATAAACTGTAGGTCCACAATTATCATATACACACACTTGCCCATGATAATTGCATTAAGAAGCTCGGCCCAAACCCCTCGAGGGTTGCAGCGCCAATATATGTATATAACACAAAACCCGCTATCCCTATTCCTACAGAAAAATTAGAAGAAGCAACTGAAATAAGAAAAAAAAGAATTAGACACACACAAAATAACAACAATGCTAACGACACAAACCCCAACAAAAACATACCCTTCACAGAAATTTCCAATTCTACAAACCAAAAAATTCAAATCAACCACCACCAACAATTTAACAACCGAACCAAACACAATTTACTCTTACAAAACCAACATGATCACAACAAACACAACCACTCAAATAAACCAACCAACTTACAACCAAATACAAACTTCAACTGACTCACATCAAACCTTCAAACCAAATCAAACTGCCAAATCTATTACTCAACGCCGTAACGAAATAGATACACACTTTTCAGACACAATTCCAATATCAGAAGACGAAATGAACTAAAGTACTCTCTTCAGTAAATTCTGTTTACTGCTAAAGAGTACGAAATATTCATCTGCTTATGGCCCTAAAAATTCTCCAGTGGAATCTCAGATATATACCACCTTCTGAGAGAATATTACTTTCAGACCTGATTGCACTACACAACAACACCAATACGCCAATCATACTTTTAGGCGATTTCAATGCTCATAGCACGCTTAAGGATTCCGCGAACACCAATCCAAGAGGAAAAACAATAGAACCATTTTTATACAAACAAATCTTTCACTACTAAACGACTGTTCTCCCACCCATCTCTCTACGCACTCTGCATTAACACACGTCGACCTCTCTTTCTCCTCTTCCAATCTTCTCCCATTCCTCAAATGGAATATAGACTCAAATCTACATGGAAGTGATCATTTTCCAATATGGACATTTAAAACCACTCAAAATCCCCCAAATAACAACAAAAATCAATCGCTTTAAAGTAGACGAAGCAAATTTCTATCCATAATAAACAATTGAATCAAAGACAGATATTTCACAAAACATAAACAAGGAAGCTGCAAAATTTCAAAAGCTTATAATTTCAGCCGCTAACGAATCAATTCCTCACACATCCACACACCATTCATATATAAAAACAGTTCACTGGTGGAACAAACATCTAGGCAAACTCCGCCTAAATAAGCAAAGACTCTGGCATTTGTTCAAAAATAATCTAACCAAAGAAAACCGATTAGCTTATAATAAAAAAGAGTAAAAAAACAATTTTTTTTAAATATAATCCTATAAGGGTGTATTCCGTTCTGCGTGAGACATCCGTAGGGAAAATATGGAACTAAAAAAAGATTTTGAATTTCGTTTTTCACCTCAATTTGTACTTTGTCATTTGGAAATATTTACAAAAAAATTGTTTTCACAATATAAAAAAAAATTAATTTTGATCAAATTTTTCGAAATTTCGTATCGCACAACAATTTGAAAATGAAAACATTAATATAATGATCATGCAATACCTTTACCTAATATCGATTAACTTCGGCAAGCTGTATGCAAAACGCTTTCATGTATATACACTCACAAAAAATCATTTCACATATAAACAAAAATAGCTTCGCCCTAAAGCTGCCGCCTTTAAGAAAATAACACTGCCACAAGACTACCGTTGCCACCTAACACTATTTTCACCTATTACGGGGGTGTATTATATTTTCATATTACACTTTCCTATTACATTACATTTCATATTTGCAACATTAATAAAAACTAGAGAGTGGACTATCTTCGGCTATACCGAAGTTGAAATACCCCCACACAGTAGGAAGAAGTATCTCGATCATAAAAAATGTGGTCTCAGGACCCTATTTTGAGCAGGTGGTTTTGGAGCCCGGACCATGTCCAAAATCCATTTCTAAAAATGTCCAATTAAATCCACCAAAAAAAAAAATTGGTCTCAAGACCCCATTTAGACCCTTATAAATGTGGCTTCGGAACCTCGGACCATGTCCAAAATCCATTTCTAAAAATTTCCAATTAAATCCACCAAAAAAAAAAAATTGGTCTCAAGACCCCATTTAGACCTTATATATGTGGCTTCGGAACCTCGGACCATGTCAAAAATACGTTTCTAAACATTTCCAATCGAATACAACAATAAAAAAGACTTGAAAAATGTTTACCTTTTTTTTCGGTGTATGGGAGCCACGCCCAGTTTTTGTCCGATTTGGCTGATTCTCGAACTTGATCTCAGTATTCACGAGAAAAACATGTACCCAAAGTTTCAAGTCGATATCTCCAAAACTGCGACCGCTATCGTGCGGACGGACAGACGGACACACGGACAGACGGTCAGACGGACAGACGGACGGACAGACAGACGGACATCGCTAAATCGACTCAGGAGGTGATGCTGATCAAGAATATAAATACTTTTCCATACCGGACACGCCTCCAAAACCACCTATAATTGGGTCAAAAAACGGTTTGAGACCACATTTTTTTATATTCGAGGTACTTCTTCCTACAGTGTGGGGGTATTTCAGCTTCGGTATAGCCGAAGATAGTCCACTCTCTAGTTTTATTCTTTTTTAATGTAACAGTTCAACTTTACACAATTTCATCATCAAACAAAATTTCTTTCTATTCTTTACAAAATTTAATAAAAGTTCACATATTTCACAAATGATTTTTTATATGAATATATAAATTATGGAGTTCACCGTACGGCTTGGTCTACCTAACCGCCATTAGCTGAAATTATTTTATTGCTGGCTGTGGTCAGTTGGGTAGAGCTTCGCTTTGTCTGAGGCAGTCTTGGGTTCAAGCCCGCCACCGGTCGTATTTTTTTTTAATCCATTGCTTGACATTCTTTTTTAATCTTTTTTTTTTAATTCTTTTTTAATGTAACAGTTCAACTTTACACAATTACATCATCAAACAAAATTTCTTCCTATTCTTTACAAAATTTAATAAAAAAATACATATTTCACAAAGAAAATACATTTTTCTATAAAAGAAAATTACATTTAAATTTTAAAAACATAGAAAATATTTTTGCTTTTAAAATATATTTAGTGCACATATAATTTTTTCAAATTAGTGTGTTTCTTT
The DNA here is from genome assembly GCA_951394025.1 of Heteromyza rotundicornis. Taxonomy (NCBI): domain Eukaryota; kingdom Metazoa; phylum Arthropoda; class Insecta; order Diptera; family Heleomyzidae; genus Heteromyza; species Heteromyza rotundicornis. The sequence continues at coordinate 37,817,602 of OX596011.1, forward strand.
CACGTGCATGGCACGGGCAAATTTACTAGTTGTAATGAATACTCAAAAAATATACCAATACTGAATGCACGACCCCCTTTCAAAAAAAATAAGTAATTCGCAAAAAAAAATATTGGCGGTCGTATTACCAAAAAAAAACGTGTCCCGGCGCTTTTGCATGCACTTCGATTGTTCTTCGTTTTTAACAAACCTTTCTTTTTATGGTTACAATGGTTTTTCGCCAATTATTGTAATAAAACACGGCGGCCTGCACTGTAAATAACTCATTTCTCAAGTAGGCAAATATCAAAAAATCAAAATATTTTATTCAACACAAAATGTGTGGCGCCGCCTAGAGTTTTAAATAAGAAAACTTTGCTTTTGGTTTATGTCAGGGTTGATATTTGGGTTGTTCTATTTTGTACAAAAAGGCAAAAAAAAATACCAAATCTGTTAAAAAAGTACCAACACTTCAATGTCAAAATTTTTTAATGAAAATAGTTTGTAGTATAAACAGAAAAGTTATTAATATTCAAAAACGGAAACAAGTTACATATATTTATAAGCATACTTAAATTTATAAAGCTTTTAACAAAGAAGTTTTAATAATAAAAACAAAAATAGCACAAAATAAAGTTACTTTTAAAGTTACATAAATGAAACGCTTTGTTTCCAGCTCTAAAGAAACAACTCAAGAAAAATGTTGTCAAGTTTCTTATGCTGTGAAATTGTATTAGATCAGAATTTTTTGACAAATGACAACGCAAAAATTTGATTTGCGCTTTTGCCTTTTGGATCATTTTTACTTCTTCATTTACTTTTGCTTTCTATTTTGGTTTGTGATCTAAATTTGACAGCTGATAATGTCCAAATTGACCAAACCACTGAACAGATTGGAACCGGACCCTCTTAAGTGCACATGGATGATAGAATTTTTTGAGACCGACATCAAGATTAAGAAATGCTGCAGAAAGCTGCAGGAGCGTTCAAAAGTATTGCAAAAAATCATATTTTCCAATACTTTTCCATACCGGACACGCCTCCTTATGGGCGTTACAAACGTTGTGACAAAGTTAGTATACCCTGCCACAGTGAGTGTGGGGGTATAATGAAATAAAAACCGGTTTCCCGCCGTTCGGAACCGGCAATAAACTGTAGGTCCACAATTATCATATACACACACTTGCCCATGATAATTGCATTAAGAAGCTCGGCCCAAACCCCTCGAGGGTTGCAGCGCCAATATATGTATATAACACAAAACCCGCTATCCCTATTCCTACAGAAAAATTAGAAGAAGCAACTGAAATAAGAAAAAAAGAATTAGACACACACAAAATAACAACAATGCTAACGACACAAACCCCAACAAAAACATACCCTTCACAGAAATTTCCAATTCTACAAACCAAAAAATTCAAATCAACCACCACCAACAATTTAACAACCGAACCAAACACAATTTACTCTTACAAAACCAACATGATCACAACAAACACAACCACTCAAATAAACCAACCAACTTACAACCAAATACAAACTTCAACTGACTCACATCAAACCTTCAAACCAAATCAAACTGCCAAATCTATTACTCAACGCCGTAACGAAATAGATACACACTTTTCAGACACAATTCCAATATCAGAAGACGAAATGAACTAAAGTACTCTCTTCAGTAAATTCTGTTTACTGCTAAAGAGTACGAAATATTCATCTGCTTATGGCCCTAAAAATTCTCCAGTGGAATCTCAGATATATACCACCTTCTGAGAGAATATTACTTTCAGACCTGATTGCACTACACAACAACACCAATACGCCAATCATACTTTTAGGCGATTTCAATGCTCATAGCACGCTTAAGGATTCCGCTAACACCAATCCAAGAGGAAAAACAATAGAACCATTTTTATACAAACAAATCTTTCACTACTAAACGACTGTTCTCCCACCCATCTCTCTACGCACTCTGCATTAACACACGTCGACCTCTCTTTCTCCTCTTCCAATCTTCTCCCATTCCTCAAATGGAATATAGACTCAAATCTACATGGAAGTGATCATTTTCCAATATGGACATTTAAAACCACTCAAAATCCCCCAAATAACAACAAAAATCAATCGCTTTAAAGTAGACGAAGCAAATTTCTATCCATAATAAACAATTGAATCAAAGACAGATATTTCACAAAACATAAACAAGGAAGCTGCAAAATTTCAAAAGCTTATAATTTCAGCCGCTAACGAATCAATTCCTCACACATCCACACACCATTCATATATAAAAACAGTTCACTGGTGGAACAAACATCTAGGCAAACTCCGCCTAAATAAGCAAAGACTCTGGCATTTGTTCAAAAATAATCTAACCAAAGAAAACCGATTAGCTTATAATAAAAAAGAGTAAAAATACAATTTTTTTTAAATATAATCCTATAAGGGTGTATTCCGTTCTGCGTGAGACATCCGTAGGGAAAATATGGAACTAAAAAAAGATTTTGTATTTCGTTTTTCACCTCAATTTGTACTTTGTCATTTGGAAATATTTACAAAAAAATTGTTTTCACAATATAAAAAAAATTAATTTTGATCAAATTTTTCGAAATTTCGTATCGCACAACAATTTGAAAATGAAAACATTAATATAATGATCATGCAATACCTTTACCTAATATCGATTAACTTCGGCAAGCTGTATGCAAAACGCTTTCATGTATATACACTCACAAAAAATCATTTCACATATAAACAAAAATAGCTTCGCCCTAAAGCTGCCGCCTTTAAGAAAATAACACTGCCACAAGACTACCGTTGCCACCTAACACTATTTTCACCTATTACGGGGGTGTATTATATTTTCATATTACACTTTCCTATTACATTACATTTCATATTTGCAACATTAATAAAAACTAGAGAGTGGACTATCTTCGGCTATACCGAAGTTGAAATACCCCCACACAGTAGGAAGAAGTATCTCGATCATAAAAAATGTGGTCTCAGGACCCTATTTTGAGCAGGTGGTTTTGGAGCCCGGACCATGTCCAAAATCCATTTCTAAAAAATCCACCAAAAAAAAAAATTGGTCTCAAGACCCCATTTAGACCCTTATAAATGTGGCTTCGGAACCTCGGACCATGTCCAAAATCCATTTCTAAAAATTTCCAATTAAATCCACCAAAAAAAAAAATTGGTCTCAAGACCCCATTTAGACCTTATATATGTGGCTTCGGAACCTCGGACCATGTCAAAAATACGTTTCTAAACATTTCCAATCGAATACAACAATAAAAAAGACTTGAAAAATGTTTACCTTTTTTTTCGGTGTATGGGAGCCACGCCCAGTTTTTGTCCGATTTGGCTGATTCTCGAACTTGATCTCAGTATTCACGAGAAAAACATGTACCCAAAGTTTCAAGTCGATATCTCCAAAACTGCGACCGCTATCGTGCGGACGGACAGACGGACACACGGACAGACGGTCAGACGGACAGACGGACGGACAGACAGACGGACATCGCTAAATCGACTCAGGAGGTGATGCTGATCAAGAATATAAATACTTTTCCATACCGGACACGCCTCCAAAACCACCTATAATTGGGTCAAAAAACGGTTTGAGACCACATTTTTTTATATTCGAGGTACTTCTTCCTACAGTGTGGGGGTATTTCAGCTTCGGTATAGCCGAAGATAGTCCACTCTCTAGTTTTATTCTTTTTTAATGTAACAGTTCAACTTTACACAATTTCATCATCAAACAAAATTTCTTTCTATTCTTTACAAAATTTAATAAAAGTTCACATATTTCACAAATGATTTTTTATATGAATATATAAATTATGGAGTTCACCGTACGGCTTGGTCTACCTAACCGCCATTAGCTGAAATTATTTTATTGCTGGCTGTGGTCAGTTGGGTAGAGCTTCGCTTTGTCTGAGGCAGTCTTGGGTTCAAGCCCGCCACCGGTCGTATTTTTTTTTAATCCATTGCTTGACATTCTTTTTTAATCTTTTTTTTTAAATTCTTTTTTAATGTAACAGTTCAACTTTACACAATTACATCATCAAACAAAATTTCTTCCTATTCTTTACAAAATTTAATAAAAAAATACATATTTCACAAAGAAAATACATTTTTCTATAAAAGAAAATTACATTTAAATTTTAAAAACATAGAAAATATTTTTGCTTTTAAAATATATTTAGTGCACATATAATTTTTTCAAATTAGTGTGTTTCTTTCACGTGCATGGCACGGGCAAATTTACTAGTTGTAATGAATACTCAAAAAATATAAAAAATACTGAATGCACGGCCCCCTTTCAAAAAAACTAAGTAATTCGCAAAAAAAAATATTGGCGGTCGTATTACCAAAAAAAAACGTGTCCCGGCGCTTTTGCATGCACTTCGATTGTTCTTCGTTTTTAACAAACCTTTCTTTTTATGGTTACAATGGTTTTTCGCCAATTATTGTAATAAAACACGGCGGCCTGCACTGTAAATAACTCATTTCTCAAGTAGGCAAATATCAAAAAATCAAAATATTTTATTCAACACAAAATGTGTGGCGCCGCCTAGAGTTTTAAATAAGAAAACTTTGCTTTTGGTTTATGTCAGGGTTGATATTTGGGTTGTTCTATTTTGTACAAAAAGGCAAAAAAAAAAATACCAAATCTGTTAAAAAAGTACCAACACTTCAATGTCAAAATTTTTTAATGAAAATAGTTTGTAGTATAAACAGAAAAGTTATTAATATTCAAAAACGGAAACAAGTTACATATATTTATAAGCATACTTAAATTTATAAAGCTTTTAACAAAGAAGTTTTAATAATAAAAACAAAAATAGCACAAAATAAAGTTACTTTTAAAGTTACATAAATGAAACGCTTTGTTTCCAGCTCTAAAGAAACAACTCAAGAAAAATGTTGTCAAGTTTCTTATGCTGTGAAATTGTATTAGATCAGAATTTTTTGACAAATGACAACGCAAAAATTTGATTTGCGCTTTTGCCTTTTGGATCATTTTTACTTCTTCATTTACTTTTGCTTTCTATTTTGGTTTGTGATCTAAATTTGACAGCTGATAATGTCCAAATTGACCAAACCACTGAACAGATTGGAACCGGACCCTCTTAAGTGCACATGGATGATAGAATTTTTTGAGACCGACATCAAGATTAAGAAATGCTGCAGAAAGCTGCAGGAGCGTTCAAAAGTATTGCAAAAAATCATATTTTCCAATATTTAAGGTCCGTTTTCTCAGAAACCATAAAAGTTGTAAACTTGAGACCCTCTTAAGTGCACATGGGACCTTGTGATTTTTCAAAAGAGCCATCAATGACGTTGTTACCACACCTGAGCAGCGCTATTGCTTTTGAAAGAATGGCCTGATAACGAAATACACCCTTAACCGACTAAAAAGCAGAAAATAAATTTCCTTTAAGGCCTGCGCACACAGAGGCGTTATTCGTGCCGCAGGCGGTTTCGAAATTAATTTAATCAAGAATCCTTGTTTTTTCGAAAATAAAGCGTTTGTATACAGCCTGGAAACAGCAATAAAATAAATAACAAACACAAAAAACCATTTCGAATCAGTTTGAAAATAAACTTTTTTACTGTATCCATAATAAAAAATAAATAACAAACAAAATAGTCAGTTTCTGAAATTAGATAGCGAATATCGCCTCTGTTTGCGCAGGCCTTTAAATAAATTTCCGCAATTTCGATTTAAATTTAAGGGTTACTTTGTTCCTAATATCATTGCAGATTTTGAAGACGCCAAAAACCCTTAATTTTAAATCGAAATTGCGGCATTAATTTAAAGGAAATTTTCTGCTTTTTAATCGGTTAAAGGGCTACATTTTAAAAAACTTGTGTTTTACTCTTTTTTATTTTCCCCTTTTTTTTTAAAAAAAATATTTTTTTTCTCCCCTTTTTCTTTTTTTTTACTCTTTCCCGAATGCGAACCTAAGTAAAATATTTCAGCTCTGTAGCTTAACGCACAGACTATGTCAATGCAGTCGAACGGAAATCTCTAAGCATACGATTGAATGTTCAATAAAATTTAGTACTGAATTAAGATATTACCCTTTCGAAAATAAAAATAAAAGTATCCTATTCTCTTCCTTGGCAGATATAATGTTTGAAAAAAGAAATTATGAAAATCGGTTGGCTAGTTTTTGCTCCTAACCGTTACAAAAAAATTGGCGTTCTAATTTTATAAATAGTAAAAGAAAGGATATATATATATAGACATAGTCCACCCAAAGCAAGTTAATATAAGGGTTATAAAAAAGCGAATGCGTTGTTTAAAAGTGAAGCTAAATTAGCCAAACGAACCTCATTCTATGAATTCACCTCAAACATTAACCCTGCTAACAATGGAACAATAATCACAGATTCCACAAATATAGCATCTCTATTTGCCAAGGAATTGTCACACTACTCCAGTTTAGAGTTCATTTCAAACAAAAACCAAATTTCTACACAAATTAACTATATGCCGAGTAAAACAGCAAAATAGATCGAATCAGAAATTTCTTTGTTAGAACTAAATGCAGTACTGTCAACCGTCAAACGTAAAAAACCTGGTTTTGATAAAATCTCCTTCGCTATGTTTAAAAATCTGCCCAAAATTGCCAAAAAATGTCTGCTCCAAATCTATAATAAAATTTGTATATCAAATATAACCCCACAAGAATGGAAAAATGCAACGGTCGTTCCTCTGCCGAAATTATGCAAAATTCGCTTAAGTGAAATATTTTTCAGTTATCCGAATTCGCTTAAAACCCGTATAACTGAAATGTCTGACAAATTCATGTTTCAGATTCATGTTTCGACATTGATTTGCATCTGTCAACTGATTGCTGCCACCGCCTCAATTCTGTTCACTCAGGGCGGATTGATTGAGTGATACGACGGTGGCATAACCGTCGTCCGCATTAGTGAAAAGGTATGTAACTCTACGACAAACCGAAAAAGTCGACATATCGCTCCGTATGGCAACTCTAATAGTAGTCTAATAGTACTTTATAAACAAGAAAATTGCATAGCTTTGCGGTTTCTAAACACAAATTTTATAATTGAAAAAGGTATATAAGTTATTTCCCTGCCAACCAGATACCGGTAATCTTCATACAAATTACCGGTAGTTATCGGGTAAAACTACCAGTAATGTTTGGGCTAACGAACACAGGGTATTGTGAAAAAATTACCCGATTCTCTCTCTATATGTGTACGTGTACATATGAAGTTTTCTCATTCAAATGGGAAAACTGGTAAATTGACGCTTATTCAAGCCATTGCCAGTAGCTCAGGGGTTAGGCAGTTGGTCTTATAACGGCTCTCTTAAAGAGAATGTGTCGCAGTTCGGTTCAGTGACATGCAAAATAGTCTGAACGGTTTCTATTGGCAATTCACAACAACAGTGTTGCCATATGCAATATTTCAACTATTTTACAGCTTCCACAAAAAAATTTCTTATCCCAAATCAATTCTGGCAACAGCATCCCAAAATGAGCAGACCAAAATTTAAAATTAATTTAATTCAGTCAAAGAGCGACAGCAAGTTCTCATTACTCTCTCATTGTGAGTGGGGAGATAGAGAACAATAAAACTGCATATAAAAAACGTTGAAAACGTTCAGATCGTGGTCAGCGCATTAAACGAAAGAAACCGGGAACAAATCTCAGTTTAAGAAAATATTTTTTTTTTTATTAAAATTTTTTTTTAATTGAAGATTTTGCAAATAAAATTAACTACTGTTTCCTTCTATGTACATTAGACATGTTCAGAATCGTATTAGTTGGTCCAGACTCTTTTTGGACTTTTTTTCTTATGTATTTTCAGGTTCATTTTAAGCACGCTTTTTTTTGGTCAATTTTGAAACATTACAACAACACCACAATTACCGTAATACAGTTGTGTTATTGTTGTTGTAATTTTGATGTTGTAGTGCCGTTGCATTTATTTTGTAATGTTGTTGTTGTAATATTGGTGTTCTAATATTACTGTTGTAATGTTGTTGTTGTAATGTTGTTGTAATTTTTGTTGTTGTAATTTTATTGTAACAACCCCACAAAACAGTGTGGAACGTTGAAACTATTACAAACAAGCAACAATAACACGCATTCATCTAAATTACTTTGTGCGTATACAATTTGGTCCAGGTCAACGATTGAAAGAAATACTGGGGCCGAATTACGACATTCGTGAACGAGCAACTCGTATCGAAATTTGTGTTTTAATTTCCATTATTCAATAGGAAAAATTAGGATTGGAACACAAATTTTGATACAAGTTGCTCGATCACGAATGCCGTAATTCGTAAAATTTTAACGTTTATTTTTTATTTTTTATGTTTTGGTTTTTTTCTTTTTAATTTTATTTATTAATAGAATAAATATTTTCTATCATTTTGTGGTTTCTTTTTATTGGTTTTCCTTTTTTTCCATACAAAGCAATTTAAAGCAAAGGAAGTATTCAGAGCAATGAAAAGGGAGCAATTTGACGGTATTGTGGCACGAATACTTTGACGCGGTAAACTGTGCTTAAGGTATTTTCTAAAATGCTTTACAGTAAAAAAATAAATTTTTTGCTTACTCTATCAATTACATCGAAAATACTGCAGCAATTTAAACCCTGGTGAAATACATAAACATCTGTTACGTAATACTTGCACGCATTTTGAACAATTCCCATTGAACACACCTTTGGTGAAATGACACCAAAAGAAGAACAAGAATTGATTGAATAAAGAGAACAAATCGAACATTTTATATGGGAAATTTCGGAACTTTAAATGCAAATATATCGGAAACCATAAGTGAGCGGGGCAAAACTCTTTCGGATTTCGTTTTAGGGGGTCAAAACCAACTTAAAAAAAACACCCTTTAACCCTTTAACCGACTAAAAAGCAGAAAATAAATTTCCTTTAAATTAATTTCAGCAATTTCGATTTTAAATTAAGGGTTTTTGGCGACAATAAAATCTGCAATGATATTCGGAGGAAAGTACCCAAAAACCCTTAATTTTAAATCAAAATTGCTGAAATTAATTTAAAGGAAATTTATTTTCTGCTTTTTAGTCGGTTAAAGGGTTATATTTTAAAAAACTTGTTTTTTACAACTTTTTTATTCCCCATACAAAAATTAAAAACATTGGAATTTTGATGATATATTTTTTTATATATTAGTGAATTTGTAATTTTCAGATTAATCAGTTCACCATATTTTTTCCGGTTTTATTTTTTTTTCGCATTGAAGGGACTTTTGTCTATCCTATTTTTAAAAAACAAAAAAAATGTTTAATGGTCAAACCCACATGTTTGTTTGATCTATAAGAAAATGGCACAGTTCACTACATTTTTTTAATAAGAAACATTAACTATTAGGGAATTTACAAGGGTCTCGTATTGGTCGTATTGTTGTATTGCCGTGAAAAAATACGATAGTTGTGAAAAGTTGTTGCTGTTTTCCATAAAAAAAAGGAGGAAATTGTTATAATTTCTTTTAGGGACTGTTTTTAAGGCATAAAACGTGCACGACTTGCCGAAAATATTGCAACAAAGAATGTGGAGACCTCCAAAACTCTTGCGACCATCAACTTTGGCCAGATGGCCACTTGCACTTACGGGCAGACGAATGCCGGGGATTCCGGAAGCATTTCTAATGCATTAAACGTGCGCGACTTGTTGAAAATATTGGGGCGATTCATGTAAAGTGGGAAACCCCTCGGAAACGATTCAGTTGTGCAGATGAGCAGTCAAAATATATGAAATTTTTCTTTAAAGCAACTGCGCGTTTTCGAGGTGTTTCCCACTTTAAATGAATACCCTATTGAATCAAAGTACAGCTGAACCGCAATATTTCTTCCGATCCTTGATTTGGGCCTCATCAGCACCTCTGCGAATGGCGGCACGCATCCCGTGGTTGAACATTTGCAATATAATTTTTTCGCTCTCTTTTTCTCTCTCTCTCTGAAATGACAGTCTCTCTGCAATGGATGTGCTGAAACACGCCCTAAAAATTTAATTTTAATTGAAATTTTTATTTTTTTAATACAAATTGAAGTTCATGAAAAAAAATTTAAAGGTAAATCAAAGAAAAAATGTGGGTTCTCATTGATCCATAAATTTTATGAACACAAATTCGGCACTATCCCATTTATGAGAAAACAATTTGGGTAGAAACCAAAGCTGGCCATTAACTAAATAACAAAATTAGTCGAATTGACAAAATGCAGTTATTTCTCAAGAGTAGACTAATTTTTACGTCATCGTTTAGTACTAACGTTCATCTTCAAAACAAGCTATTTCTCATATTTTTACGATTTTTTGTTTTGAATATATGAATGGTTTAGTTCAGTGGCAAAAAAAATAGATTTCTCATTCCTGCACATTTTCTGCTTTCCTCGATCGGACCACTAACTTCACATAGGAAAATATTGATGTCTCCAAACATCGCATGAGTAGACCAACTAGAATTAGTTTTTTTAAATTTTTACTTTTTATCTTATTGGTTTTCTTAATTCAAGTAGCTTTCCAACGAGCTGTTAAGAATCAAATTCGGTTGAAAAATGTTGAAACCATAAATACATACTTTCAAGTTCAAAAATACTTTATGGAAAGAAAATACTCATGATGTATATATCATGATATAAAAAAATAATTTTAATTCAATAAACTAATTTTGCATATACAAAGTACTTGAAAGTACTTGAAATTTATTACATTTTTCAATCTTCAAACTAGAGACCGACCGAAATTCGGTTTCGGTTTCGGTTTTTCGGCTTTTCGGCCAAAAAAAGCTGTTTCGGCCGTGTTTCGGATTCGGCCAAAAAATAAAATATCGCTTTCGGACAAATTTCGTTTTCGGCCGAAATTCCAATATTTCCGCCGAAAATTTCGGTTTGATAGAAAAAGTAACAAATAAATAACAAAAATTACACTGATCGACAAAACTGAACGTTTTGTGTGTTAAATATACTTTATAGACAAATTCTTATGTATTTTGCCATGCTGGATACGAAAATAATAATAATGAAATTTTTACAGCACCAAAAATGCAACTTTTGTGGCGTTTGCAAAAAAATGGTGCGTGCTGGAAAAATTTAAAGTTTATTTTCGGATTTAGCGTATCAAAATACATAAGGAACAACCAAGTGGATAAAAGCGGTATGTAACACAAATTTAAGCATTGATCATAGTTTCGAAGAATCAGAAGACATGTCCTATCGGAGTAGATCTAATACTCTCGCAATGATTTATAAATTTCTACTCCTCTACTACGGTAGCAGATTTTTCTAATTCCCTCAAGATATTTCCTACTACTATGGTAAGAAATCTACTCCTCAAAATATTATGTGAGTTTCATACAATGCAAAAGTACTATTCTTTCTACAAATCTGCTTCCCCGACAGAAATTTCTACAACTCGTAGAATTTCTAGTACTCTACGCATAAACCCATATCTACTCCCCTCTCTTGAAATCTGCTACCCTGACAGTAATTTCTACTACTCTTGATTTCCACGCATTTGATAGTTTGCTTCTAAATTCATCTAATTCATGATCTGAACTTAAAATGATCGGCCCATATTCATAGTCAAATTAAGCTTCAACTTAACTTTAGTAATCTACTAAGTTGACAGATAATACACTGAACTGGCAGCTACTAAGCTGGTTCTAAAGTTTAGCAATACTAAATTTGACTATGAATATGCGATCGATTTCAGTCTACTGATAATCTTAATTATGTCCCACTTTATTACATTAAATCTAACAATTGTTTTTTTTATTTTTTCGGTTTCGGCTTCGGTTTCGGCCAAAATTAAAAAAATGAAAATTCGGCCAATTCGGTTTCGGCCGAAAAAAAAAATAAAAAATTTCGGCCATTTCGGTTTCGGCCGAAATTAAAAAAAGCGATTTCGGTCGGTCTCTACTTCAAACATGAAAAAACGTAATTTTTAATCCAAAAAACGCCAAAAAGTCTTGAAAAACGTAATTTTTAGGCAAAAAAGGTCAAAACGTCATTTGGGTCGAAAAACGTCAGAATGACGTCAAAGACGTCAACCTGGCAACACTGCTTACACTTTCAAATTTTCGTGAACAATAGCGCCGAAGATCACTTCGGTCAGAACAAAGTTACCATATTTTTCAGTGGGTCGCTGCTTACATCGCCCTCTATCTTTCAACAATTAAAAATTCAAAACTAAGCTTTTGGCGTGAACATTGCAGTCCGCCTTGCAGGACTGCAATAAAACTTTAGTACTGATACACATTCAGTCAAAATAGATTTCAAACCGCCGGCGGAATATGTTTCCTCTTGGCCTAAAAACGCCATAAAAAAATTTGGGGCCGATCGGATAATGTTTAGGGGTGGCGCCCAAGGCTAAAAGGTGCAAAAAACTGGCCAAAAAAAGGCAATTTTTAACATCGTTTTAGATCCAGAAAAATACGTGAAAAAAACATTTTGGTCCATTTTCGGCGGACGACCTTCCTAAGGGTCATAATTAAAGACCGACCGAAATCGCTTTTTTTAATTTCGGCCGAAACCGAAATGGCCGAATTTTAATTTTTTAATTTCGGCCGAAACCGAAGCCGAAACCGAAAAAATAAAAGAAAAAGTTCAGGGTTCAGAAATTCACAGTGTGTACCGCTCTGTGCCGCTACATTCACAAAATAAGTTGTCCGATTTGTTTTGAACTCACACAAAGTTGTGTGACGATTCATTTCAAATGAAGCAAGAACACGCAAATAATGTGATTTCTGAAAAATCTCACTGCAAGCTGTGTTATGCTCTTGCGTGCAGACATGTTAGTCAGTGAACGTGAGCTGATTACTGAATTGTTTTTGAGAGTATGAGCGCTGCAAAGCACTCACATGTTCTGTTTGGTGATTTCCATTTTTCGTATGCGGCGCACAAAAATTATTTTGTCTATGCGGACTGGAGTGGTTCTCATTGGTAAGGGATTCGAAATTGAACAAATGTAGAATTTTCAGAGAATGTATTGACATTTACGTGCCTACAAAGTCGTGAAGTTCGGAAAATCGCGGTGCCGTACAGTGTAAAAAATGAATTAATTTAAAATGCGTTATAGAATCAGAAATATATGAGAAAAAAAATCATAATTATCCATTTCGTGCTGTCGCCCCCTCGAAAAAAAAATAATAAGAATGACTCCAATGCGTACAAGCGAAACCGGTTTTTGAGCGAATTCCACAATGTGCGGACAATGTGATATTTTGTTTTCGATAAATACGGCACACACGCACAGAGCTCGCAGCTACCATAATAAGATGACATACATGAGAATGTGAAAACAGACTCTGTGAAATAACATAGCATTTGTCGCATTTTTTTCGCGACTCAATTCGTGAACATTTTGTTTGAATTGCAGGACATGGGAAAATTCTCATGTGCTAAGAGCGTGTGCGTGTGTATTTTTCGGAACTCTGAAAAAATTGTGAATTTCAATGTAATAAAGTTGTACATAATAAGCCGTTTCAGTACGCTGAAATCAATCATTTTAAGTTCAGATCATGAATTAGATGAATTTAGAAGCAAACTATCAAATGCGTGGAAATCAATTGAAGGGGCAGGGTTTTTTCTACGGCGAGAGTTGTAGATACTCGATTTTAGGGGAGTAGATTTCAAGAAAGGGGAGTAGATTTAATTTTTTTACTTAGAGTAGTAGAAATTTTACGAGAGTAGTAGAAATTACTGTCAAGGTACCAGATTTCCATAGAGGGTAGTCGATTAGGCTTTCTGTGTAGAGTAGTAGAGATTCTCCAATAGTAGTAGAAATTTATGTAATGGTAGTAGATTTGTATAAAGAGTAGTAGTTTTGCATTGTATGAAACTCACATAATATTTTGAGGAGAAGATTTCTTACAATTCTTACAATAATAGAGGAGTAGAAATTTAAAAATCATCGGGAGAGTAGTAGATCTGCTCCGCTAGGAGAAGAGTGAGAACGCTGTGAAGGGGTGAATGGATGAAGGCTGTATGTAACATACAAATTCTTTCAAGAAAATAAGTTTTTAATTTTTTTTTTTCAATACAAATTGGGGACTTGTCTTTTTTGTCGTTTTTTATTTTTCGAAACTATGATCAATACTTAAATTTGTGTTACATACCGCTTTTATCCACTTGGTTGTTCTTTATGTATTTTGCCACGCCAAATCCAAAAATAATAATGAAAATTGCACAAAAATGGAATTTTTGGTGCGAACTGTAAAAATTTTATTATCATTTTCGTATTCAGCGTGCCAAAATACATAAGAATTTATCTATCAAGTATGTTTAACACACAAAATGTTCAGTTTTGTCGATCAGTGTAATCTTTGTTATTTATTTGTTACATTTTTCGTATCAAACCGAAATTTTCGGCGGAAATATCGAAATTTCGGCCGAAAACGATATTTTATTTTTCGGCCGAATCCGAAACACGGCTGAAACAGCTTTTTTTGGCCGAAAACCCGAAACCGAATTTCGGTCGGTCTCTAGTCATAATAACCATTTTTGGTGCATGTAAAACGAAACCCCTACGGCGGAAACGGTACAAAAATGAAAGAACTTTCAAGTACTTTGTATATGCAAAATTAGTTTATTGAATTACAATTATTTTTTTATATCATGATATATACATCATGAGTATTTTCTTTCTATAACAACATTATTGTACACATCCAGTACCGTAGCTCTAGGGGTTGGTCCGGTCACTAAATTGAGCCATTGCGCAAAAAAACTGTCAGTCTAGTGATTACCATAGACAAGAATAGAATACACAACACAACAAGATTTTGCTCCATAAACCAAAGTAATGTATTCTTATAGATTTTTGGACGCTGAACAAAAGGGCGATCTAATTGGCTTCTCTCAATTTTTCCATCACGTCAGGTTTTTGAGGAATTTAAGATCAAAGAGTAAAAAAAATGTTTGAAACCGAGTCGATGCCGACTCGAGAATCATAGCTTTCTCAATAAAAAGGGGAGTTAGTTCTCGAGTCGAGAAAATGGTTAGTTTCAAACGTTAGTTTTACATTCGAGAAAAGGATTAGTTCTCGAGTCGGTTTCAAACGTTAATGTTTTTATTGCATATTTGATAAGTAAAGATCATTTTTTTACACTAAACAAAATAAAAGGTACAGATATAATTTAAAAACTAAATAATTAACGTTTCACTTTTTTATTTGTTCAAGTAACCTTTGAAAACGAGTCGAGAATCACATTAGTTATCGACTCGAGAAATAGGGGTTTTCTCTAACGTTTGATACTGTGTTTGCTGGGAACAGAGGAATTTCACTGTAATTCATTTGTGGCTTTTCATTTTCTTTATTACTGGTTTGGTTAGAAAAAATTTCAAAATTAATTTTATTTTTATTTTCATGTATTTTTATTAATTTGAATCAACTAATATTAACTTAGGTCTAACAATGATTATTCATAAACTCATAAATTTAACTTAATTAAAAAAAAATAAATAAAAATTCATCTTAAATTATGTTGTAAGATGTATAAATTGCTCTATATCCATTGATTTAGGCAATGTGGAGTTAGCGTATCTAATATATGAGATATATATTACCTTCGTTTAAGACGTGAAGGATTCAGTGGTCTCAGTAAATCTCTTGCTAGAATGTTTGGAAGAAACAAAAGCTTCTGCTTGTACGAGGTAAGTTTCGAGGTAAGTTTCGGAATTTCGTCTTTTACTGCAGAAATGTTGTTTGCATTTCTTATAAACCAAGGCGATCTGGCAACTTGTCTCAGGATTTTTGATTGGACTCTCTAGAGTTTTTCCACGTTCGAGGGAGAGGCAGTGCCCGAGAGCTCAATTCTATATGTCCATATGGGTTTTATTATACTTTTGTATATTTGGACTTTGTATGTGAGATTTAGATTAGATGCCTTTGAGATTTGCCAATTTTGTTCCAATTGTTTTAGTTTAATCTGAGTGATTTTGGATTGAATGTGCTTATGCCATGTGAGTCGGCGATCGAGGTGCATTACAAGATACTTTGTTTAGGAACTTTCAGGGACAACTTGGCCGTTTATCTTCAGAGCAGGACACGTGCCACCTCTTGGGGTGAGTGACAGCTTTTGGATTCGTTGACTTGGATTTTCCATCGTGATAGCCAATTACTTAGATTGTCCAAATGTTTTTGCACGTAAAGAGTGTCTGGGTTGGAGTGAGAGCGCAGGATAGCAGTGTCGTCAGCAAAAGTCGACATAAGAGTTCTATCACTTTTGGGCATATCTGCAGTATAGAGAATATAAAACAGCGGCGCGATGACACTACCTTGTGGTACTGTAGTATAGAGAATATAAAGCAGGGGCGCGAGGACACTACCTTGTGGTACTCCGGCCAGTATTTCGTATTTTCGGGAGAAAAAGCTTTTGTATTTTACTACAAATTTTCTATTCGTGAGATAATTTTTAAGTAGGCAGTGCATATTAGGGGGGAGAATATGCTGTTATTTGTAAATAAGTCCTTCGTGCCTGACTTTATCGAAGGCCTGGGTGATATCGAGGAAAGCAGCGGAGCAGTACTGTTTCTTTTCAAAAGTGCTTTTTATTGAGTCTACAATATGGTGCACTTGTTCGATAGTGCCATGCTTTTCGACGAAGCCAAACTGGTCTGATGCTTGTAACACCAAGAGGGAGACGTGTCCGGTATGGAAAAGTTTATATATTCTTGATCAGCGTCACCTCCTGAGTTGATTTAGCCCTATCCTTCTGTCCATCTGTCCGTCCGTCCTATTTTCTTGTAAACACGATTGCTGGAGCTATAATTTCGTTCTCTCTTTTGATGCGGTCGCAATCTTTTCAGCTCCACAAAAGAATCAAAAATAAACACCGAAAAATAAACACCAACTTAAACACAAAGACCGCGAAAAAAACGATACAGTGATCATCTCAATCGTCGGAGCCACTGCAAAACACTAAAAAACAAACAAAAACATGAAATATATTGCAAAAAATGGGAATAAAGGATTCCCCAAAGAAATCGAACTCGACTCTCACACCGAACTCAGCTTCCCGCTCACACGAAAGTGTAACAGATGAAGAAAGTGCGAAAATGTTATAACAGCAAGAAAGTGCGAGAGCCGCGAAAAATTACGTGTCCCCGCTTGCCCCCAATAGCGATGACTCCTCATCAATCATCACAAAATACAACGCTCTCAAAGCACACTGTATCGATAGTGTTGCCAACTACTCCCGTTCAACAACTTATACACGGTGGATCTCTCACGCCTGTTCTCTCATGGAGTAAAGAATGTGCTACTTTTGTTCTCGAAATTCCATTTCAGCACAACATGCAAATTCCCCTTCAATGCCATAATTGCCAAGAATACGGCCACACAAAATCGTATTGCACACTTTCCAGCGTGTGCGTAATATGTGGCGATCTCCACCCCACAAAATTGTGCAAAAAAACTAAAGAGGATGCAAATGTCCAATTTACAAATCCTTCAAAAGCAAGTCTCTTCCCAAAGCTGATGCCTTCCCCTTCAAAACAGGATTTAAGAAAAATCTCAAAGAATCCCTCACAATCCAATGCACCTACTTATGTAAATCCCATTATAAATCAAGGCGTTTCCTACGACAGCGCTTTAAAAGGACAAAACTCAGTCCCCGAGTTTACGCAACCTGCTCCCCCTAGCAGTTCTCTTGAACAAACTCTGCAAGTGTTTATACAAAATATGTCACAATTTATGTCTAGTATGCAAAATATAATCCAAGAAATGATTAAAAATCAAAGTCTTTTACTATAACATCTCATGTCTAAACCATGAATGGATTAAAAATATCATTTTGGAATGCAAACGGCGTGTGTCTTCACAAACTAGAACTTCTCGAGTTCTTGAAAGAGTCCAGCATAGACATTATGCTAATTTCTGAAACTCACTTCACCGAAAAACACTTTTTCAATATACCAGGATATGGACTCTGTGACACAAAGCATCCAAGCGGAAACGCTGGAGGTGGTTCCGCTATTCTCATAAAAAGCCGAATAAAGCATTATACTCTACAGAATTATTGAACGGAATACATTCAAGCGAGAAGTATTTCTCTCGAGGAATACTTAAAAGGCCTAACATTAACAGCTATATTCTGCCCGCCCAGACACAAAACTACTGAGCAACAATTCCAGACTTTTTTCCATTCTCTTGGACCAAAGTTTCTTGTTGCCGGCGACTTCAACGCCAAACACACATATTGGGGCTCTCGCCTAATACCACCAAAGGGCAGGCTCCACTGTCAACAGACTCGGCCTTGACGTTGTCTCCTCTGACACTCAAACTTACTGGACTTACTGACAGTCGAAAAACTCCTGACGTCATCGACTTTGCAGTATTTAAAACTGTAAAAAGGAGCCAATCGACTATAGAATCTTCTCTAGACCTCTCACCAGACCATACGCCTACTATTATCACAATAAAGTACGCTCCAAATTCTGAGGTCAATTCACCAGTAAACTCACAGACTGGCTCAAATGCCGGCAGTACATAAGCTTCCACATTAACCCAAATGTGTCACTAAAAACGAAAATTGAAATAAACACAGCTAATTTCACTCTCTTACTTTCCCAAGAAGCTGCAGCGGTCACACCCGCCTCAATCCCAAAGAGCTCAACTCGCAGTATACAAAATGTACTCTAAAACATATAGAGCAGCTTCTAAAAAATAAGAGAAAAATACGTCGTGAATTGCAAAATCACAGATCGCCCACTTTGAAAAAACAGTTAAAAGATATCACTCAAAATCTACAAAAACCGCTTAAGTGGAAATCTGAAAGAGACTTTTGAAAGAACAACTCGTTGAACATCTTGCACCCACAAAATCAACAAATTACTCTCTCTGGCGAGCTGCTAAAAATATGAAAAAACCGGTACTGGCAGAACCTCCCATACGGCTGCCAATTGGAAACTGGCCAGAAGCGATGCAGAAAAAGGTTCTGCTTTTGCCAACCACCTAAAAACCGTATTCACCCCGAACGAGGCAACTGGTGATATCCCATTACCAACATTAATCCCACTCAATAACTCCTGTACAGTCGCGATTAAGAAAAATGAACTTATGGAGGCAATAAATAAATGCCTGGATCCAAAAAAAGCACCAGGACCAGACTTGATAACGCCCAAAATGATAAAAGAACTGCCATCAGTTGCAATAACTCAATTATTGCACATATTAAACGCAGTCCTTAGAACATGTGTCTACCCAGATGACTGGGTAGAACTTCTCGAGCTCTTGAAAGAGTCCAGCATAGACATTATGCTAATTTCTGAGACTCACATCAGTTGCAATAACTCAATTATTGCACATATTAAACGCAGTCCTTAGAACATGTGTCTACCCAGATGACTGGAAACTTTGTCAACTTACATTGATTCCCAAACCTGGAAAAACCCCATACCGGCCTATAAGTTTGCTCTCTGTGTTATCGAAACTCTTCGAAAAACTTCTAATAACACTTATTTTTCCCAAAATTACAGAAAGAAATGTGATTTCCGATCACCAATTTGGCTTTCGAGAACAACATGGTACTATAGAGCAAGTGCACCGCATTGTAGACTCAATAAAAAACACTTTCGAAAAGATATAACCCAGGCCTTCGATAAAGTCTGGCACGAAGGACTTATTTACAAATTACAGCATATTCTCCCCGCTAATATGCACTGCTTTCTTAAAAACTATCTCACGAATAGAAAATTTTTGGTAAAATATAAAAGCTTTACCTCCCGAAAATACGAAATACTGGTCCTTGCGCCCCTGCTATATATTCTCTATACTGCAGATATGCCCAAAAGTGATAAAACTCTCATATCGACTTTTGCTGACGACACTGCTATCCTGTGCTCCCACTCAAACCCAGACATGGCAACTCTTTACGTGCAAAAACATTTGGACGCTCTAAGTAATTGGCTATCACGATGGAAAATCAAAGTCAACGAATCCAAATGCTGCCACTTAACATTCACCCTAAGAAGGGGCACGTGCCCAGCACTGAAGATAAACGGCCAAGTTGTCCCTGAAAGCTCCGAAACAAAGTATCTTGGAATGCACCTCGATTGCCGACTCACATAGCATAAGCACATTCAATCCAAAATCACCCAGATTAAACTAAAACAATTGGAACAAAATTGGCTAATCTCAAGGGCATCTAAGCTAAATCTCACATACAAAGCCCAAATATACAAAAGTATAATAAAACCCATATGGACATATGAAGCTCTGGGGCACTGCCTCTCCCTCGAATGTGGAAAAACTCCAGAGAGTCCAATCTAAAATCCTGAGACAAGTTGCCAGAGCGCCTTGGTTTATAAGAAATACAAACATCCACAATGATTTGAATATTCCTGCAGTAAAAGACGAAATTCCGAAACTTACCTCGAAGTACAAGCAGAAGCTAATGTTTCATCCAAACCATCTAGCTAGAAATCTACTGAGACCTCTGAATCCCTCACGTCTTAAACGAAGCTAATATATTCCCAATATATTAGATACGATAACTCCACATTGCCTAATATTAGGTGATTCAAATGAATAAAACTACATGAAAAAAAAAACTCTTTTCGAAATACTTTGACTAAATCAAACTTATATCCAAAATTTTTTCAAGATTGGCCAAGCCTTGTAACTCGGGTCCTTTTCAAGGGATTTCGGTGAAATTTTGGATTTGGTGCTGGGAGGTGAATGGGCAGAGGGATGACTATTGAAATTTAAGATCCGCCCACTGCCACGCCTTAAAATTTCTAAAGCTCTGTAACTCGGGTCCTATTCAAGGGATTTCGCTGAAATTTTGGATTTGGTGCTGGGAGGTGAATGGGCAGAGGGATGACTTGCACAATCTATTTTTATTTCAGTTGCTTAAATAATACATATAACATTTATACGTTAACATGAAATTACAAAATTATTGCGAGCGAAGCTGTGGGTATAAGCTAGTATATTATAAAACTGAGTGTGTGTCTGTCTGTCTGTTTGTCTGTTGAATAATAAATACGAAATTTAGCACGAAGTTGCATAATAACTTTTCCAAGCTTTATGCCAAATATGAGCATAATTGGACAAAGGGGCGTGGCACCTCCCACACAACACATAACATAAATACCAGCTAATTAAGCAACTATTGGATATATTTTAGTGAAATTTGGAATGGAGCTGTATAGTATGTTTTCCCAGCTATGTGTCGAAAATGGTAATAATTGGACAAGGGGCGTGGCACCGCCCATACAGGCGTGGCACTACCCCATATCACTGTTAAACGGCTTTACTGATTTTATTGAAATTTTAAGGAAACATTGTGTTAGTAATGGAATTTGCAATAGGACATAACAGGTTGGATTTGGACAACGGGGCGTGGCACCTCTCATACAACAAAAAATAATATTAAAATGTAACATAGTAACTATCGAATATTAATTGGTCCATGCCACCAACTGCGCCCTTGCACATTTTTTGGGTGAATCATAACGGGTGGGATTACAACTGCCACCAAGTGCGTCCTTGGACTTTTTTTGGCTGAATCATGCCGGGTGGGATTACAGCTGCCACCAAGTACTTCCTTGGTCATTTTTTGGGTGAATCATACCGGGTAGTATTACAATTGTCACCAAGTGCATCCTTGGGCTTTTTTTGGCTGAATCATGCCGGGTGGGATTACAGCTGCCACCAAGTGCGTCCTTGGAAATTTTTTTGGTGAATCAAACTGGGTGGGATTACAACTGCCACCAAGTGCGTCCTTGGACTTTTTTTTGGCTTAATCATGCCGGGTGGGATTGCAGCTGCCACCAAGTGCGTCCTTGGACATTTTTTTGGTGAATCATACCGGGTGGGATTACAACTGCCACCAAAAGCGTCCTCGGACTTTTTTGGCTGAATCATGCCTGGTGGGATTGCAGCTGCCACCAAGTGGCACTTTCGTGGCCACCGCGGCCATTTTTGTCTTTATTTCAAACTAGGACAACGGCGGTGTCACATGCTCCGTACTACCGCGCCAAATTTGCCAAACACTTTCGAGCAAGTTGTGGCCACAAAAAATGTCCACAGTGTATCGTTTCTGGACAAAGAAATTCTCATTTGCTGGTGGCTCATCAATAATATCGTGAGTAAAAGGCGGGTGGTAATGACGAGCTAAATAATTTCACCTCGAAATTAAAAATTTCAAAATAATTCAATTACACTTGTTTGTCTTCGGTAAAATTTGGTTTGGCGGCGGAGCGACGCTTGTGCCAATAGCTTTAGAACTTTTGTTGCAAGTGCGTAGACCGAAGGTATTGGCCGCGAATAACTATTTACGTATTTTATTATTTATTTACATTTACTAACTCATAATTAAAATTATAAGTAAATGGATTAACGAAGAGCTTTGACAACTATCAGCTAATTGCAAAGAACAATTTTGATACTAGGGCTGAGTAATTCTGGTAATATCATTGGTGTTGATATTTGGTGTCATTATAAGTGGGATTTGAGTTGCATATTTGGCTGCTTGGTCAGCGAACTCGTTACCTAAAATTTGTACGTTGCCGGGAACCCATAATAAAATTATTTTAGGGTATTTGTTCATCAATGTGTTTCTTAGAGTGGGATAATAATCATAGTTTTCTGTGTGTTTTATTGCGTCTAAGGACGAGAGGGAATCTGAGCAGATGCAGAATCTACCTTTTTGATTCTTTATCATGAAAATCGCTTCATAGATGGCTATTATTTCTGAGGAGAATTCGGATGTAAAGTGTGGTAGTATTCCAATTTTAATGATTTTGTCATCAGATGTGACGCTATAGCTCAAGCAATTATTTGCTTGTGAATCGTCTGTGAATATTAGGGTATATTTGTCAAGTTGGTGTTTGATTTGTGCCAATTCTTTGCAAAAAATTCCGTGAGCGGTAGTAGATTTGTTGTGTTTTCGATTGGAGTCGAGCGGAAGAGTCAACGTTATCAATTTGAATATTGTTCGATGAGATGTTACAAACACAGCCGTGCTTTCTACAGATGTGTAAGTGTCAGTGTGACCGTTTTCTGAAAGTGCTTTTCTACTAAAAACAGGGTTGAAATCTACTGAAATCTACCAAAAAAAATTAAAAATCTACCAAAAAATCTACTACATTTTTTTTTCATTAAAATTCATTATTTTCTTTGACAAATCAAAAAACCACAAAATAAACGCATTAATTACGAAAGTAAGAGTATGTTTATTTAGAATAACAAAACTTAAATAATAAAGCAAACATTTTTTCACATTAAATGGAATGAGATCTTTGAAACTGCTAAAATACTTTTATACTTTAATGAGATCAGTCTGATAAAACTATTTCATCGTCAACAGAAGTTATTGTTTTGTTTTTCATAGATTTCAGCATGTACTAGGCTCAAAATTTACACAGTTACCGGTAGATGCGATCCCTTGCTTTACATGCAAAATAGACGAAACATTTTTGTTGATGAACCTATTTCTATATCTTGACTTTATTAGATTCACCTGTGAGAACACACGCTCACATGAAGCATTTCACACTGGCATCACCATTATGTATTTTGCATATTTAGCAATATTTTTATATTTCAAATTATTACCTGCTTCCTGTTTCCTGGCAGAGCCAACTTTTAAATGCGTCTAATTGTTCCCATTCGGCACGATATGTTTGTTCATATTGCTTCTTCATGGATTTTGGTGGTTTTAATGTGTTATTTTATATTTTACGCAGCAAACGTCACTGAACATAAAAAAAATTTTAACTTCAAAATCAGTACTTTTTTGGAAAGAAAATTACATTTTTTGAAAATCTACCAAAAATCTACTGAACTTCCAAATCTACTAAAAATCTACTAAAGGCCTAAAAAAATGGGAATAATCTACTAATTTCGTAGACAATCTACCAAAAACGGTCACACTGGTAAGTGTTAACATTTTGATATGGAGAGAAATGCGGGTACATATTTGTCATGAAGTTTTTTATGTAGTTGATTATTTTTGGACCTATTTTCCAATTATGTAAGTGTTTGTGTGGAATGTAAAATCACCAATATGGGTAAGTGGTCACTTCCACATAGGTCATTGTCGAGATGCCAATTGGCATCTATTGCTATGTCTCGATTGCTTAGAGAAATATCAATATGAGTAAGAGTGTTGTGTGAGCTAACATGAGTTGGAGAGCCGTCATTACACATTATAAGGTTCGATTGATCAATGTATTTCGCAAGTGTGTTTCCCTTGCGATTGTTTCGAGGGGAGCCCCATTTGCGATGCCAACAGTTAAAGTCGCCTGTAATTAGGGATGAGGTACGAACGTTGCCAAATACTGATTGTATGATTTTGAGTGAGAATTGTTTTTTTGGAGAAATTTAAGCCGAGATTACTGTAAGTGTTTTAGTTGAGTGTATTTCGACACAACTGCATCAAAATCATTATTAAGAGATATTGTTTTGTGCTGAAGAGAGTTATGGATAAGAAGAACTACACCGACATATGAAGGAGATGTATTGACTAAGGCATTCAATCCCGAAGTGTTTTTGAAAATCCCGGGATTGTAATTTCAAATCCCGAAATTTTTCTAAAATTTTTATACCCCCACACTCACTGTGGCAGGGTATACTAACTTTGTCACAACGTTTGTAACGCCCATAAGGAGGCGTGTCCGGTATGGAAAAGTATATATATTCTTGATCAGTATCACCTCCTGAGTCGATTTAGCGATGTCCGTCTGTCTGTCCGTCCGTCTGTCCGTCTGTCCGTAAGCACGATAGCGGTCGCAGTTTTGGAGATATCGACTTGAAACTTTTTTTACATGTTTTTCTCGTGAATACTGAGATCAAGTTCGAGAATCAGCCAAATCGGACAAAAACTGGGCGTGGCTCCCATACACCGAAAAAAAAGGTAAACATTTTTCAAGTCTTTTTTATTGTTGTATTCGATTGGAAATGTTTAGAAACGTATTTTTGACATGGTCCGAGGTTCCGAAGCCACATATATAAGGTCTAAATGGGGTCTTGAGACCAATTTTTTTTTTTTGGTGGATTTAATTGGAAATTTTTAGAAATGGATTTTGGACATGGTCCGAGGTTCCGAAGCCACATATATAAGGGTCTAAATGGGGTCTTGAGACCAATTCTTTTTTTTTTTGTGGATTTAATTGGAAATTTTTAGAAATGGATTTTGGACAACCACCTATAATTGGCTCAAAATAGGGTCTTGAGACCACATTTTTTTATGATCGAGGTACTTCTTCCTACTGTGTGGGGGTATTTCAACTTCGGTATAGCCGAAGATAGTCCACTCTCTAGTTCTAAAATTTCAAATGCTGAAATACACTACATTCAATGCCCTATTCAATGATGATAAGCACTACATTTTACCTCCATCCAAATATGCATGAGATCAATTTTAAAAAACACTTTACAAAATATTTTTAGGTTGACCGCTTAAAACACCATGAACTCAAAAAAACATCTGCAAAAAAAACTGGACTTCGGTAGTGGAAAAAGGCCTGGCTGGACTTTTGTCTTAAAAATTGACTAAAAAATAGTATATAGCTTTATCTATCTGTAACTTTTAAAATAGGAGATTTAGGCGATAGGACCATATAACAATTTTTTTGCAGAATGAGAGGATAAACATTCAATGCCCTATTCAATGATGATAAGCACTACATTTTAACTCCATCCAAATATGCATGAGATCAATTTTAAAAAACACTTTACAAAATATTTTTAGGTTGACCGCTTAAAACACCATGAACGGTTCCACGTAGGCTAAGAGTGTTTATGGTGTAAAGTGTTTATTAGAAAATGGGCAACATCGTATAAGAGCCACGCCTACCTCCCATACAAAATGGCCGCCAATTTCATATTATTTTCGTTTATCTTGAGAAATACTTAACCGATCGCCTCCAAATTTTGGGATTCCTCTTATTTTGGCGAATAATTGGACGGTTTTGAAAATAGGCAACATCGGATAAGAGCCACGCCTACCTCCCATACAAAATGGCCGCCAATTTTATATTATTTTCGTTTATCTTGAGAAATACTTAACCGATCGCCTCCAAATTTTGGGATTCCTCTTGCTTTGGCGAATGATTGGACGGTATTGAAAATGGGCAACATCGGATAAGAGCCACGCCTACCTCCCATACAAAATGGCCGCCAATTGTCGGGAACGAAATGGGAATGAAACCGGAACGAAATGGAATTGGAAAAAATGTTCAGAAAAGATTGTAATTATAAAAATATAAAAAAAAATATTTTTATGAAAAAAACAAGTATGATTTATAATCCCTATATATATTATAAAACTGAGTGTGTGTCTGTCTGTCTGTCCGTCTGTCTGTCCGTCTGTCTGTCTGTCTGTTTGTCCGAGCATCACGGCTAAACGACTGTACCGATTCTCCTGAAACTTTCAGGATAAATTCTATATGTATCGACATGTAACATAGGCTATATGCGGTTGGGATTGGACAAAGGGGCGTGGCACCTCCCATACAACACAAAATATGTCTACAAGGTAATTTAGTAACTATTGAATTGAATTCGAATTGAATATTGAATAATAAAGACGAAATTTAGCACGAAGTTGCATAATAACTTTTCCAAGCTTTATGCCAAATATGAGCATAATTGGACAAGGGGCGTGGCACCGCCCACACAACATATAACTTAAATAACAGCTAATTAAGCAACTATTGGATATATTTTAATGAAATTTGGAATGGAGCTGTATATTATGTTTTCTCTGCTATGTGTCGAATATGTGAATAGTTGGACAAGGGGCGTGGCACCGCCCATACAACACATTACTTAAATACCTGCTAATTAAGCAACGATTGAATATATTCTAATGAAATTTAGCATGGAGTTGTACTGCTATGTGTCGAATATGGGAATAATTGGACAAGGGGCGTGGCACCGCCCATACAATTTTCTACCCCATATCACAGCTTTACTGATTTTATTGAAATTTTAAGGTAAAATTGTGTTAGTAATGGAATTTGCAATAGGACATAAGAGGTTGGATTTGGACAACGGGGCGTGGCACCTCCCATACAACAAAAAATATTATTAAAATGTAACTTAGTAACTATCGAATATTAAATGGTCCATGCCACCAACTTACCCTTGCACATATTTTGGGTGAATCATACCGGGTGGGATTACAACTGCCACCAAGTGCGTCCTTGGACTTTTTTGGCTGAATCATGCCGGGTGGGATTACAACTACCACCAAGTGCGTCCTTGGACTTTTTTTGGCTGAATCATGCCGGGTGGGATTACAACTACCACCAAGTGCGTCCTTAGACTTTTTTTTGGCTAAATCATACCGGGTGGGATTACAACTGCCACCAATTGCTTCCTTGGACATTTTTTGGGTGAATCATACCGGGTGGGATTACAACTGGAACCAAGTGCTTCCTTGGACATTTTTTGGGTGGCTCATGCCGGGTGGGATTACAACTGCCACCAAGAACGTCCTTGGACATTTTTTGGGTGGATCATGCCGGGTGGGATTACAACTGGTACCAAGTTTCACGGGGGGAATAAACCATCAACTTCAGCGCCATTGAAGTTATCGCAAATTCCTATATATATTTATTTTAAAATTTTATACCACCCGTGCAACCCGGGTATATAACAGCTAGTAAAATATATGTAAAAATGTTTTAAGTTTACTAGTTATTTTCTTATTGCTATATTGCTGCCTTGTAAGGTATCAGCTGATTGTTACGAATAATTTTTGGTTTTGGTATTGACTTCTAATTTATCTAGTACTATAAATGGTCCCTTATATGGTTTTTCATATTTCTTTCTTTTTTCTACTTTTAGTAACACTAGGTCTACTATTTCTATATTAAGTTTTTGTATATTAAATTTTTGTCAGTTCTTTTCTCTTTAGCCCTAATTAACATTTCTTTGGCTTTATTTAGTGAACAATTTTAGTCTCGTACGCATCTCGCTTCGTTCAAAATTTTCAAAAATTTGGTTGGGTAAACATGGTAATTTTCCGTATACAAGTTCAAAGGGTGTGTAACCAGTAAGGCATTCAATCCCGTGATCCCGAAATCCCGGGATCCCGGAAGTTTTCTCAATCCCGGAAACCCGGGATTTTGAGTCCGGAATCCCGGGATTCAAAAATGCATTTTTTATGCATTGTTTAAGATATTTTTGAAGTTTTTCCACAAAAATACTTTCGTGCATTTACTTTCAATCTAATTGGTAAATTTAAAAAACCCACTTTTGTAGATTTAGTGCTGCAAACACACAAAAATTTACAAGATTTTTGTCAATAACGGTTAACAAACAATTTTTATCGATCTAAATAAAATTTTTTCAATTGAAAAATTTTTTTTATAAATAAAAGTTATATGCTAAAATTATTTTGTTGACCGTATATTGATAACTTTACGAATTGGATAAATAGTTTTGAGTGTGTTTTACTTTTGAATGGACACCAATTTAAACAACAATTGGTGTATCCGTTCCCGCTATAATACTAAAACTACTGAAAGTAAGTTTTTCGTGTTAAGCTTGAAATTTAGCTGGCAGAAATTTATGATTATATTCGGATTCAGCGTGGCAAAAAAAATAATTTGTTCGATCAATCTAATTTAAAAAGAATAACTTTTTGTTTGACTATATTTATTTAAATATTATTTGTTTTGTTTAATGTAAGATTTATTAAATATGTTTTCTTTGTCGAATTAAACTTAAAATGTTGTTGCAACAATTTTTTCTTTAATTTTATATTAATTATTGTATTTAATTGGAAAATCCCGAACAAATCCCGGGATCCCGGGATTTTCAAAAACACTTCGGGATTGAATGCCTTAGTAACCAGTGTCAACGTGTGGAGTCGTGTTGTAAGCGAAAGCAAAGTACGGAATCCACTTGTCCCATTCATGGTCATTTGTTGATGTTAATAGAAATTCATTAAGAACCAAGTGGTTCCTTTCATTTCGTTTGATGATGGTATGGAGTAGAAAATGTTTGTTTTATTTTTAATAGTTCACATATGCTATGCATTAACTCATTTTTGAATTCCGTACCATTATCAGATTTTAGTACTTGAAAATGGCCATACTTTAAAATTACTTGTTCTACGAGTGTTCTTGCGACAGTGTCGGCGTCTTTTGTTGACATAGGGTATGATATTACAAATTTTGTGAGATCACTAAAGTTAGTAGAGCCCGACCGAATGGCCGAAATTTTTTCTTTTTTTTTCGGCCGAAACCTAAATGGCCGAATTCTAATTTTTGTAATTTCGGCCGAAACCGAAGCCGAAACGAAAAAATAAAAGAAACAATTGTGAGTTTTAATGTAATAAAGTGGTACATAATTAAGCTTATCAGTAAGCTGAAATCGCTTAGTAGCTGCCAGTTCTGTGTATTATCTGTCAACTTAGCAGATTACTAAAGTTAAGTTGGAGCTTAATTTGACTATGAATATTGGCCGATCATTTTAAGTTCAGATCATGAATTAGATTAATTTAGAAGCAAACTATCAAATGCGTAGAAATTACTGTCAGGGTAGTAGATTTCAAGAGAGGGGAGTAGCTATGGGTTTATGCGTAGAGTACTAGAAAATCTACGAGTTGTAGAAATTTCGGTCGGGGAAGCAAATTTGTAGAAAGAATAGCATTGTATGAAACTTACATAATATTTTGAGGAGTAGATTTCTTACCATAGTAGTAGAAAAATCTGCTACCGTAGTAGAGGAGTAGAAATTTATGAATCATTGCGAGAGTATTAGATCTACTCCGATATCACATGTCTTCTTTGTCGCTTCTGATTCTTCGAAACTATGATCAATGCTTAAATTTGTGTTACATACCGCTTTTATCCACTTGATTGTTCCTTATGTATACGCTAAATACGAAAATAAACTTTAAATTTTCCCAGCACGCACCATTTTTCTGCAAACGCCACAAAAGTTGGTGCTGTAAAAATTTCATTATTATTATTTTAGTATCCAGCGTGGCAAAATATATAAGAATTTGTCTATAAAGTATATTTAACACACAAAACGTTCAGTTTTGTCGATCAGTGTAATCTTTGTTATTTATTTGTTACATTTTCTATCAAACCGAAATATTCGGCGGAAATATAGGAAATTCGGCCGAATCCGAAACACGGCCGAAACAGCTTTTTTTGGCCGAAAAGCCGAAAAACCGAAACCGAATTTCGGTCGGTCTCTAATTGTTAGTATGTACTAGGCATGTCAATCCCGGGATCCCGCCTCTTTGTTAGTCCCGAAAATCCCGGGGTTCGCACTGACTAATCCCGGGATTTTCGGGACAAGTTTTATGATACAAATTTCTTTACCATTTTGTACATGTTTTTCCACACGTACCTTTGTTTTAGTTTTATCATTGTTCTTCTAACTCCTAAGTGTCCTGTTGTGTGGTATTCGTCAATGAGTTTAAATTTTGTAATGTCATCCTGTATTCTTTTTGGTGTGTCATAAATTAAAATTTTGAGTTGAGGACTTTTTCTATTTTGAGGGCTTTGTTGTATGTTTATAAATATGTTTTTAAATTCTTCTTTTGAGATTCTTTAGAATATATTATCATTGTTGGCTAGCGCCAGCTCTAATATGTTTTCTTTTTTCATTTTGGATATCAGTTTATTCATAATCGAATCTAGATTCGTTGAATTATCACTGTATCTCGTATTTAAATTATTTTGTTGGGTAGTTAGCTTCTTCGAATACGAAACTGGTTTCGTTGAATTATCGCTAAATCCCACGTGCACTATATATATATTTTATTTTCTTTGGCCATATAAAATTTAACATTTTTCATATTCCTGACGTCACTAACGGATGTGCAATCCCATATTGGAAGTTGATCAGACTTCTGGGTTTTGTCACTATACACAATGATTTCTTCATCATTGTTTGCCTCTTTATTTGCCATGCCTC
This sequence comes from Heteromyza rotundicornis, assembly GCA_951394025.1. Classification (NCBI taxonomy): domain Eukaryota; kingdom Metazoa; phylum Arthropoda; class Insecta; order Diptera; family Heleomyzidae; genus Heteromyza; species Heteromyza rotundicornis. The sequence continues at coordinate 37,848,500 of OX596011.1, forward strand.
TTCTTGCGGTATCATATTTTTTTAAATTTCAGAATCAATTTGGATTTGGGATAATGCATCGGCATTTGTATTCATGCTTCCTTTTTTGTAAACTATGTCATAGTCGTAATCGATGAAGGATTTTTGTGCGAAAATAATGAGACTAGTGGTCTGTGGTCAGTTACCACTGTAAATTTTCTACCGAATAGGTATGGCTTGAAGAAATTGATCCCCCAGTGAATGGCTAGAAGTTCCTTTTCAATAACTGGTTTATTCAAATCTTGCTTTTGCAGCGATTTGCTTGCATAAGATATAGGTAAATCATTTCTTATATCACCTTGCGATAGCACTGCGTCTAAAACATAATTTGAAGCATCAGTCGTTAAAATGAAAGGTTTGCTCAGATCTGGATATTGTAATAAAGGAGGAGTTATTAATTTTTCTTTTATTGCATCGAAAGCTTGTTGTCTTTCTTTAGTCCAAACAAATTTAAAAGATTTTATTGATAGTGCGATAAGACTTTTGGCAATGTCCGCAAAATTTGGAATGAATTTTCAGAAATAGTTGCAAAATGGCTCAAATCTTCTAACTTCGTCCGCATTTTTCGGAATAGGGTAATTTTTTATAGTGTCATATTTGGCAGGGTCAGTTTTGACACCATCACCAGTAATCAGGTGTGCTAATTATACTACTTCTGGACGCAAAAAGCAACATTTCGCTGCATTCAATTTTAAATTATAACGTTGCAGCCTGTCTAAGACTTTGATCAAATTTTCGTTGTGGTGATTTATGCTACAACCATGGATGGTTATGTCCAGAACCATTTTGCTCTTCCTAACTTGTCTAGAATGTCTTCCAGTCGAGTTAGAGGAAATTTATCATTAACTATTTTATCATTCAGTTTTCTGTAATCCACAACAAGTCTCCATTTCTTTTTGTCATTAACGTTCTTTTTAGGAACTAAAAGGAGTAGGGAATTGTAAGGACTAACTGATGGCTCGATAATATCGTCCTCAAGCATTTTATTGATCTGTTCATTTATTACTTCCGTATGTGTGTGTGGTAATCTATAATTTTTTAATGTAAACCGGTGTGTTGTCTGTTGTCGTTATATTTTGGTTGTAGAAATTATTTTGTAGTTAAAGGTTCGTTATCCAAATGGAATACGTCCTGGAATTTGTTGAAAATGTTCGTCAAATCGTGTTTAATTTTTATACCCCCACACTCACTGTGGCAGGGTATACTCACTTTGTCACAACGTTTGTAACGCCCATAAGGAGGCGTGTCCGGTATGGAAAAGTATATATATTCTTGATCAGTATCACCTCCTGAGTCGATTTAGCGATGTCCGTCTGTCTGTCCGTCTGTCCGTCTGTCCGTCCGCACGATAGCGGTCGCAGTTTTGGAGATATCGACTTGAAACTTTGGGTACATGTTTTTCTCGTGAATACTGAGATCAAGTTCGAGAATCAGCCAAATCGGACAAAAACTGGGCGTGGCTCCCATACACCGAAAAAAAAGGTAAAAATTTTTTATTGTTGTATTCGATTGGAAATGTTTAGAAACGTATTTTTGACATGGTCCGAGGTTCCGAAGCCACATATATAAGGGTCTAAATGGGGTCTTGAGACCAATTTTTTTTTTTTGGTGGATTTAATTGGAAATTTTTAGAAATGGATTTTGGACATGGTCCGGGCTTCAAAATCACCTATAATTGGTTCAAAATAGGGTCTTGAGACCACATTTTTATATGTTCGAGGTACTTCTTCCTACTGTGTGGGGGTATTTCAACTTCGGTATAGCCGAAGATAGTCCACTCTCTAGTTGCATTATTGCATTGAATGTTTAATGTTTCTAAAATATTATTTAGACGTTTTTGTGAATGTAAAGGTTTTTTATTGTCGTAGTATAAAATGTCATAATTGTTCAAAGAATCAGTTTCCAACTGAATACCATTTAAAGTTACTTCCTTATCAGTTGTATTAAAAATTTTTATATGCGTCATGCCATTTTTTGGTGCTGATGAATTACTGAGGAAAATACCTTCTTGAATTTCTTTATTGAAAATGGCTTTATCTTCCGTTAATCTTAATCGAATTGGTTGGAGAATTTCTGTTCTCGGTGGAATTTTTATTACCAGTGTATTATATGACTTTGAGTGCATTGGTAGAATGATGTGTGACTCGATTATCAACACTGAAATTGACATGGACTAATGGACTCAGGAGGTGATGCTGATCAAGAATATATATACTTTTCCATACAAAAACAATGTACCCTTGGACACTAGTGTGCAGGGTATAAAAATCATTACTTTTAAAATAATTTTCATCTTAAGGGTAAGTGTGTAGTGTATACATACATGTCTACTAGATCACCCATGAGCTATATGGGAATTGCAAGTGTTTTTTTTTTCGCTCCCCGCCCATTTTCGGAAAGGTGGGGGCTCAAAAAAAACATCTGCAAAAAAAACTGGACTACGGTAGTGGAAAAAGGCCTGGCTGGACTTTTGTCTTAAAAATTGACTAAAAAATAGTATATAGCTTTATCTATCTGTAACTTTTAAAATAGTAGATTTAGGCGAAAGGACCATATAACAATTTTTTTGCAGAATGAGAGAATAAACATTCAATGCCCTATTCAATGATGATAAGCACTACATTTTACCTCCATCCAAATATGCATGAGATCAATTTAAAAAAACACTTTACAAAATATTTTTAGGTTAACCACTTAAAACACTATGAACGGTTCCACGTAGGCTAAGAGTGTTTATACCATAAACACTTTACACCATAAACACTCTTAGCCTACGTGGAACCGTTCATGGTGTTTTAAGCGGTCAACCTAAAAATATTTTGTAAAGTGTTTTTTAAAATTGATCACATGCATATACTATATACTATTTTTTAGTCAATTTTTAAGACAAAAGTCCAGCCAGGCCTTTTTCCACTACCGAAGTCCAGTTTTTTTTGCAGATGTTTTTTTTGAGTTCATGGTGTTTTAAGCGGTCAACCTAAAAATATTTTGTAAAGTGTTTTTTAAAATTGATCTCATGCATATTTGGATGGAGGTAAAATGTAGTGCTTATCATCATTGAATAGGGCATTGAATGTAGTGTATTTCAGCATTTGAAATTTTAGAAAAATTTTGATTTTTAAGGAAAAGATAGATTTTTAAAGAAAAAAAAATTAGTTTCTTTTTTTATTAGTATTGAAAAATATGTGCAGATTCAAGATACCTCCTCCTCATTCATGTAAATATTTCAGGGATACTCGGAGAGTGTTTTAAGATCGAATACACAGCAACTGTTGATATGTTTATATTATATACCCACACTAGCAATATAAAGTCTGCGTATAAAGCTATTTCTTGTGCAGTGGCTCACAGACACATTTTATAGTATCGACATATATACCTATTTGGAAAATTTAATTTAAAATTAACCTACTTTTCGAACTTTTTTCCTGGTTGATTTGCATTTTTCATCAGGATTATAAAAATCGTTATCTACGTGTTTGCTAATTTTGCAAAGTGAAATGTCTGCGCCAGTGTCAATTCTGGCTAATTCTGTGGCTTCCAACAAGTCTTTTGGTTGCGCAGCGTATATTGTTGTTTTTAGATTGTCATTTAGACCTCTTTTAAATGCTTTAAGAGCGACTTCGTTGTTTTGGAAAATTTGTTTGAAAGCAAATAAATTTTTAACCATATCTTAAAAAATTTATCAAAATTCAGGAAATGGTTTTATTTTTAAGCCTTCTTTTGCAAAGTTGCTTTATTTTGACCAGAACACCTTTTTGCATACAAAAAACAGTTTTGTAACCCCCAGAAAAAAGTTTGAAAAGTAGGTTATTTTAAATTAAATTTTTAAATAGGTACATAACGGATTAAGTCGTCCTAGTCATTCGAAAGGTATTGATTAGACCTTTGCAATGATACCAACATCGATACTATAAAATGTGTCTGTGAGCCACTGCACAAGAAATACCCTAAGGGAAAAAGAACCGGTCCGGGACAGTCACGTGACAGATCCCTTTTGGACAGGGATAGGTCCCAAAATTGTCACCTTTATATGAAAGCCACCGGTCACTTTAACGTTGCGTTGTCATAGGAGGGGGTAATTTGCCACCATACAGGCACTTGGAGACTGTCCTAGGACTGTCCCAAGGGAACTTATAAAAGGGCAATTGCCACCATATACACACTTGTGGATTGTCGCAGGACTTTCTTGAGAGACTGCACTGGGGGTCAATTGCGATAATTTCACCTTATTTGAATGCATTAATTGGTTGTGTTTTGGTTGCAATCGTAATCTTGTCGATTCTTGTCACTTATTTTTTTATTTGTTTGCAATTTGCAACCAAAACACGACTATTGATTTCGATTGTACTATCTGAAAATAAAAATTTGTACAAAAATATGAAATTGTTAAAATTTAAAACTGTAAAAAAGAAAAAAATTAAAAAATTTTAAATCTGTAATAAAAAGGAAAAAACTGGAAAAATTTTAAAAAAAGTAATAAAAGAAAATCTAAAAAAATAAAAATATGGAAAAATGTAAAATTGTAAAAAAACAAATATAAAAACCATTCTCAACAACATGCACTTCTTTCTTTGACCACACTGATTTTAATACTCGAATGTTAAAACAGAAATCTTTGCTTTTCAATGTATGTACATGAATTTAAGCAAATATTCAGTTTTTTTATTTTTGTATCATAAGTACACAACTTTTTACAATATTTAATGACCGAATTCTAAGAGCGATCAGCAGCTACTAAATGAACATCACGAACGGGCAACAAAATATATGGAGTGATATAATTGGAATTCGTTTTTAAACCCGAAAAAAATCGACAGAAACAGTTGAGCTCGGGCCGAACTGCCACCGCTTGCAGACTATTGTGCATGGCTCTGTACAAGTCCTCTTTTCACCGGTCCCAGAACCGGTCTTTTTTGGGTAATTGACTCCAAATTTACCGTAGGGAGCTATTTCTATTTTTACTCCAAGTAAATACATTCAAATTTCCCTCTGTATCACACTATCACACGACTAATTGCAAATGATACAATTAGTCGTTCTACCATTGTCGCTAACCGCAGGGCAAAGGGCAATACCTACAGATCAACCTAGCACATTGCCTATAAAGCAAAAAGGTATTGATATTTACTTTCCAAAGCGATGTCTTTCATCCCCCTCTAATGGAAATAAGAACTCAGCTAAAATTCAAAAGACGAATCCCAATAAACCGTCTCTTGAGATTGGGCAAAATAGATTTGCGATTCTTGCTGAAGAAAAAAATTCGGTCCCCAACGCAAAAACCCCCTCCTATATATCTACGCGAGCGAAACTTTAATTCGCTCATAAAAGAAATTACCAAACACATTGATGATAATAGTTTCCACGTGATTTCCATCCTAAAGGAAAAAATAAATGAAACGAAAATCCAAATTTTTAGTGAGCCAAACTTTAGGGAAATTATCAATCTCTTTGATAAACTCAAAAAGAGCTACTACACCAGCTCAAAAGATCCAAAGGCCTCTCAGTCGTACTGAAAGGTATTGAATCTTTCGTAGAATGTGACGAAATCAAAAGTGCTCTAACCCATGAAAGCTTTGAAGTAAAGTCAGTATTCAATATACAAAATCGAAACAAAGTCCCGCAACCCCTATTCCGTGTGGAACTAGAGTTCGGCTCAAAAACTCTTAAAAAAGGTGAACCCCACCCAATATACTCTCTACGATATCTCTTGCACCGCAGAATTACAATTGAAGAACCCCACAAGCAACGTGAACCGATTCATTGTCATAACTGCCAAGAATATGGCCACACAAAATCGTATGTGTACAAAATTAAAAGAAGATTCGACTATTAAAAAATGTAGTAATTGTGGGGGCAATCACACTTCCAACTATAGAGGCTGCGCAGTTTATCAAAGTTTTTTAAATAAGACGGTAAACTCGACTCAAAAACAAGAAACAAGGAAAAACACAAATTTTCCTCCACAACCCGATGGTCAACCTTTTGTAAATACCACTAGACAACAAGGTGTTTCCTACGCCAACGCCTTAAAAAGCGGTGGTTCTGTCCCTGTAAATATTCAAATTGCTCCTCCTAGTAGTAGCCTTGAACAAACTCTACAAATGCAAACGGCCTGTGTCTTCACAAACTAGAACTTATCGAGTTCTTGAAACAGTCCAGCATTGACGTTATGCTAATTTCTGAAACTCACTTCACTCAAAAACACTTTCAATCTACCTGGATATAGACTCTATGACACAAAGCATCCAAGCGGAAACGCTAGAGGTGGGTCCGCCATTCTCATTAAAAGTCGAATAAAGCATTATGCTCTACAGAATTATTGCACAGAATATATTCAAGCGACAAGTATTAAAAGGCCTAACATTAGCAGCTATATACTGCCCGCCCAGACACAAAATAACTGAGCAACAATTCCAGACTTTTTTCCATTCTCTTGGACCAAACGCCAAACACACATATTGGACTTCGTTCTAAAATGTATTCGATAAGCACTTTTGGAAATAAAGAAATAAAAAAATCTAAAGGAGTTAAAAAATGTGCCTTAGACAAATTGACTATCAATAATTATCGAACATGTTTACATGATAAAACTGTGTACTATTCCAAAATGTGCGTATTTAAATCTGTTGTTCATGATATTTACACACGACAAATATCAAAAGTTGTGTTAAGCTGTAGTGATGATAAGCGTTATATTAGGGAATGTGGAATCTATACTTTTGCTTGGGGACATTTTAAAATAAAAAACAATTAAATTTCAAGTTAAAAAAATGTTTATTATAATTAAGATTTATAAAACACTAGCTGGGCCCGGTCCGCTTCGCTGGGCCTAAATAATTTTTTGTTGTTGCATTGTCTGCAATGTAATGGATGAATGGATGAAAGTAATTTTTAAATATATATGTTTAATTGGTGTTTATACTGTGGAGTTAATTTTGTACAATTTTATAGAGAGTGAAAATTGATGTAGCGATCGGTATTGAAATAGGTTTTGATGAATGAATGATTCGTATTGTATGTATGTATGTAGCGCAGTAAAGTATGTTTGGAAGATTATTGAAATTAAATTAAATGACATGTGGTATAAGTATTTGAAACAAATGCCGTTAATTCGGCCGGTGCAAACGACTGGAATACGATCTTTGAGCTTTGGTACGTAGCCGAATGCTCGCACAAAATGGCCCGACAGTGTAAACACTTGAAAACGCACAAATCTGTAGATTCCGATGCTGGTGCGGGAGGGAATATTCAGTCAGTGTAAACGGTTGCACGAATGGAATATCGTTTACGATTGGAGTTCGCGATAAAAGTTGTGTTCGCTCCTACGGTCTAAGTGCACCTTCAAATGAAGTAAAAATAAGTACCTTTATCCCTTTTAGACAAAATTAAACCAAAAATTCCCTTAGGAAGGGAAATTTGCCCAAAGTTGGCTGCACTGGTTGAGCGCCCCGTCTGTGAGGAGTGTTGCCACATTGAGAGACGTTCTGTTGTGTTTTTGTAAATTTTTCTTGTGGGAAGAAAGTGATTTCTATAACTTGTTGGGACAATTTTGCAGTGCTTATTTGCCGAAAAGGCCAATTGCAGTGTGTGCATTTAAGTCAAGTTTAATTTAATTTTCATTCGCAATGGACGTCTTCTCGTAATATTAATGGCGGTTTGCCTGCATTTAGGTCCCCATAAGCCAACGCGAAATTCCGCAGCCGGTACGGAACTTGAACAAAAATGTTGCTTGAATATGCGATACTGCGTTTTTTTTAAAGAAAATTTATAAATGATACACATTTTTAGTTGTAGCTTTGAAATTTTTCACCGCAAACAAATTTTTTTATTCCAATATCTTTGCTGGAAGAATTTTCGAGAAAGTACCGCGGCTGCTGAATTTTGGTTATTTTAAGTTGTAATGAAGTACTGTGTGTAGGGTTACTGTGAAAGTGGGCCACTTTCGCAGTGAGCATTTAAGGCACACATGAATGCAAAATTTCGTTGGTGTCGTGGTACTTTTTCTTGAAAATACGATAGTGCGCTCTAGAATGATATGCATTTGTTTTTGTTTTTTTGAAATTTTTCAGCACGAAAAAATTTGTCCCAGCCGAATATCGCCTTGCAATTTTTGAGCAATTTTTGGGGAAATTTCGCGGCAGTGTGTGGGGAGCTTTAAGTTGGGTATAATTTAATTTCCATTCACAATAGAAATTTTTCCGTAGTTATTTGGAATGTAAATGGCAAATGCATTTAAGTGAAAATGAAGTACTGTGAAAGTGGGCGTAAAATGTGCACTGGGAGATTGGGGCAAATTATGGAATTGCGAATATGTAATACTCAAGGAGAAGCCGCGTTATTTTGCAATTGTCTTAGGTTTTTTCCATTGTTGAAAAGTCACATGCAATCAAATGGAAATGACCTTAATTATTACTCCCTGCTGCATTTAATGTTGAAAATACACGAAGTTGTTGAAATTTGTGATCGGTACATCGACTTGAAATACTTTAGCAAATCGATTTCATACTTTGAAAGAAACCAAAAGGGTTTTTAACACGTAGATATGGTAACACTGCTTGGGTGGGGAAAAATTAAGTCCTAGGTGGCAACCAAGTTGATTGTTGATCATATGGTATTTGCTTTAAAAGATTCACAAATGTGAGAGAAATACGTATTTTCTAACTTGTGGGTGGTAAAAGTGGGCGTGTCAAAACCTATCCTATGTCACGACTCACGACCCCTAGAACACACATATAAATTTTGGTGAGAATCGGTGCTGTAGTTTTCGCGTCCACTGGTGACAAACATACACGTCTCTTTTATATATATAGATGTAGTACCGAAAATCCCGGGATTTAGGAAAAAATATCCCGGGATTTTCGGGACTGAAAATGTACCGGGACCCCGGGATCGAAAGCCCTAATTGAAATGCACTCAATTTCGGTGACCGTCCTAAGTCAAGACCAAATTAGCATACTCAGGCCAACGGGTGCAAATGAAATGCAGTACTTAATATTATTGTAGTGTAAGTAACATCTTTAATTCACTTATTGCGGCGACTTCGCCCAAGTTTAAATTACAGCTTTAAACATCCAAAGTTCACCTTAAAATATTACAATATAGTCAAACATACAAATAAAACTAAAAACTAGTAATAGAATTATCTTCGGTCTGACAGAAGCTAAAATACCCTGCTCATGCGAGTACGATACATTCTGAGACCTTGTGTTAGTAATTTTATCGAAAATCGGTATTTTATCGATAGTTTTTCGATATTTTATGGATATCTTATTCATCATTTTTTGATATTTTATCGAAATTTTCCGATTGATTGTCGATAATTTCCATTTTACAATTTTGTCCAATTCTATTTTGTTCCAGTTTTATTCGTTCTCGACATCATTTCCAATCAAATACAAGAAACGGCGTCCAAATCGTTTAAGTATTTCTCAAGATAAAGGAAAATAGTACAAAGATTGAAAAACCCTGAACAAAATGTGTTTGCGAAAAAGCCATGGAAAAAATTGTGCATGAAGAAGCCGTGCAAAGTGAACGAGAACGAATTTTGGTGCAAGAAAGCTTAGTATGAAAAACTTTTGGAGCGGCCATCAGACTTTTACGCTAAAAAGCTTTTTATTAATTTTCTGTGAAAAATTTAATTATGCAGATTTTTTTTCAAAAAGCACGTTTCATAAGAATTTTGTACAAAACATTATTTTGAAGAAATTTTGTTTATAATTTTACGGTATTGTTCGCAGTGAATTTGGGTAAACAATTTTTAATTTTGGGTTTTTTTAGTAAGTAGGAGTTTGTAATTTGAGCTATGTTCGTTCTTCATGTACAATTTTAATTTAAAAAAAAGTTTGTGTTGTTCAACAAAATTTGACTTTTAAAGAACAAATAATTTTCGTAAAAATTTCATTTAAAAAAATACTTTGAAAATTTTTTTTGTTTTTTACGTAAAATACAGAAGCTATTTGGTTTTTAATTTTTTTCAATTTTGGGAACAGTTTTTTGTTTTAAGGTGTATCGATGTATTTATATAATTTTTAAACTTCCTGCAAATTGCATTTCATGTGATCACAACCATTTAACAATAAATTGTAAATTATTGAAGTTTTGTGTATACATAAATCAGGCCCGTGCACAAGGGGGGGTTTTGGGGGTTCCAACCCCCCCCCAGAGATTAATTTTTCAGTACAAAATTATTGAAACGATACTCAAATTTTATTGATTTTACAAGGTTTTATGGAATTGAAATTTCCTTTTGCCAGAAAATTAATTTTTTATGATGAAACAAATTTTTGTTTGTAAGCTGGAATATTTTGAAAAAATTTCTTAAAATACAGTTTTTATGAGAAAGTTTTTTGTTATAGCCAAATAAACATTATGAAAAATTTTAAAAGCAATATCTGTTGCGTTGCAAGTCCGTTTATTTGGGGATTTTTAAATGTTTTTTTTTTGTTTTTGATCAAATTAGTCCCAGAAAAAACATTCTTAGTTACTGAGTATTATGAATATCTCGAACAAAAATATGTATGTTTTTATTTTGAATTTAGCTAGTTTTTTTTATTTGAATACAAAGTTTGGTAACTTTTACCGAAACAATGAATGGCTCCAATCTAAATCGTTCATATGTTCAAAACAAAAAGTATTAGCACTAAACGTATACTGTTTTCAAAAGATTCGTTTTGTTTTATAGATTATTGTGTTTTGCCTATTCGACCATTTTTTACCTTCCTGATCCTACATTTCTCAAAAAAGTGATAGAAAAATTCCAAGATCGCCATCTTGTTCAGCGTTATAAAATTCAAATTCAAAATGTTCAAATTTGGTGGTGTGGTGTTTTGTAATAAAATTTCTATTTTTTGACTATTTGTCTAAAAGTAGCGTAACGAAAATGTCTTGTATAACTTAAATTAATTATAATAATCTAGAGAGTGAACAATCTAACTAACATTTTGTGCAATTTATAGGTTATTTTGAAGCTAAATCCAAAATCCGTTTCTAAAAATTTCCAATCGAATCCACCAAAAAAAAGATTTGGTCCCAAAACCCAATTTTGTCCCATTATACACTCTAAATTATTGGTTCAATATTCCTAAATTTCAGTAAATTTTTGCTGAAATTTTAGTGGTTGTCTAAAATTAGTGGCCTTTCTGCTCATTGAATTCAAAAAAGGAGAAATAGTACCAAAATATTGCAAATCTAAAATATGTAATCAAAAATATTTAACTTTCCACAAAAATGCTGATAAAATATGTAAACATTTCAAAAACACAAAAACTTGTGTAATTTTCTCCACACAAAACAAAGCGAACACAGTTTCTATCAGTTCTCAGCTGCCTTCTTTGTGCGTGGATGTGTTTTTTGTGGATGCTGTTTGTATGAAATGTATTTTATATTATTTATTGATAGTTTTTATTAAAATCTTGTATAATATGTATAAGAAAGTTTTGTGAAAAAAACCATTTCTACGCCAAAGAGCCAATAATCTTTATGAATCTGTAGTGTTTGTTTTGGTTTGTTTGCATAAAGAATTTTGAAAATGTACAAATGAAATTATGTACATATGTATTTGCAATTATTGTACCATTTCTTTTATCATTTTTCCTGTTACTTACTTATTAATTTATTACTTAATCATGTATAGTACTTGTATCATTTTCAAATAAAATACAAAAATAATACAAAACAATTAAGCAAATCGTTTCAATCAAACATTGCAGTTAAGTTATGTATAAGGGAAGGGGAAATGAGAGCTCATTTTGCAAATATTTAAATTTACACATTTCTTTGCCCAAAGCCTCTCTCTCCCTAAGAGAGCATAAATGTAAAAAATGCACTTATGTGAATTTAAGCATTTTCAATCGGAAATGTGTTGCCGACAATAGTAGAAGTAAAATTCAGCAGAAATCATTTATAGTGTATTTTGTCAAATTTTTCTTTGACATAAAGCAATTTGCTAAAGTAACGGCTCTTGTGACCATACGATTAAAAAGTAAATAATAATATTAGCTTTGGATTTAGAATGGATTCCATATTTTAATTTAAGTACTCGTACCGATTTCTCCGATAAAAAATGACAGAGATACAGTTTTTGCAATAGCAAATACAAAATTCGTTTATTTAAGAAATACAAATTTCTCTAAATAATGTTAAACTTTAAAATGGTGTAACTTTTGCATTTTCTTAATTGAACAAGTCTCTTTGAAACTGCATTCAAGGATTTTAACATTTTTAACATAGGAATAGATTGTATGGGTTGTTTGGAAACATTTTCATTGTTTCCCTGAGTCCCAAGCAAAGTCAAAAATGTAAATCGTATTCATGGCCACCGCGGCCGTTCCCAGATTTTTATAGGAAATTTTAAAAACGAAAATAGGTTGGTAAAATTAAATAAATTTTATTTTAAACTTTTGAAAACGTTTCACAAATCGAATAGGGAAATTTTTGTCTTTATTTCAAACTAGGAAAACGGCGGTGTCACATGCTCCGTACTACCGCGCCAAATTTGCCAAACACTTTCGAGCAAGTTGTGGCCACAAAAAATGTCCACAGTGTATCGTTTCTGGACAAAGAAATTCTCATTTGCTGGTGGCTCATCAATAATATCGTGAGTAAAAGGCGGGTGGTAATGACGAGCTAAATAATTTCACTTCGAAATTAAAAATTTTAAAATATTTCAATTACACTTGTTTGTCTTCGGTAAAATTTGGCTTTGGCGGCGGAGCGACGCTTGTGCCAATAGCTTTAGAACTTTTGTTGCAAGTGCGTAGACCGAAGGTATTGGCCGCGAATAACTATTTACGTATTTTTTTATTTATTTACATTTACTAACTCATAATTAAAATTATAAGTAAATGGATTAACGAAGAGCTTTGACAACTATCAGCTAATTGCAAAGAACAATTTTGATACTAGGGCTGAGTAATTTTAATATATATGAACCTATATATAAAGAGATACGATACAATATATATACAGATCTGTAAATATTTGTACTCTTGAGAAACCAAACCTTTTTTTAATATTGTCATAGCTGTGATTAGATAGGAAGGATATTGGGTCGGTGTTGGCGAAAATAGCTTTCCTCATGTTCTCCATTGGAGGACATTCTTTCAGTACATGTTGGATATTAGTTGGGAAGTTGGCATTACAAATGGAGCAATATTTCGTAAGGGTTTTGTCCATAAGTTATTCATGAGTTAGCCTAGTGTGACCAAACCGTAGTCTAACAAATTTAACTAAATCTGGTCTAGTAAAATCTTCTTTGTGATCGAAATCAAAAAAATTTTTGGTTGATAGCTGTTTTACATTGTATAGTTTATACCAGTCCGAAGAACGATTCCACGACTGTATTCGATGATTGGTTATGTGGATGTTTTTTAAGTGTCTGGTAATATCATTGGTGTTGATATTTGGTGTCATTATAAGTGGGAATTGAGTTGCATATTTGGCTGCTTGGTCAGCGAACTCGTTACCTAATATTTGTACGTGGCCGGAATCCCATAATAAAATTATTTCAAATTCTTTGCGAAAAATTCCGTGAGTGGTAGTAGATTTGTTGTGTTTTCAATTGGAGTCGAGCGGAAGGCTCCGAGGGCGATCCTTACGGCGGAATTGAATATAGTTTTCAGTTTATTGATAATTGATTTGGGAGCAAAGCCGTATATGAACAAGCCGTAGTCGATTTTTAATATTATTATTGAATTTGTAACTGATATCAGCGATTGTGTGTTGCAGTTAAATTTGTTGCTAGAGAGACATTTTAGGACGTCAAGGTGTTTGCCTAGCGAGGGTTGTAAGTGTTCAATTTGTGAGTTCCGTCTATATTTTTTATTGAGGATTATGCGTAATATTTTTAAGTTATCAACGTTATCAGCTTGTTGTTATCTTTTCTAGCTTTGCTTTTTAGTTGGTTTCTGAGTCTGATGGGTGTGTTTCTTGGGTAGATTATTAAATTGAGTTTTGTTTGTGAAAGATTGGAGAAAGATGGAGTGGGGAGGGGATCAGAATCAGATTCGGTGAGACGATCATCATAGTTTATTACATTTCGTATTTCGGTAGTAGAAGTGGAAAGTTGCGACGTAAGAGGGTGTGTGGTGAGTACTGGATTCTGGTGGTGTGATGAGTTATAGTTGCATGTTTGGGCTGATGAAGTGGACGGAAGGTCGAGAAGTAGGTGATTGGTTCTTGGTGACTGAAGAGTATAGTGGGATATTGTGTTGATGCCGTGAATTGTAGATGGTCAGGGCAGATTTGTTATAAATTTTATGTAGTGTTTTTATAGCTTATAGTTCTTGTTGTTTTATGAAGATGTGGCATTTTTTGTCGATTGCAGAATGGTTATTTGGAATATTGTTGTTATCTTTGCAGTTTATGCATATTTTTTCGTTGTTGCATTCTTCTTTGTTGTCGGGATCGATGTGGTAGTTGTTGGAGCAAGTACGACACAATTTGTTGCTTTTGCATAGGTTCGAAATGTGACCATAGCGAAAACAGTTATTACATCTCAGTGGCATCGAAATGTGAAATCGAATGTTTATTTTTTCGTAACCAATCATGATGTGATTAGGTAAGGAGAGAGAGGAGAAAGTAAGGATGATTAAACCGGTTTCTTTTTAGTTGTTGTCGATAAGCTTAAGAATTTTTTTGACTTCGCTGACATTTTGATTTTTTAGTTTAGAAAGTATTTCTTTTTCGGGTATTCCTCTCAAGTCGTTTGAGTAGATGACACCTTTCGAAAAGTTTAGTTTTGAGTGTTCGTAATGTCAATTGTTATCTTATTGGATAGAGAGGTAATTTTATAAGTTTGTTGATTGTGGTTTTTTGTTTTGATCAAAATTGTTCCGTTTCGGGTTTTTTTGCACATTGATTCGGTTCTGTTGACTCTAGTAATTACTAGGTATTTTGAATTGTCAAATTGTATTGAGGGTAAAGTCGGATTCCCTACCCCATTAAGGTCTGGGGGGACATTCATTGTTTGTAATTTCTATCCATTTATTTTATTAACAGAATTTATGTAAATTGTTTATTTTTTTTTTAAACTTGTCGCAGTATGTTAAGCACGCTGAGAGTTTGTTAGATGGCGAGAGTTAGATTTACACCACAGATTAAAGATTAAAGAGTAGCACACGATTGAGTAGGCGTCCGGTCTGAGTGAAAGCTAGACGAAGACGTAATTGGTGTAATATCTTGTAAACGGTGGGATGCACGTTGACCAGACTTATTACCAGTCTTTTAGATAATCTAATTTTCTACAATTCTTACATAAAACATTTTCTTGTGGGGTATTTGGTTTAAAAGTCTCTTCAAAACAATACCAGGAGATTTCCCATAGGATGCACCGTTTACGAGATATACGTGGAAACGCGTTTCTCCTTATGGCAGCTGAAGCAAACCTCTGAATGACACGCCCCTGAATGAGTTCAGCAAAAAATCGCGTACGCTAATTTTTGTGAAAAAAATTCTAGAATGACAAAGTATAAATTAACACAGTAACAAATAATCCGTTGCAAAGTTGAAGCGGTTTTTTTTTAATCACCAAATTTATTTTATATTAAGGTTACGGGAAAACTGTTTGCGCTAAGTATTCTGCAACTCGGTAAATTTCGTGTGTGTTCCCAAAAAAAAAAATTAAATAAATTGGAAAATGAGGCGCGCCTTGTTCAGCTGCAACAAAACCAGCGACAAAAAATAAATGCATGTTAGACAAAATTTGAAATGCAAAAATGTTTAGTATTGGCAAATGCAGATCGGTTATTTTGTTCAAAATAAGTAATAAAAATTACACTTGTAGTACCATATTTCCAATAATGTAGCAAATTCCGACATTTCTGTTGCATCTATTTTCATTTTTGAGTCTTAACCCAGCAAACACAGTCTCAAACGTTTGAGAAAAAGCCTATTTCTCGAGTCGATAACTAATGTGATTCTCGACTCGTTTTCAAATGTTAGATCTAGACTCGATATCAAAGGTCGTTCTCGAGTCGTTCTCAAAGGTCTGAGAAATACCCTATTTCTCGAGTCGATAACTAATGGGATTCCCGACTCGTTTTCAAAGGTTACTTGAACAAATAAAAAAGTGAAACGTTAATTATTTAATTTTTAAATTATATCTGTACCTTTTATTTTGTTTAGTGTAAAAAAATGATCTTTACTTATCAAATATGCAATAAAAACAAAAATTCAATTTTAAAATTAATTTTTTCACGTTTCACTTTTTATTTGAGAATTAACGTTTGAAACCGACTTGTGACTAACCCTTTTCTCGAATGTAAAACTAACATTTGAAACCGACTCGAGATCTAACCCTTTTCTTGAATCGAAAACTAACGTTTGAAACCGACTCGAGAACTAACCCCCTTTCTCGACTCGAGAACTCCCCTTTTTATTGAGAAAGCTATGATTCTCGAGTCGGTATCGACTCGGTTTCAAACGTTCGACATTAGAGAAAAACCTTTGATGCCGAGTCGTTCTCGAGTCGATATCAAACCTAAATGTTTGCTGGGAATCGATATAATTTACTTTAGCAGAAAAGGTTTCAAAAGAAAGTCCTATCACAACATTACATGAGCAAATACAGCCACCCATTAGTGAAAAATTGGCATCCGAAAATATGTATACATTCAGAGGCGCACCCAAGGGGGGGGTTTTGGGGCTTTGAACCCCCCGAAATTATTTCGCATTACCAAACCAACTTGCAAATAAATGTTTTTTAATTTATTTTTTAAAAAAATCCCCAAAAGTTTGAAATAGACAAATGATGATGATGATGTATGTTGCATTCAAAAATTGCCAAAATCCTTATATATGACGACTAAAACAAACATTTAGTATAGGCCTTTGTTAGTCTTTTGATCCGAAAATTATAAAAAGTATTGACACGGCTATATTTGCCCTTCTCGCAAGAGTTCCATTTTCAAATCAAAAAAATCAATTAAAAAGGATAAATCCAAAATTTGGGATCCCTAGCTTTCTTCTAGCTCATACAATCTTGTTTACAAGAAAAGAGGACGGACAGACAGGGAGGTAGGCGTGGCAGTCGACCGATTCCGCCCATTTTCAATACCAACTCCTTCTAGGGCCTAAGATGGATAAATACAAAATTTGGGATCCCTAGCTTTCTTCTAGCTCCTGCAATCGTGTTTACAAGAAAAGAGGACGGACAGACGGATAGGTGACGCTGATCAAGAATTCTTCTTGGTGTTACAAACATCAGACCAAAGTGAATATACCCATACCTCATGAGGTGTAGGGTATAAAAATGCATTTAGGATCTAAGTGTCTCGTGTAATAAAAATATTTTTCATATTTGAATTAAAACGTCTTGTTCATAAAAATTTCAAATCATCAAATTCCAACTTGAAAATAAGGTATCGTCCAAAATGTTGTATAACACCGTTCGACAAATATCAACTTTTGGTAATGCACATAATCGGTACGAATAGATTCTGTTAGAGGGGGTTAAAAAAGAGTACCCGTGTCTCCCAGTTTTTCTGGATCAATTCTTCAAACACTTTAAATCGCATGTTTGATGTTGCATTTTTCCCATGCAAAAATTTTGTATTCCTGGGTATTTTCGGGTTCTTGAAAAAAGCCGATTTAATTCGATAAATACAAACATTATTTTACGAAAACTCAGTATTATAATCTGCTGACGACTAAACCTTATCTTCTAGCTACAGTGGTATTAAGTTGCTGGCAACACCAATTCCTATGTTCTTCACCTATGTAGATTCTTTATGTATATTGTAATTCGCTGACTATACCATTAATGAATTTAAAGTTAAAGTGGAGTACCGTTATATAGTATAGTAGGGTATTGATTTGCTCATAAGATATCCCAAAATTTAATTATGCATTTGATAGAGGAAAACCATACCATTAAAAACATGCAAACTTTTTACGACAGGATGTAAACTCATCACGGTAGACTAGAAACATTGTTTGAAAAATTTCATAATATAGAGACAAAAACGCATAAGAGTTTAATTTTCTGCTAAAAAATTTGTTCTATAAAAATTCAGAAAATGTTTAGCTAAAAAAAATGTTTTTAAATGAAAATATCGGAGTTTATTTTAGTCTGGCGAGGTGCATTTACATCCTATTCAATGAAAAATGAAAAAATGCGATTTAAACGGTGCATTTTTTAGTATCGAACGGTGTAATAGAAGTTATAAGTTATTTTTGTCTTCAGTTGCATGAAAAAGACTTACATACGTTTTTCTTTTTTATCAAAAAAAATATTTTAAAATTCTGATGACGGGATTGCTAAAACCTTTCGGGATTTCATTCTCTAGCAGGTACCTATACTCACTAGCTACTAACTTATCCAATTCAAAGTAGTTAATAAATTTAGTAAATGTACTGACGCTCCATACATTTCATCACCTTCCGATCGTGACGCAGAGGTCCTAGCCACTTTCTATTATTATTTTCAAAATTTAATAAAAGTTTACATCTTTCACAAATTTCTAGAAAAAGAAGTGCACATAGAAACATAGAAAATATTTCTGCATCTAAATATACAAAACATATATAGTAAACATTAAATTTTTCAAATTAGTAGTTTTTTTCCCGTGCTGGCAAATTTACTAGTAATATATATTCGCAGTAGAAATGTTGTTGTCAAACAAATTTTTGCATGTAATGTAAATTATCTTGTTTTTAAAGTCTTGGGCTTACATTCAATTTATTTAAGTTTCATAGATATTTCAATACAACACTTATAACAGAAATATCAAACACATCTGCTATCTTTTTCTTGCATTCTTTTTCTAATATATATTTATTTATTTTATTCCCTCAATAGGATAATGTCTTTCTCTGTCTTCCATAAACTATTTTTAATGGTATGCTAACATATTTTCACAGTTCGCGAACAACTTGGGGTGGGTTCTATTTACCACGTTTTTGGGTTTCTGCATTTTTAATCATCTTTTTCGGTTAGATTTACCTACTTTTTATGTGTGGTTTTGTGGGGATATTCCATATAGTTCACTCTCTAGTTCACTCTCACGGGTGGCGAACAGTAGGGTGGGACTAAAAACGAGGAATTTCGATGATCGACTTCGGCTCAAAAGTTGCGTATTTGCATTCTAACCAACGGAAAAAAATTGAAAAACTAGTAAGAGAATCGTTATTTTATTGATAGTTTTTCGATATTTAATTCATAATTTTTCGATATTTTATCGATTGTGTATCAATTTTGTGTCTATAATTTTTCTATAATGTATCGAAAAATCGATAATTTTTTTATTTTTTATCGATAATTTTTTTGATTTTTTATCGATAATTTTTCGATATTTTATCGATAATTTTCCAATATTTATTGATAATTTTAGTTTCCCGATCCATTTAAAAATGTTGTTCCAATTCCATTTTGTTTCAGTCCAATTCCATTTCGTTCCGGGTTTTATTCCCATTTCGTTCCCGACCTCATTTCCAACCCAATGCAAAAAACCGCATCGAAATCGGTTAAGTATTTCTTAAGATAAACGAAAATAATATAAAATTGGCGGCAATTTTGTATGGGAGGTAGGCGTGGCTCTTATCCGATGTTGCTATTTTCAATACCGTCCAATCATTCGCCAAAATAAGAGGAATCCCAAAATTTGGGGTCGATAGCTCAAAAGCTACGACATTTATCGTGCGAAATGACAGACAGACGGACAGACGGACATGGACTAATCGACTCAGGAGGTGATACTGATCAAAAATATATATACTTTTCCATACCGGACACGCCTCCTTATGGGCGTTACAAACGGTGTGACAAAAACAATATACCCTGCAGGGTATAAAAATCAGAAAATTAATTTTCAGTTCTCGCAATCACAAACACTGGGAAATGAGAAAGACCGCCCATTATTTTTTTTGGTTGTTGAGAAAATGTATTTTTTTAAACCCTTAAACAAAAATATTTTTTTTTGGTTCTGGGGGTTCACTTTTAAACAGGATTCAGAAATTCACAGTGTGTACCGCTCTGTGCCGCTCATTCACAAAATAAGTTGTCCGATTTGGTTTTGAACTCACACAAAGTTGTGTGACGATTCATTTCAAATGAAGCAAGAACACGCAAATAATGTGATTTCTGAAAAATCTCACTGCAAGCTGTATGCTCTTGTGTGCAGACATGTTAGTCAGTGAACGTGAGCTGATCACTGAATTGTTTTTGAGAGTATGAGCGCTGCAAAGCACTCATATGTTCTGTTTGGTGATTTCCATTTTTCGTATGCGGCGCACAATAATTATTTTGTCTATGCGTGGTTCTCATTGGTAAGGGATTCGAAATTGAACAAATGTAGAATTTTCAGAGAATGTATTGACATTTACGTGCCTACAAAGTCGTGAAGTTCGGGAAATCGCGGTGCCGCGATTGTATTGACTGCCTTTTTTATTTTCCAGAATGCCACTTTTGAGAAGTCGATAAGCGAAAATTGTCGTTTTTCGTCCCACCCCACAGTGTTTCGAATGAGAGGTCTCGGAATAGCATAAATGTTTGGGTGCAATACTTCAGAAATTGTCCAATTAGAATATTATTTTGTTTTTTGGCAACTCTGGAAACATGGGCGAGCACTCAAAGTTGCCCTTTCTTTAAAACCAATAAAAAACAAAAAAGGCGTAGGTCTATTTGTCTTACGGTGCACGAAATCGGTCTGTTTCCAATTGGAGGCAAATGTTGAAAGTATGTACTATATTCAAAAAAAAAAATAATAAAAAATTCATTTCGCAATATTTTTTTAAAAATCGTAGAAAAAGTAGTATTTGCATGTAACAAAAATGTTTGTTTAGACTTTTTCTTATATGTCGCTTTTTTGCGTCCTCTAATACCCTTTGCAAATACTACAGAGAATTACATATACTGGTCGTTTTATTGCGGTCCATTTCCATTCCCATTTCTTTCTAGACATCATTTATAACCAAATACAAAAAACCGGGTCCAAATTGGTTCAATATTGCTAAAGATAAACCATTTTGTATGGGAGGTAGGCGTGGTTTTTGTCCGATGTTGTCCATTTTCAATACCATCCAAATAAGAGCAAAAAGAAGAGGAGTTCCAAAATATGGAGTCGATAGCTCGAAAGCTACGGCATTTGAATATTGCTATGAGTGAGTGGGCGGTGACAAGCCTACTTGCCCAATCAAAAATTATAATAACGATGCTTCTTTTTGCTTAAAAAGTAGAAAACAACCATTTAATGTCATAAAACTATTTTGTCCAGCTAGCTTCTAATAAACGAAACACTGAGCACCCTAGCAGACAGGTGGAATCACAAATTCATATTTATACTCCCACACACACTGTGGGGTATATTAACTTTGAAACAACGTTTGTAACGCCCAGTGGCAGCCGTGGTGCAGTTGGTTAAGGGTTCTGCTGTGTCACGATCGGAAGGGATGAGGTTCAATCCCTTCCGGGGGGGGTCAAGGAAAAGCTGTGTGACATGTTTTTCTGGAAAGACCGTCATCGGAAGGGATGAGGCTCAATCCCTATCCTGCAATTATCATATACTTGCCCATGATAATTGCTGGAAGAAGCATGTGGTATCACAATGGACCTCATTTGGTCTAAGTGTGTCGGTGTTCCGGCAGCCACCTTTACCTAACCTAACCTAAGAAGGCGTGTCCGGTAAGGAAAAGTATATTTATTCTAGATCAGTATCACCTTCTGAGTCGACTTAGCCATGTCCGTCTGTTTGTATGTCCGCACGATAGCGGTCGCAGTTTTCGAGATATCGACTTGAAACTTTGGATACATTTTTTCCCTTCCTAAACTGAGATCAAGTTCGAGAATCATCTCACTCGGACAAAAAAATGTTTGTATGCTGTATTCGATTGTAAATGTTTAGAAATGAACTTTTACCATAATCCGAAGTTCCGAAACCCCATATAATTAAG
This sequence comes from Heteromyza rotundicornis, assembly GCA_951394025.1. Classification (NCBI taxonomy): domain Eukaryota; kingdom Metazoa; phylum Arthropoda; class Insecta; order Diptera; family Heleomyzidae; genus Heteromyza; species Heteromyza rotundicornis. The sequence continues at coordinate 37,870,406 of OX596011.1, forward strand.
TCAAACTAAAAAAATTTTTTTTTGGATTTTATTAGAAATTTTTAGAAAAGGATTTTGGACATGGTCCGCGTCTTAAGAACTACCTATAAATGAGTCAAACCAAATTTCTTTTATTTTCGAGGTTACTTTTAAATGGATAATATTGTGTGGGTGTATTTCAGCTTCGCCATAGCCGAAGATAGACCACTCTCTAGTTTTATTTAATTTTTTTACTGTATATTACTGTTGTTTGTGGACTGCATCGACATTTGACCTCAATGCGCAAGGGTCAAACATTTTTTTTTATATTTGCCAAAGGTAAAATGTCCGCACTATTACATTTCGATCAGCGAAAATGGTGGTTTTTCGACCAATGACAACTCTTTAAGTGCAAAAACACTTGGCGACTCTAAGTAATTGGCTATAACAATGGAAAATCAGTTAAAATTGCATATGGGAAATTTTCAAACTTAATGATTAAGGTGCAATCTTATGGATAAAAAAAATATCGAAAATATGCACATAAAATATGCATTTAAAGGAGAATTTATGCATAAAAAATAAAAAGACTTCGAGATAATCCTGGTGGAAAAATAACCAGCTTTTCGAACTTTTTTCGTGGTGCTATTTAAAAACAAGTAACTCTGCAAAAAAAAGTTGTGTGGTCGGAAATTCCGCTGAATTTTGAGAATTTTTTAAAAGTTGGGACGAAAAAATTACAAAATTTTATCACTTTGATAAAAACTTACCAAAATCCCAACTTTTAAAAACACAGCAGAATTGTTTGAGCACACAACTTTCTTTTGCAATGTTCCATGTTTTTAATTTTTATTTTTTTTTAATTAATCAAAGTGAAAAAATCAAGGAAATAAAGCAAAATATGCAAATACCAAATCGACACAATGCTCTATGGGGAAAATGACCACTTTTTCTGGCCAAAACCTCAATTTTGAAGTTTTAAAAAATGACTTACCTTTATTTTTACCGTAAAGTATACACTCCAAACCTTTACAATTTGTTATTTTTTTTTGTAGAAATAATGGTACACCGCCATGTACCGCTAGTTTTTTATTTCTACATTTCATTTGTCATTTGTGAGTGAAAAAAAGGGGTAATAGTGAAAAATCCAAATTAATATAATTGCATTTAAAACAAAAGAAATCATGGATGAGGATCGATGTTATGATGGTAAGTGAAAAAATTTGCATACAAAAATGAATGCTAAAGGCACTTAGCACTTACACTTAGCAAAATATAATCAATTTGACCTTAATTGAAAAAAAAATTTTTTTTGATTGCATTTTTTTAGACTTACAAAAATGGCAATCATTTGCAATACTAACTGTTAAAGGCATGTGGTAGAGCAACATATTCTGCACAAAAGCTAACAAAACTCAATAAACCCTAAACCCTTATTTGTGAGGTTCGTGTTATTTACTTTGTTCGGACCGCTAATAAGAATTCGTGACCGCTATGGAAAAGTATACATATTCTTGATCAGTATCGAAAACTTAACCTACTAGCTGTATCGGTATGTTCGAATATCTGTCTGTCCGTTCCATTTATTGGTAAGCACGATTTCAGGAGTTAGAATTAATCTAGGCGGGTCAAACTTTAGATTTATATTATATATGTAGGTGCTAGAATGTGTTGGTATTGCAAATGGGCTGAATTGGGTAACTATCACGCCTACCTCCCATATAATTGAAAAATCTAAAATCGCTAAAATAGTGTTAACACAAGACCTGTTTTGAGGTCCTTTTATATTGTTCAATCAGGGTTGATGCTCGTTTATGAGCAGTTTGTAAACGAAATTGGATCTCTTTTTATAACCCTTATATTAAAGAGCGCTGAAATTTGGAACACTGATAGAACTCCGGTGACAATGCATTCTATTAAATTTTGGGGTCCATCAGAGGCGTAGGGGGCCGTGGGGAGACTCAAACTTTTTTTTTTTAAACATGTCATAACTTCCAATTCCTTCGAGCTACAATTTTTAAATTTGGTAGGTGAGTTCTTATTGACAAAATGAAATTTTGTACCCTTTGGAAAGGGGGGTGTGGGGGCAAAGGGGAGCGGGATGGAGCCAATTTAAAGACCTAACTTTCGTATTTTGTAAGCTACAAGGCTGAAATTTTTTACTTAGGTTCGCATTCAGGAAAAAGAGTAAAAAAAGGGGGGGAAAAGGGAGAAAAAAAATTTTAAAAAAAAAAAACAAAAAAAGAGGAAAATAAAAACAGAGTAAAAAACAAGTTTTTTAAAATATAACCCTTTAACCGACTAAAAAACAGAAAATAAATTTTCTTTAAATTAATTTCAGCAATTTCGATTTAAAATTGAGGGTTTTTGGCGACTATAAAACCTGCAATGATATTCGGAGGAAAGTACCCAAAAACCCTTAATTTTAAATCGAAATTGCTGAAATTAATTTAAAGAAAATTTATTTTCTGTTTTTTAGTCGGTTAAAGGGTTATATTTTAAAAAAATTGTTTTTTACTCTGTTTTTATTCATAATCGTCCTCGTTGTAGACGGGATCAATTTGTTCACTGAGTAAAAGTTTGAATATTGTTGGGGATTTACCAAACACTACCTCGAATGGGCAATACTCATTCACCATTGAAGTGGTATTGACAATACGTAAAGTATTTTAGCCATTCATCGCAATCGGGTTTGTCTACTGAAATATACGATCTAACGTATTCATTGAAAGTTCTGTGACTTCTTTCTACTGTACCTAATGTTTGATGGTGGTAAGCTGTTGTGTCACATTATCAATTTTTAGTAATTTGCATATTTCTTCAAAAAGTTTATTGTTTTACTCTGAGTATTTTGTAAGGTCACATATTGTTGTGACCGCATATACATTGTCATTTTCGGATTTTGGAAATGGTCCAATGGTGTCTATCAGTATTATATCAAAAGCAGATACTGGTGTTTCGGTAATAATCATTTCCTCTTTGTTATTTCTCAATGATTTATTCCTTTGACATTTGTCACAAACTTTGACATATTTCGTTACGTCTTTTGTAATATTTTTCCAAGAAAAATATTTTCTAATTCTTTTCAAAGTCCTTGTGATCCCTGGGTGGCCACCAGATATTAGGTCATCATGGAACTTTTTCAATATTATGAGTCTTTCATCAGTATCAGTTACAATTATGATTTTTGACGTTAGTATTATTACGATCTTCTCGAGAAGTTTGTTAGCTTTTTTTTATATTCATTGACCCGGGTCGTCATAAATATTTCGTCATTTAATGACTGCTGCAGCTTTGTAATTCTATTATCATTTGCTAATTTTTCAAGCAGTGGGAATTAATAAGATTATTGATTCTGTGATCACTTTTTTTTCTGATAGTTCTTGTTCTATTGTGGATTTATTGCTTTCGCCCTTTGTAAAGGATCTTGAAGCGTATGAAATTGGAAATTGAAATCCATTGTGCCCCATTGTTATGCAAAAGGGTTTTGTAAAATCCGGATATTGCAATATATTCGGACTTAACAATGCTGTTTTTAAATATTGGAATGCCTCGTTAAGAGTCTAGAGTGTTCAGCGAAATTTGGAACAAATCGTCGGTAGTAATTGCAAAAAGCAACGAATCTTTTTGTTTCATCGGAATTTTTGGGTGTTGGATAATTAATTTTGAATGATTTTAAATTTATTATCATCTGGAAGGATTCCTTTGTCTGTACATTTATGTCCCAAATAGGTCACTTCATGACCGAAAAATGTGCACTTGTCTAGGTGTACTTTTAGAAAAACATCTGTTAGATTTTTCAACATATGTTTTTCTGTACGACCCAAAACAACTAAATCATCCATATACAGGAAAGCTTGTGCGGGTGATAAACCAGCGAATGCAATTGTCATCATTCGTTGGAATGAATTTGGAGCTATTTTCAATCCATACGGTAACCGTTTGAAACGGTACGAACCTTTGTCCGTGGAGAAAGAAGTAATGTCTCTCGAGTTTTCATCCAATTCAATTTGATGGAAACCAGACGCTAAATCGAGGCAAGAGAAATATTTTGCTCTGCCTAATTGGTCAATCTGCAATTTATTTTTATACCCCCACACTCACTGTGGCAGGGTATACTAACTTTGCAACAACGTTTGTAACGCCCATACGGAGGCGTGTCAGGTATGGAAAAGTATATATATTCTTGATCAGTATCACCTCCTGAGTCGATTTAGCGATGTCCGTCTGTCTGTCCGTCCGTCTGTCCGTCCGCACGATAGCGGTCGCAGTTTTGGAGATATCGACTTGAAACTTTTTTTACATGTTTTTCTCGTGAATACTGAGATCAAGTTCGAGAATCGGCCAAATCGGACAAAAACTGGGCGTGGCTCCCATACACCGAAAAAAAGGTAAAAATTTTTCAACTCTTTTTTATTGTTGTATTCGATTGGAAATGTTTAGAAACGTATTTTTGACATGGTCCGAGGTTCCGAAGCCACATATATAAGGGTCTAAATGGGGTCCTGAGACCAATTTTTTTTTTTTCGTATTTGATTGGAAATTTTTAGAAATGGATTTTGGACATGGTTTGGGCTCCAAAACCACCTATAATTGGCTCGAAATAGGGTCTTGAGACCACATTTTTTTATGTTCGAGGTACTTCTTTCTACTGTGTGGGGGTATTTCAACTTCGGTATAGCCGAAGATAGTCCACTCTCTAGTTTTATAATACTTCTATAGTCTATCACAAGCCGCCATCGTTTTTGGCTAATACCTGGTAATGATTTTTTTGGTACCAGTAGTATGGGACTGTTGTATTCTGAAGCCGATGGTTCCACTATTTTCTCTTTTACTAGCTTTTCTACCTGTTGGGAAATTTCTTCTTTGTGGGTATGCGGTATTCTTTAATTTTTAATGTGGGTTGGCTCATCAGTTTTCAATCTTAATTTTTGTTTGTAAAAATTATTTACTGAAATTTTATCGGTCTCTAGTGCAAACACATCTATGTAGTTTGTACAAAGTTCGGTTAGTTCACACTTAATGAAGTCTGGAAAATTTTTAGATAACTTTTCTAATTTTATTTTATTTGATTTTCATTTACTGTGTACTCATAGTCGTTAAGACTTTCGGTTTTTATTTGAATATTTTGTATTAATACATTTTTGTCTGTAGTGTTTATTACCAAATATTCCATCTTGCAACTCTTGATTTGGAATTATTTCCTCTTTTTCTGAGTTTTTGATATTAATTTGTCTGATTACTTCAGACCATGCAGGTATAGATATAGTACCAATTAAGGTGAATGTTTCATTGATATTGCTATATCTTCGTGAAAATCATTTGATCTTAAATATCATTTGTTTTAAATATCATTGCAGATTTTGAAGTCGCCAAAAATCCTTAACTTGAAATCGAAATTGCGGAAATTAATTTAAAGGAAATTTATTTTCTGCTTTTTAGTCGGTTAAAGGGTTATATTTAAAAAAACTTGTTTTTTACTCTTTTTTATTTTCCTCTCTTTTTTAAATTTCCCCCCCCCCCCTTTTTTCCCCTTTTTTAATCTTTTGTCCCAATGCTAACCTAAGTAAAAAATTTCAGCCCTGTAGCTTAAAAAATACGGAATTTAGAACTTTAAATTGGCTCCATCCCGCTCCCCTTTGCCCCCACACCCCCCTTTCCAAATCATTTTGTCAATAAGAACCAAATTTCATCATTGTAGCTTAAAGAAATCGGAAGTTATGCCATGTTTAAAAAAAAATTGGTTTTAGTCCCCCCACGGCCCTACACCTCAAATTTAATCATTTTTACAAGTAATTATAGCATTAAACCTTTTTTTTCAATAATATGGTACAGCGATCGAATTTTTGTTTGTAAGCTTGGACAGTTTTGAACAAATTTCTAATAATTCCGTTTCGCATGGGAACATTTTTCGTTATCCCAATAGCACCATAACGGTTATGGTGCTTTTGGCCAAATAAACACTATGAAAAATGTTAATAGGTATTTCTGTACAATACAAGTCCGTTTTTTTGTCCCAGAAAACATATTCTCAAGTTACGAAGTATCAAGAATATCTCCATTTCAAAAATATATCTGTTTTTATGTTGAATTGAGATAGTTTTTTTATTTGAATGCGCAGTTTCGTAGATATATCTTGTAAATTCATATAACCGAAGAAAAACTAGTGAAAAATCGTATAAAAAAAAACTTATGTAAGATATATGAATTTGTATTATTTGACCATTTATTTATCGAAAAGTAGCGTAATGAAAATTTTCCATAGAAAACATGCGAAATATTTGGGAATTATTACACCGTAAGGCAAATTTAAAATTTTGATCAGTCCCAAGAAAAACTCCTATATATTCAAGAAAATACCTTTTTTTATTAAAAAAATATATTGATATACGATCATTTGTTTATTTTGAGCCCCACTACCAGAATATATATAAGTTTTTCCGAGACTGAGGTTGTGAGGGACGGTGTTAAAAATACCCCTTGGTTAAGTTTTAAGAGGGAACAACAATAATTCTTTTACTATGGCGGGTGAACCGTCCTAATGTTTGTATAAACAAATGTAAAAATTAAGTTTTGAAATTATAAAACCCCCCTCCCCAATGGAAATTCCTGCACTAAGTAATTGAGACATTTGTCTCAAAATTAACAGTATTTTTTTTATACAAAAAAAATTTAAGAATTACTTATAAAATACTTATCTGCAGTTGAAAATTGCATTTTATCAAAGAGATGTCTGCACCAGTATCTAATAAAAATGTAGAGATTATATTGTTCAAGGTTGACCTTGCTGTTATGAATGTCGTTAAATTTAAATTGATATTGTAGAGTTTACTGATTTTGGAAGTATTTATTGAATACTTGCGGTTTCCTCGTTTTCCGAGTGTTGAGTAACGCGCACATAATTGCAGCGGCTGGTGCTGTAATTGTTATAGTTACCGCATCCACGTGTGCCACTTTGGCCGCGTCCGCGTCCACGATAACCATTTTGATTACCACCACGATAATTATTTTGACCTCTGTTGTAATGTCTGCCACGATTATTTCCAAAATACAAAATTGCATTTGGTTGGCCGTTAGATTCGGTGCAGCTATTCACGAATTTGGCAATTACCTCATTCATTGTGTTAAATTGTCCCGATTCCATGATAAGTTTGACCTTATCATTATTCGAATTTCTAATTATGGCTTTTATGGCCGACTTTGTTGCATAATTTTCTGCCAATTGTGGCGTTACTCCGTCCGTTATGTATGCTGTCTGAAGTTTTTTGGTATTCTACCTCCTTTGCATACGTATTTGCAGGTTTCAAACTCAGCTTAATGTTCATCAGCTTAGCTGTAATGACATCAACTGATTCACCTTTAACGTTGGTTTTTAATTTTTCCACTACTTGGGCTATTGTAGTATCAGTTCCTGATATTAAATGAATTGAGTTTCCTTTGAACTTTGTTTTAATTAGATTAATAGCAACGATGGTTAACACTACTAACCAACATCGTTAACACAACTAACCAACACCAAAGCTGCAAGGAAACTTTGCAATTGTTCTGCACTACCGTCGAAATCTGGGATGATTTTCGAGGCAATGCTCAGGAATTCTACTGGTGTTTGTGGCATTGTTTTTGTTTTAAAACTCTGATATTCAATTTGATCTATATTTTCAAGATCTTCAGCCTTGTTGTGATCATCGTCGGAGTGATAATATACTATAAATTCATTATCTACCCGAAAGTTTTTTAAAACTCGACGGTGTATTTTCGTTTCATAGTCTTTTAAGATAAGTGTAGCAACCCCCACACTCACTGTGGCAGGGTATACTAACTTTGTCACAACGTTTGTAACGCCCATAAGGTGGCGTGTCCGGTATGGAAAAGTATATATATTCTTGATCAGCATCACCTCCTTAGTCCGCACGATAGCGGTCGCAGCTTTGGAGATATCGACTTGAAACTTTGGGTACATGTTTTTCTCGTGAATACTGAGATCAAGTTCGAGAATCAGCCAAATCGGACAAAAACTGGGCGTGGCTCCCAAAATTTTGGTAGCGCACATGATCGAGACCTACAGATTCTGTTAGAGGGGGTTAAAAAGTGTACCCGTGTCTCTTAGTTTTTCTGGATCAGTTCTTAAAACCGTTTAAATCGCATTTATGCATTTTGCATTTTTCTCATTCGCATAATAATTAGTCAAATATACATTTTTCATTGAATCTTAGAAGAAAATTGTATAAGTTAGTAAATTGTTGTGGCACTGCGTAATTTATTACAAATAAGTTATAGGTTTTTACAAATTATGTTATTTATATATTTAAAAAAACATTCAATAATTAATTGAATTCCGCAGTTGTGGCACTGCGTAATTCATTACAATATTTTTATAAAGTTTTTATTTCAAGCTATTGCTGTTGTTGTTGCTGGCGCCGTTTCTTAAGGCACTCCTTAATGTGGTCGGCATCAGTTATTAAAATTGTCGCTCCCCATGGTGATGGCGGATCTGCATTTAGTAGACGTTTGTTATTAATTTTAATAATAGCATCGTGAGCACATGGTTTATAAATTTGTGTTGTAGATATTGGAAGGGCTGGATCACTACAGCATTGATGATGACTTGGTTGCTGTTGTAATAGTAGCTTTATTTTAATTTGCTATTAGTTGACTGTTAATGTAGAACTGTGGGCGGACAGCGGACCGCATCAGCATGAGCACTCGAACATAGGCAGCAATTTTAATGCGTTTTGATTATACGCAATCTTTTTATGAACATTATTATTATACGCAGCGTTGGCAGCCGTATATAATGCTTCGATGTTGTGATACTCTTTTGAACCTTTTTTTTCCAATTTAACAAGTTCTTATCCATTTAACTTTACGGATATTTCGAAATGTTTTCAGAAATCTTGATATATTTGACCGATTTATTAAAGTTTTGGTTTTTCAAAGCGCCAGGTGGCAGTGGCAAGATCGCCATGTTAGCACAAGATCTGTTTCTTTGCTTTCTCAAGTCTGACTGACTCTTTATTTTATTAATATTGCATTCTATGCACATTCCCTCGATAGCATTCGTAAGCGTGGGTTGTCATATATCCCTTAGCTCAAGAACGATACCGATGGTATGTGCCCACTCAGCATAAAGTCAAGTGGTCAAATATTTATTCTTATACCCTACTATAAACGGTGCGGTCATATTAGCACCACAATTGTATAAAACTTGGTATGGGGGTATCTGGGGTCGCTGATTTCGGATTTGATATTGAAATTTCTAAATTCAAAATGGCGGATCCAATATGGCGACCGAAATTTTGAAACCGTATGAAATTTGATATATGGGGGTTTTTGGAGTTATTGGAAACGTTTCTAGTTTGATTTTTTGCAAATATTTTAATGTTATAATATTTATATAAAATCTGTTTTGGTCAGTAGCCCCTACTCTATTGTTTGGATGTTTTAAGCGGTCCTCCGCTGACAGTTATGCTTGGCGAAGTCGCCGCAATTAGTCAAATGAAAGATGTTTTCGGTTTAAAATCCAAAAAGTATCTCTCATTTGACTAATTGCGGCGACTTCGCCAAGCATAACTGTCAGCGGGGGACCTGACCCTTCGCTTGCATTTCTGTCAGCGCGAGGAAAAGTGACAAAAGCAAACAAACGTTGGTTTACGTACTATTATGCTGCGTTCCTATTCAGGCCAGCTGCGTATGCTATTAATGCAGTTTCAAGTTTTCGCTGCTAGCGGTACTTTTTCGTTTGTGTACTCTTGTGGGCTGGTGCGCTACACAGTAGTATATGTATATACACCACAATGTAATTTCTGACTATAAATAGCTTAAAATAAAAATTCGAAATAGATGTGAGTTTTTTTATTTGTTGAAGGAGGATCACGCCCACCTGGGACATGATTTTGTAAAAACATATATATTTCTCTATATTTGTTATACAATTTATTGCGTTATTAACATTTTTAGGTTTTGGCCAGAAAAAGTGGAAATTTCCCCCACAGTGCAATGGGGCAGTTGCTTAAAAGAACTGTCAAATTTCATATGTTTTGACTGCACGTCTGCACTACTGTACCGTTTCCGACGGGGTTCTCACTAATTCATGAATTCCCCTAATGTTTTTACATTTAAAAAAAATTATATTTTTAATTCATAGGTACAACTTTGCAGAGCGTCGAAAATGAATTCTTCGAACAATATTATTCCAAATATTTTATCTATTGCACCGCCATTAATGGATTTCGAAGATGAAATGGTATGGTTTCAACTCTCAGGGTATTATTGTCATAATGCTCTTTATGACAGAACCAACTGCATTGACTCAAGCTCAAAAAATTTGATCGATCAAGCATTCACCCAACCACTCAGTTTACAAGATCAGCAAATTCTCCTCAATGAGTTAACGAAACACAAAAACTTCGTTTATCAAATAGGCCTTACTCCCACTAAGGTAATAGTTGAATCAATTGAAAATTATTTATTATTTGTGTTGTTGTCTTAATTTTTAATTTCAGCTTCCACAATTGGTCGAAAATAATCCTCTCGTATCTATTGAAATCCTATTGAAGCTAATGAAGTCGATTGAAATAACGGAGTATTTTAACATGCTGGTTAATATGGATATAACACTTCACTCAATGGAAGTTGTAAATAGGTATTATCAATAGTTATTACCCCCTTTATACCTCTTTCAAACGATGCAATTAATTAATATATTTTGCTTATAGAGTTCAAATTGACTTATTCACGTTTAACAAAAGAAATTAAATAATTAAATTCAGTGGTTTGCATAAGTATTGTGCATATTCTTTTCCATGTACAGTGGCTCATTATTATCGGTATCATTTGAAAGATCTATTCAATTCCTTTCGTATGAGTATCAGAACCGTTTAATCCGTTAAGTACACTTCGACAAAATCCTGGTTGAAAAATTACATACTTTTCGAATCTTTTTCGTAGCGGTTATACAATTCTTTTTGTGGTCAAAAAAGTTTTTGAGGATTTTTGGAAAAGAGAGTTGTTTGTTCGAAAATTCCCCTGAATGCTGAGAATATTTTTAAATGTTGGATTTCGGACGCAAATACACAAAATGTTGTCATTTTAACACAAATTTACCGAAAAATGAAAAAATTCTCAAAATTCAGGAGTTTTTTCATACTCAAATCGGTTTTTTAAATTCTCAGCAAGCTCAAAAAAGCTTACAAATTCTTTAGTTTGTTTAAGCTAGAGATGTTTGAAAATGACATCCGCGGATGCGGAGCCGGATGCGGGTGTTTTCAACAACTTTTTCTATAAAATTTAATTTTTTGCGCTTTTTTAATTTTTGTGTTGGTTTTTTTGACGTTCTGAAACTGAATCTGAAAATTTTTCACAGATCGCCTATAGTTTCTGCGAAAAAACCAAAAACACAGTAAAAAAAAGTTTCAGAAAAGTGCAAAAAGCTATAAGTTGAAAAGATCCGCATACATGCGGATGTCATGTCGCGGATGCGAATGCGGATGTTTTAAAGGTGTGATTTTCGGATGCGGATGTCAATTTAGCGCGTATGCTCCGCGGATGCGGAGGCGGATGCGGAGCTCCGTCACATCCCTAGTTTAAGCCTTGGTTTGTTTTTTCAAAATGTTCGAATATTTCAAGCAAAATGGGAAAACTTAAAAAAATATGCAAAATAAGTGAAAATATACAAAAAGGTTCGAAAATAGCCAAATAAGCAGAAATATGCAAATCGATGCCATTTTTAAACAAATTTTCTGATTCGATAGTTAGTTTTGTTTTAGCATTACGCTAAAAATATGCATTTTCACCGCACCGTATTTATTACTAGAGACCGACCGAAATTCGGTTTCGGTTTTTCAGCCTGTTTAGGCCGTGTTTTGGATTCGGCCGAAAAATAAAATATCGTTTTCGGATAGATTTTCAAACAAGGCCGAAAAGATAAATTTTGTATCGATATTCAAAAAATCAGTAAAAATAAATAATAATTTCGGCCGAAAACAAAAAAAAAAAAATTTCGGCCATTTCGGTTTTGTTCAAAATTTAAAAAAACGATTTTGGTCGGTCTCTTTTTATTATTATAAATACTGTAATATTGAAGCTAGGTTAATCAAATTTAAGAGCTATTCATTTCTCAAATCGATTAACTCCACTTTTCTGAATTTTTAAGTTATTGTGTCAAACCAACTAAAACTCCATTAAATTTTTGATTGCGCACCAAATTTCCAAAATAATTAACATTTTTTTTGGCAACTGAAAATAAAAACATTTATTTCAGAACCCAAATCGATTAACTCTACACTATAACCCTGTCCAAATATGACACTTTTATATGTGGTAATTTATATTTCTAATATTATCTATAATTATCGCTAGTGATAAAAAATACCAAACAGTTGATGAATCTCACACATCATAATCTATGTTTAATAACACTCAGTTTGAGTTGAGGCCGTGTGGCCATTTATTCTAATGTTATCTAGTATTATCGCTATTAACAAAAGTATCAAACACACAGAGCTTCTGCTAATAACGTTATAATTCTGTCAAGTTCTAAGAGATTGTTGTGCTTATATAGACGCCCCTTAAGAAAAGTATAACGTTTCATATGCCTTGCGAAAAATAGTATTTTTTTTGCAAGGAAAAGTAGTATGTTTCGACGAAGAATATTATATTTCAATAAGTTTTGCCGAAAACTGATATTTCGCTTATTACTCCGAAGAGTATTGTTTCACTGTATTGCTACGAAAACTATGATGTTTCGCTCATTGCATTTTCACACACATACATTTCGGTCTTTGTCATGTACTGTTGGTATCATATTTCCAAACATGCCTCCGAAGACACATTTCTGCCTTCAAATCAATCGGTCTGACCGAAGCTAATATACCCTGCACATGCGATTACAATACATTCTGAGACCATGTGTTAGTAATTTTATCGAAAATCGGTATTTTATTGATAGTTTTTCGATATTTTATTCATAATTTTTCGATTTATTGTCAATAATTTCCCGATTAATTTTACAATTTTGTTCCAATTCTATTTTGTTCCAGTTTTATTCCCATTTCGTTCCAGGCATCATTTCCAATCAAATACAAGAAACGGCGACCAAATCGGTTAAGTATTTCTCAAGATAAAGGAAAATAGTACAAATTTGGCGGCTATTTCGTATGGGAAATTTGAGGATTTGTCGATATTTTATCGAACGTTTTTCGATATTTAAAGGATAATTTATCAAAATTTTATTGATTTTTAGCGGCAATTTTGCGATATTTTTCGATATGTTATCAATATTTTATCGATAATTTTCCAATATTTATCAATAATTTTTATTTCCTGATCCATATAAAAATTTTGTTCCAATTTCATTTCGTTCCAGTTTAATTCCCATTTTGGTCCCGACATAATTTCCAATCAAATACAAGAAACGGCGACCAAATCGGTTAAGTATTTCTCAAGATAAAGGAAAATAGTACAAATTTGGCGGCTATTTCGTATGGGAAATTTGAGGATTTCTCGATATTTTATCGAACGTTTTTCGATATTTAAAGGATAATTTTTCAAAATTTTTTTGATTTTTGGCGGCAATTTTGCGATATTTTTTGATATGTTATCAATCTTTTATCGATAATTTTCCAATATTTATCAATAATTTTTATTTCCTGATCCACATAAAAATGTTGTTCCAATTCCATTTCGTTCCAGTTTAATTCCCATTTTGGTCCCGACATAATTTCCAATCAAATACAAGAAACGGCGTCCAAATCGGTTAAGTATTTCTCAAGATAAAGGAAAAAAGTAAAAATTTGGCTTCTATTTTGTATGGGAGGATTTTTGTATGGAGAATTTTTCGATATTAAATAGACGGTTATTCAAAATTTTTTCCATAATTTATCGATATTTTATCAATAATTTTCCAATATTTATCAATAATTTGAATTTCCTGATCCATTTAAAAAAGTTGTTCCAATTGCATTTCGTTCCAGTTTCATTCCCATTTCGTTCCTGACCTCATTTCAATTCAATGCAAAAACCGCATCGATTTTTAATACCGTCCAACCATTTGCCAAAATAAGAGGAATGCCAAAATTTGGAGGCGATCTTTAAGTATTTTTCAAGATAAACGAAAATAATATAAAATTGGCGGACATTTTATATGGCAGGTAGGCGTGGTTCTTAGCCGATGTTGCCCATTTTCAATCATTCGCCAAAATTTTGAGGCGATAGCTCAAAAGCTAAACTGAAATTGTTATTTAGTTTTTTCAGCCTGAAATATTTTACTTTTCGTAAGAAAACGTGAAATGTAATAGTCTTCGTAGCAAAACTGTGAATCATAATAGTTTTCTCTGGAAAACCCGAAATATAATAATTTTCGACAAACAAGTTTAATTATTATAGTTTTCTCGGAATATTGAAACATAATAATTTTCGTAAGGCAATTGAAACATTATACTTTTCTTAAGGGGCGTCGATAAGTTTTTTGTTAAAACAATGTGCGCAATGTGTTTGAACTCCGAATTCAGACAAGTTTATTCAAATAATTTTTGTGCGCATGCTCAGGTTTTGTATGTATTAGTATCTGTGTATATTTGACTACTTATACATATAAACAATTGTCAAATGACTTCAGGGCCGGATTTGAAAATACAAAACGATATTCTTCTATTGATCTCTTTTTTATCACACAAAAAGCATCGGTGCGACATTGTTTTAAATTATTTCACAGACACAGACAAATTATAATATTCGATGGTTAGGTTAGAGTGGCGGCTATATGCCTCACATAGACCAATATGGTCCATAGTGCTACCACGACTAGCCAGTGATTGAGAGCATATATTTCGAGGAGATTGAAAAAATAGTGTACGGAATTCGTACACACGTAAATAATGCTGATGTCGGCAAGAGAACAACATGAAATTATTGCCGGCAGAGCAGAATTGGAATGCAGAAAATCTTGTTGGGAGCAGAAAATGCAGCTCATAAATGCAATTTATACAAAATGGACATTTGTTATGAGAGAGGACGATGAAGATGTAGAAGAGCAAAAAGACCAAGATTTTGCAAAGAAGATGCAGTCACTGGAGATAGTGAAAAGGCCAGCAACTCTTAAGCCGGAGGATATAAAAATCGCAACATTTTTTGGGGATATAAACGAATGGTACTCTTTTTACGATATTCAAATGTTGAGAAGATGTACCGATTGAAGTCATTAGTAAAAGGAGAAGCTGGAAGACTAATTCAATGTTGTTGATGCAAGTTATGATGCACAGTCAGTTGCTGTTTACAAAATTTCCTGGCATGCACAGGTGTTTCCGATGCGAATTTCAAAGTGTGTCAATGGACGCACACAACATCTAATTGCCCAATATCGAAGCATTGATGACCTTTGAAAGCGATTGTGGGATCGTATTGGAAAAAGCGCGATGCATCGCAACTGTAGTACGCAATTGTAGTTAATGTCAGAAAATGACCGATTGATATTGAAAAGTGTATTAAATAGTTGCACCTGTTCAATACACTATCGGGAACGAATTGGATGAAGTAGAATGTGAAACCTTACTTATTGTGCAAATGTTTTCTGGGAATAGAACTCACAGTAGTTAAGAAAATCACAGAATTTCACTGGAAAATATCACTGAAATTTAATGTTAGGAAAAGCTGAAAATGTAATAAAACCTCTACACCTGTACAATGCCGTCCAGTCACAGAAAACAAATGAAAACCAACAAACGAAACTGCGGTTAGCGCATTGGTGAAGCTGTGAACTTCTCACCACGGCGCCCGTGGTATGTGTGCAAGAAACATCTCACCGCGGTGTCAGGTGTTGTGTATGCAGCAAACATCTCACCACGGCGCCAAGTGTAATCTATGGATCTAATCTATGCTAACTGAAAGATAAATTATGGTAAACCCAGAAAGTATGCAATGGTGTGCGGCAGTAGTTGAGCAGTTATAACGATGATCCTGGAAGTATGCAAGCCTTGCGCTTACAAATATATTTAGTAGTTGGATGCGCGTGTGCGTAGTAGAAAGCAAAGTCGAATCGGTAGATTTAAAGAACTTGTTTATTAATACGCAGTCTCCAACTAACTGACTTAATGTTAGGAAAAGAATGCCAAAAGAAGAATAATACAAAAGATAATTGAGATAAGAACAAATAAAAAAGGGAAATAAAATATTACAATAATTTCGAACGGATTGAATTTAACTAAATTAAATCGAATTGTACAAAATGTATTAAATCGTAGCAATACTGCTACAGTATCGCCTTTCTAGAAAACTGCTTAAGGGTTGCAAAAAGCGGGCTTCGAAAGTCTACGAAGCACTCGGTATGGTCCATTGTAGGGTGCTGTCAATGAAGGGCGTACTGAATCGTCTCTAACGAAAACTTGTTCGCACGCGCTTAGGCTTGGATGAATGAAAACCTTTTGTTGTGAATGCCACGACGAATCGACGGGCCGCAGATCTCTCATGGTTTGTCGCAGCTGTTTAACTGTTTCAGCTTCAGTTATCGCTCGCGGATTGTCAATGAACAATTCTGCCGGAATTCGAAGCGTTGTGCCGTAGACGAGTTCGGCTGGCGAAGCACTGAGGTCTTCTTTGAAAGTAGAACGTAGCCCCAATAATATTATTGGCAAGTATTTTGTCCACTCGCTAGCGCTGTGACACAATATAGCCGATTTTAGGGTGCGGTCCCACCTCTCAATCATACCATTCGATTGCGGGTGGTATGGCGTAGTTCGTAAATGGTGTACACCTAAAGTTTGCAATAGTTCCTGCGATAACGGAAAGGGTCCGACGAGGTCGATATTTGAATGAGCAAAACGTTGACTGTGGCGAGAAATTTTGTTTTGCTGGCACTGTACACAATTACGTGCGAAAAGTTTGCTGTCTTTTTGAATACCTGGCCACATGAATCGTTCGGACATTTCACAGACACAGACAAATTATAATATTCGATGGTTAGGTTAGAGTGGCGGCTATATGCCTCACATAGACCAATATGGTCCATAGTGCTACCACGACGCTCTGTTTTACTCGAGGTCAGCAGTTCTCCCTTCATGGTTGTCATCCAAACCGAAGGTTTTGGTCTGCATCGCGAAGTGTTTCAGTTGAGAAAGTTGCAGAGTAGTTACCCCCATTAACGAGTTAAAAAAGGCATTTCCCAGTATCCTGAGCCTGGTTCTAGCTAGGGCCGATGGAAATATTTCAATAAAAATTTTGTATTTCAGCTCTTTTTTAATTGACAAAAGATTATTCATCCGCTCCTGTGATTTTCTTCAAATTTAAATGTTGTTTTTGCCAAATACATATTCGGTTGTCTTGCTCAGATAATAATATATCTGGACTGCAATGCCAGGGAATTAAATTTGAATATACTAGCAATATAGAAGTATTACATATATGTGTTAAAATAAAATTAGTATCTTACAAATTCTCATAAGAAGTATAACTTATTGATAATTGGTATATTTGGTCCTTCGAGGAAACGAGTTGTGAAATTAAAAACACAGTCGTCTAATCGCTAATGTGCGAACGAAATGTAAAAAAAAGTTTAAATAAGTGTCATTTCTCACGGCCTAAACAGTGAGATAAGCCTAACCGAGGCTTAAACAGCGGTTTTATACAGTTAAACAATACAAGTTTTTACTTTCGACTACAAAATGTCGAGTGTATTGTTGGAGCTCCAGAAGGAGATTGGCTAGATGATCATCGTCATGAATGAAAAGGTGCAGCAAAAAAAGCTGCGTCAAACTACGTTGGATGAGACAACTTCCTACTTGGAAAAAACCAGTGATTGAGAGCATATATTTCGAGGAGATTGAAAAAATAGTGTACGGAATTCGTACACACGTAAATAATGCTGATGTCGGCAAGAGAACAACATGAAATTATTGCCGGCAGAGCAGAATTGGAATGCAGAAAATCTTGTTGGGAGCAGAAAATGCAGCTCATAAATGCAATTTATACAAAATGGACATTTGTTATGGGAGAGGACGATGAAGATGTAGAAGAGCAAAAAGACCAAGATTTTGCAAAGAAGATGCAGTCACTGGAGATAGTGAAAAGGCCAGCAACTCTTAAGCCGGAGGATATAAAAATCGCAACATTTTTTGGGGATATAAACGAATGGTACTCTTTTTACGATATTCAAATGTTGAGAAGATGTACCGATTGAAGTCATTAGTAAAAGGAGAAGCTGGAAGACTAATTCAATGTTGTTGATGCAAGTTATGATGCACAGTCAGTTGCTGTTTACAAAATTTCCTGGCATGCACAGGTGTTTCCGATGCGAATTTCAAAGTGTGTCAATGGACGCACACAACATCTAATTGCCCAATATCGAAGCATTGATGACCTTTGAAAGCGATTGTGGGATCGTATTGGAAAAAGCGCGATGCATCGCAACTGTAGTACGCAATTGTAGTTAATGTCAGAAAATGACCGATTGATATTGAAAAGTGTATTAAATAGTTGCGCCTGTTCAATACACTATCGGGAACGAATTGGATGAAGTAGAATGTGAAACCTTACTTTTGGTCCTTCGAGGAAACGAGTTGTGAAATTAAAAACACAGTCGTCTAATCGCTAATGTGCGAACGAAATGTAAAAAAAGTTTAAATAAGTGTCATTTCTCACGGCCTAAACAGTGAGATAAGCGTAACCGAGGCTTAAACAGCGGTTTTATACAGTTAAACAATACAAGTTTTTACTTTCGACTACAAAATTTCGAGTGTATTGTTGGAGCTCCAGAAGGAGATTGGCTAGATGATCATCGTCATGAATAAAAAGGTGCAGCAAAAAGAGCTGCGTCAAACTACGTTGGATGAGACAACTTCCTACTTGGAAAAAACCAGTGATTGAGAGCATATATTTCGAGGAGATTGAAAAAATAGTGTACGGAATTCGTACACACGTAAATAATGCTGATGTCGGCAAGAGAACAACATGAAATTATTGCCGGCAGAGCAGAATTGGAATGCATAAAATCTTGTTGGGAGCAGAAAATGCAGCTCATAAATGCAATTTATACAAAATGGACATTTGTTATGGGAGAGGACGATGAAGATGTAGAAGAGCAAAAAGACCAAGATTTTGCAAAGAAGATGCAGTCACTGGAGATAGTGAAAAGGCCAGCAACTCTTAAGCCGGAGGATATAAAAATCGCAACATTTTTTGGGGATATAAACGAATGGTACTCTTTTTACGATATTCAAATGTTGAGAAGATGTACCGATTGAAGTCATTAGTAAAAGGAGAAGCTGGAAGACTAATTCAATGTTGTTGATGCAAGTTATGATGCACAGTTTACAAAATTTCCTGGCATGCACAGGTGTTTCCGATGCGAATTTCAAAGTGTGTCAATGGACGCACACAACATCTAATTGCCCAATATCGAAGCATTGATGACCTTTGAAAGCGATTGTGGGATCGTATTGGAAAAAGCGCGATGCATCGCAACTGTAGTACGCAATTGTAGTTAATGTCAGAAAATGACCGATTGATATTGAAAAGTGTATTAAATAGTTGCGCCTGTTCAATACACTATCGGGAACGAATTGGATGAAGTAGAATGTGAAACCTTACTTTTGGTCCTTCGAGGAAACGAGTTGTGAAATTAAAAACACAGTCGTCTAATCGCTAATGTGCGAACGAAATGTAAAAAAAGTTTAAATAAGTGTCATTTCTCACGGCCTAAACAGTGAGATAAGCGTAACCGAGGCTTAAACAGCGGTTTTATACAGTTAAACAATACAAGTTTTTACTTTCGACTACAAAATTTCGAGTGTATTGTTGGAGCTCCAGAAGGAGATTGGCTAGATGATCATCGTCATGAATGAAAAGGTGCAGCAAAAAGAGCTGCGTCAAACTACGTTGGATGAGACAACTTCCTACTTGGAAAAAACCAGTGATTGAGAGCATATATTTCGAGGAGATTGAAAAAATAGTGTACGGAATTCGTACACACGTAAATAATGCTGATGTCGGCAAGAGAACAACATGAAATTATTGCCGGCAGAGCAGAATTGGAATGCATAAAATCTTGTTGGGAGCAGAAAATGCAGCTCATAAATGCAATTTATACAAAATGGACATTTGTTATGGGAGAGGACGATGAAGATGTAGAAGAGCAAAAAGACCAAGATTTTGCAAAGAAGATGCAGTCACTGGAGATAGTGAAAAGGCCAGCAACTCTTAAGCCGGAGGATATAAAAATCGCAACATTTTTTGGGGATATAAACGAATGGTACTCTTTTTACGATATTCAAATGTTGAGAAGATGTACCGATTGAAGTCATTAGTAAAAGGAGAAGCTGGAAGACTAATTCAATGTTGTTGATGCAAGTTATGATGCACAGTCAGTTGCTGTTTACAAAATTTCCTGGCATGCACAGGTGTTTCCGATGCGAATTTCAAATTGTGTCAATGGACGCACACAACATCTAATTGCCCAATATCGAAGCATTGATGACCTTTGAAAGCGATTGTGGGATCGTATTGGAAAAAGCGCGATGCATCGCAACTGTAGTACGCAATTGTAGTTAATGTCAGAAAATGACCGATTGATATTGAAAAGTGTATTAAATAGTTGCGCCTGTTCAATACACTATCGGGAACGAATTGGATGAAGTAGAATGTGAAACCTTACTTATTGTGCAAATGTTTTCTGGGAATAGAACTCACAGTAGTTAAGAAAATCACAGAATTTCACTGGAAAATATCACTGAAATTTAATGTTAGGAAAAGCTGAAAATGTAATAAAACCTCTACACCTGTGCAATGCCGTTCAGTCACAGAAAACAAATGAAAACCAACAAACGAAACCGCGGTTAGCGCATTGGTGAAGCTGTGAACTTCTCACCACGGCGCCCGTGGTATGTGTGCAAGAAACATCTCACCGCGGTGTCAGGTGTTGTGTATGCAGCAAACATCTCACCACGGCGCCAAGTGTAATCTATGGATCTAATCTATGCTAACTGAGAGATAAATTATGGTAAACCCAGAAAGTATGCAATGGTGTGCGGCAGTAGTTGAGCATTTATAACGATGATCCTGGAAGTATGCAAGCCTTGCGCTTACAAATGTATTTAGTAGTTGGATGCGCGTGTGCGTAGTAGAAAGCAAAGTCGAATCGGTAGATTTAAAGAACTTGTTTATTAATACGCAGTCTCCAACTAACTGACTTAATGTTAGGAAAAGAATGTCAAAAGAAGAATAATACAAAAGATAATTGAGATAAGAACAAATAAAAAGGGAAATAAAATATTACAATAATTTCGAACGGATTGAATTTAACTAAATTAAATTGAATTGTACAAAATGTATTAAATCGTAGCAATACTGTTACAGTATCGCCTTTCTAGAAAACTGCTTGAGGGTTGCAAAAAGCGGGCTTCAAACGGTCAATAGAAATTTCAGCTTCTTTGTCGTTAATGTGGATGAGGAAATACTTCGAAAGTCTACGAAGCACTAGGTATGGTCCATTGTAGGGTGCTGTCAATGAAGGGCGTACTGAATCGTCTCTAACGAAAACTTGTTCGCACGCGCTTAGGCTTGGATGAATGAAAACCTTTTGTTGTGAATGCCACGACGAATCGACGGGCCGCAGATCTCTCATGGTTTGTCGCAGCTGTTTAACTGTTTCAGCTTCAGTTATCGCTCGCGGATTGTCAATGAACAATTCTGCCGGAATTCGAAGCGTTGTGCCGTAGACGAGTTCGGCTGGCGAAGCACTGAGGTCTTCTTTGAAAGTAGAACGTAGCCCCAATAATATTATTGGCAAGTATTTTGTCCACTCGCTAGCGCTGTGACACAATATAGCCGATTTTAGGGTGCGGTCCCACCTCTCAATCATACCATTCGATTGCGGGTGGTATGGCGTAGTTCGTAAATGGTGTACACCTAAAGTTTGCAATAGTTCCTGCGATAACGGAAAGGGTCCGACGAGGTCGATATTTGAATGAGCAAAACGTTGACTGTGGCGAGAAATTTTGTTTTGCTGGCACTGTACACAATTACGTGCGAAAAGTTTGCTGTCTTTTTGAATACCTGGCCACATGAATCGTTCGGACATTTCACAGACACAGACAAATTATAATATTCGATGGTTAGGTTAGAGTGGCGGCTATATGCCTCACATAGACCAATATGGTCCATAGTGCTACCACGACGCTCTGTTTTACTCGAGGTCAGCAGTTCTCCCTTCATGGTTGTCATCCAAACCGAAGGTTTTGGTCTGCATCGCGAAGTGTTTCAGTTGAGAAAGTTGCAGAGTAGTTACCCCCATTAACGAGTTAAAAAAGGCATTTCCCAGTATCCTGAGCCTGGTTCTAGCTAGGGCCGATGGAAATATTTCAATAAAAATTTTGTATTTCAGCTCTTTTTTAATTGACAAAAGATTATTCATCCGCTCCTGTGATTTTCTTCAAATTTAAATGTTGTTTTTGCCAAATACATATTCGGTTGTCTTGCTCAGATAATAATATATCTGGACTGCAATGCCAGGGAATTAAATTTGAATATACTAGCAATATAGAAGTATTACATATATGTGTTAAAATAAAATTAGTATCTTACAAATTCTCATAAGAAGTATAACTTATTGATAATTGGTATATTTGGTCCTTCGAGGAAACGAGTTGTGAAATTAAAAACACAGTCGTCTAATCGCTAATGTGCGAACGAAATGTAAAAAAAAGTTTAAATAAGTGTCATTTCTCACGGCCTAAACAGTGAGATAAGCCTAACCGAGGCTTAAACAGCGGTTTTATACAGTTAAACAATACAAGTTTTTACTTTCGACTACAAAATGTCGAGTGTATTGTTGGAGCTCCAGAAGGAGATTGGCTAGATGATCATCGTCATGAATGAAAAGGTGCAGCAAAAAAAGCTGCGTCAAACTACGTTGGATGAGACAACTTCCTACTTGGAAAAAACCAGTGATTGAGAGCATATATTTCGAGGAGATTGAAAAAATAGTGTACGGAATTCGTACACACGTAAATAATGCTGATGTCGGCAAGAGAACAACATGAAATTATTGCCGGCAGAGCAGAATTGGAATGCAGAAAATCTTGTTGGGAGCAGAAAATGCAGCTCATAAATGCAATTTATACAAAATGGACATTTGTTATGGGAGAGGACGATGAAGATGTAGAAGAGCAAAAAGACCAAGATTTTGCAAAGAAGATGCAGTCACTGGAGATAGTGAAAAGGCCAGCAACTCTTAAGCCGGAGGATATAAAAATCGCAACATTTTTTGGGGATATAAACGAATGGTACTCTTTTTACGATATTCAAATGTTGAGAAGATGTACCGATTGAAGTCATTAGTAAAAGGAGAAGCTGGAAGACTAATTCAATGTTGTTGATGCAAGTTATGATGCACAGTCAGTTGCTGTTTACAAAATTTCCTGGCATGCACAGGTGTTTCCGATGCGAATTTCAAAGTGTGTCAATGGACGCACACAACATCTAATTGCCCAATATCGAAGCATTGATGACCTTTGAAAGCGATTGTGGGATCGTATTGGAAAAAGCGCGATGCATCGCAACTGTAGTACGCAATTGTAGTTAATGTCAGAAAATGACCGATTGATATTGAAAAGTGTATTAAATAGTTGCGCCTGTTCAATACACTATCGGGAACGAATTGGATGAAGTAGAATGTGAAACCTTACTTTTGGTCCTTCGAGGAAACGAGTTGTGAAATTAAAAACACAGTCGTCTAATCGCTAATGTGCGAACGAAATGTAAAAAAAGTTTAAATAAGTGTCATTTCTCACGGCCTAAACAGTGAGATAAGCGTAACCGAGGCTTAAACAGCGGTTTTATACAGTTAAACAATACAAGTTTTTACTTTCGACTACAAAATTTCGAGTGTATTGTTGGAGCTCCAGAAGGAGATTGGCTAGATGATCATCGTCATGAATAAAAAGGTGCAGCAAAAAGAGCTGCGTCAAACTACGTTGGATGAGACAACTTCCTACTTGGAAAAAACCAGTGATTGAGAGCATATATTTCGAGGAGATTGAAAAAATAGTGTACGGAATTCGTACACACGTAAATAATGCTGATGTCGGCAAGAGAACAACATGAAATTATTGCCGGCAGAGCAGAATTGGAATGCATAAAATCTTGTTGGGAGCAGAAAATGCAGCTCATAAATGCAATTTATACAAAATGGACATTTGTTATGGGAGAGGACGATGAAGATGTAGAAGAGCAAAAAGACCAAGATTTTGCAAAGAAGATGCAGTCACTGGAGATAGTGAAAAGGCCAGCAACTCTTAAGCCGGAGGATATAAAAATCGCAACATTTTTTGGGGATATAAACGAATGGTACTCTTTTTACGATATTCAAATGTTGAGAAGATGTACCGATTGAAGTCATTAGTAAAAGGAGAAGCTGGAAGACTAATTCAATGTTGTTGATGCAAGTTATGATGCACAGTTTACAAAATTTCCTGGCATGCACAGGTGTTTCCGATGCGAATTTCAAAGTGTGTCAATGGACGCACACAACATCTAATTGCCCAATATCGAAGCATTGATGACCTTTGAAAGCGATTGTGGGATCGTATTGGAAAAAGCGCGATGCATCGCAACTGTAGTACGCAATTGTAGTTAATGTCAGAAAATGACCGATTGATATTGAAAAGTGTATTAAATAGTTGCGCCTGTTCAATACACTATCGGGAACGAATTGGATGAAGTAGAATGTGAAACCTTACTTTTGGTCCTTCGAGGAAACGAGTTGTGAAATTAAAAACACAGTCGTCTAATCGCTAATGTGCGAACGAAATGTAAAAAAAGTTTAAATAAGTGTCATTTCTCACGGCCTAAAC
This sequence comes from Heteromyza rotundicornis, assembly GCA_951394025.1. Taxonomy (NCBI): domain Eukaryota; kingdom Metazoa; phylum Arthropoda; class Insecta; order Diptera; family Heleomyzidae; genus Heteromyza; species Heteromyza rotundicornis. The sequence continues at coordinate 37,895,200 of OX596011.1, forward strand.
AGTGAGATAAGCGTAACCGAGGCTTAAACAGCGGTTTTATACAGTTAAACAATACAAGTTTTTACTTTCGACTACAAAATTTCGAGTGTATTGTTGGAGCTCCAGAAGGAGATTGGCTAGATGATCATCGTCATGAATGAAAAGGTGCAGCAAAAAGAGCTGCGTCAAACTACGTTGGATGAGACAACTTCCTACTTGGAAAAAACCAGTGATTGAGAGCATATATTTCGAGGAGATTGAAAAAATAGTGTACGGAATTCGTACACACGTAAATAATGCTGATGTCGGCAAGAGAACAACATGAAATTATTGCCGGCAGAGCAGAATTGGAATGCATAAAATCTTGTTGGGAGCAGAAAATGCAGCTCATAAATTCAATTTATACAAAATGGACATTTGTTATGGGAGAGGACGATGAAGATGTAGAAGAGCAAAAAGACCAAGATTTTGCAAAGAAGATGCAGTCACTGGAGATAGTGAAAAGGCCAGCAACTCTTAAGCCGGAGGATATAAAAATCGCAACATTTTTTGGGGATATAAACGAATGGTACTCTTTTTACGATATTCAAATGTTGAGAAGATGTACCGATTGAAGTCATTAGTAAAAGGAGAAGCTGGAAGACTAATTCAATGTTGTTGATGCAAGTTATGATGCACAGTCAGTTGCTGTTTACAAAATTTCCTGGCATGCACAGGTGTTTCCGATGCGAATTTCAAATTGTGTCAATGGACGCACACAACATCTAATTGCCCAATATCGAAGCATTGATGACCTTTGAAAGCGATTGTGGGATCGTATTGGAAAAAGCGCGATGCATCGCAACTGTAGTACGCAATTGTAGTTAATGTCAGAAAATGACCGATTGATATTGAAAAGTGTATTAAATAGTTGCGCCTGTTCAATACACTATCGGGAACGAATTGGATGAAGTAGAATGTGAAACCTTACTTATTGTGCAAATGTTTTCTGGGAATAGAACTCACAGTAGTTAAGAAAATCACAGAATTTCACTGGAAAATATCACTGAAATTTAATGTTAGGAAAAGCTGAAAATGTAATAAAACCTCTACACCTGTGCAATGCCGTTCAGTCACAGAAAACAAATGAAAACCAACAAACGAAACCGCGGTTAGCGCATTGGTGAAGCTGTGAACTTCTCACCACGGCGCCCGTGGTATGTGTGCAAGAAACATCTCACCGCGGTGTCAGGTGTTGTGTATGCAGCAAACATCTCACCACGGCGCCAAGTGTAATCTATGGATCTAATCTATGCTAACTGAGAGATAAATTATGGTAAACCCAGAAAGTATGCAATGGTGTGCGGCAGTAGTTGAGCATTTATAACGATGATCCTGGAAGTATGCAAGCCTTGCGCTTACAAATGTATTTAGTAGTTGGATGCGCGTGTGCGTAGTAGAAAGCAAAGTCGAATCGGTAGATTTAAAGAACTTGTTTATTAATACGCAGTCTCCAACTAACTGACTTAATGTTAGGAAAAGAATGTCAAAAGAAGAATAATACAAAAGATAATTGAGATAAGAACAAATAAAAAGGGAAATAAAATATTACAATAATTTCGAACGGATTGAATTTAACTAAATTAAATTGAATTGTACAAAATGTATTAAATCGTAGCAATACTGTTACAGTATCGCCTTTCTAGAAAACTGCTTGAGGGTTGCAAAAAGCGGGCTTCAAACGGTCAATAGAAATTTCAGCTTCTTTGTCGTTAATGTGGATGAGGAAATACTTCGAAAGTCTACGAAGCACTAGGTATGGTCCATTGTAGGGTGCTGTCAATGAAGGGCGTACTGAATCGTCTCTAACGAAAACTTGTTCGCACGCGCTTTGGCTTGGATGAATGAAAACCTTTTGTTGTGAATGCCACGACGAATCGACGGGCCGCAGATCTCTCATGGTTTGTCGCAGCTGTTTAACTGTTTCAGCTTCAGTTATCGCTCGCGGATTGTCAATGAACAATTCTGCCGGAATTCGAAGCGTTGTGCCGTAGACGAGTTCGGCTGGCGAAGCACTGAGGTCTTCTTTGAAAGTAGAACGTAGCCCCAATAATATTATTGGCAAGTATTTTGTCCACTCGCTAGCGCTGTGACACAATATAGCCGATTTTAGGGTGCGGTCCCACCTCTCAATCATACCATTCGATTGCGGGTGGTATGGCGTAGTTCGTAAATGGTGTACACCTAAAGTTTGCAATAGTTCCTGCGATAACGGAAAGGGTCCGACGAGGTCGATATTTGAATGAGCAAAACGTTGACTAGGGCCACTTCGTCGTTGCAGCGGGGGCTCTGTTGTGGCGAGAAATTTTGTTTGCTGGCACTGTATGCAATTACGTGCGAAAAGTCTGCTGTCTTTTTGAATACCTGGCCACATGAATCGTTCGGACATTTCACAGACACAGACAAATTATAATATTCGATGGTTAGGTTAGAGTGGCGGCTATATGCCTCACATAGACCAATATGGTCCATAGTGCTACCACGACGCTCTGTTTTACTCGAGGTCAGCAGTTCTCCCTTCATGGTTGTCATCCAAACCGAAGGTTTTGGTCTGCATCGCGAAGTGTTTCAGTTGAGAAAGTTGCAGAGTATTTACCCCCATTAACGAGTTAAAAAAGGCATTTCCCAGTATCCTGAGCCTGGTTCTAGCTAGGGCCGATGGAAATATTTTAATAAAAATTTTGTATTTCAGCTCTTTTTTAATTGACAAAAAATTATTCATCCGCTCCTGTGATTTTCTTCAAATTTAAATGTTGTTTTTGCCAAATACATATTCGGTGGTCTTGCTCAGATAATAATATATCTGGACTGCAATGCCAGGGAATTAAATTTGAATATACTAGCAATATAGAAGTATTACATATATGTGTTAAAATAAAATTAGTATCTTACAAATTCTCATAAGAAGTATAACTTATTGATAATTGCTATATATTTGGTCCTTCGAGGAAACGAGTTGTGAAATTAAAAACACAGTCGTCTAATCGCTAATGTGCGAACGAAATGTAAAAAAAAGTTTAAATAAGTGTCATTTCTCACGGCCTAAACAGTGAGATAAGCGTAACCGAGGCTTAAACAGCGGTTTTATACAGTTAAACAATACAAGTTTTTACTTTCGACTACAAAATGTCGAGTGTATTGTTGGAGCTCCAGAAGGAGATTGGCTAGATGATCATCGTCATGAATGAAAAGGTGCAGCAAAAAAAGCTGCGTCAAACTACGTTGGATGAGACAACTTCCTACTTGGAAAAAACCAGTGATTGAGAGCATATATTTCGAGGAGATTGAAAAAATAGTGTACGGAATTCGTACACACGTAAATAATGCTGATGTCGGCAAGAGAACAACATGAAATTATTGCCGGCAGAGCAGAATTGGAATGCAGAAAATCTTGTTGGGAGCAGAAAATGCAGCTCATAAATGCAATTTATACAAAATGGACATTTGTTATGGGAGAGGACGATGAAGATGTAGAAGAGCAAAAAGACCAAGATTTTGCAAAGAAGATGCAGTCACTGGAGATAGTGAAAAGGCCACCAACTCTTAAGCCGGAGGATATAAAAATCGCAACATTTTTTGGGGATATAAACGAATGGTACTCTTTTTACGATATTCAAATGTTGAGAAGATGTACCGATTGAAGTCATTAGTAAAAGGAGAAGCTGGAAGACTAACTCAATGTTGTTGATGCAAGTTATGATGCACAGTCAGTTGCTGTTTACAAAATTTCCTGGCGTGCACAGGTGTTTCCGATGCGAATTTCAAAGTGTGTCAATGGACGCACACCACATCTAATTGCCCAATATCGAAGCATTGATGATCTTTGAAAGCGATGGTGGGATCGTATTGGAAAAAGCGCGATGCATCGCAACTGTAGTACGCAATTGTAGTTAATGTCAGAAAATGACCGATTGATATTGAAAAGTGTATTAAATAGTTGCGCCTGTTCAATACACTATCGGGAACGAATTGGATGAAGTAGAATGTGAAACCTTACTTATTGTGCAAATGTTTTCTGGGAATAGAACTCACAGTAGTTAAGAAAATCACAGAATTTCACTGGAAAATATCACTGAAATTTAATGTTAGGAAAAGCTGAAAATGTAATAAAACCTCTACACCTGTGCAATGCCGTTCAGTCACAGAAAACAAATGAAAACCAACAAACGAAACCGCGGTTAGCGCATTGGTGAAGCTGTGAACTTCTCACCACGGCGCCCGTGGTATGTGTGCAAGAAACATCTCACCGCGGTGTCAGGTGTTGTGTATGCAGCAAACATCTCACCACGGCGCCAAGTGTAATCTATGGATCTAATCTATGCTAACTGAGAGATAAATTATGGTAAACCCAGAAAGTATGCAATGGTGTGCGGCAGTAGTTGAGCATTTATAACGATGATCCTGGAAGTATGCAAGCCTTGCGCTTACAAATGTATTTAGTAGTTGGATGCGCGTGTGCGTAGTAGAAAGCAAAGTCGAATCGGTAGATTTAAAGAGCTTGTTTATTAATACGCAGTCTCCAACTAACTGACTTAATGTTAGGAAAAGAATGTCAAAAGAAGAATAATACAAAAGATAATTGAGATAAGAACAAATAAAAAAGGGAAGTAAAATATTACAATAATTTCGAACGGATTGAATTTAACTAAATTAAATTGAATTGTACAAAATGTATTAAATCGTAGCAATACTGTTACAGTATCGCCTTTCTAGAAAACTGCTTGAGGGTTGCAAAAAGCGGGCTTCAAACGGTCAATAGAAATTTCAGCTTCTTTGTCGTTAATGTGGATGAGGAAATACTTCGAAAGTCTACGAAGCACTAGGTATGGTCCATTGTAGGGTGCTGTCAATGAAGGGCGTACTGAATCGTCTCTAACGAAAACTTGTTCGCACGCGCTTAGGCTTGGATGAATGAAAACCTTTTGTTGTGAATGCCACGACGAATCGACGGGCCGCAGATCTCTCATGGTTTGTCGCAGCTGTTTAACTGTTTCAGCTTCAGTTATCGCTCGCGGATTGTCAATGAACAATTCTGCCGGAATTCGAAGCGTTGTGCCGTAGACGAGTTCGGCTGGCGAAGCACTGAGGTCTTATTTGAAAGTAGAACGTAGCCCCAATAATATTATTGGCAAGTATTTTGTCCACTCGCTAGCGCTGTGACACAATATAGCCGATTTTAGGGTGCGGTCCCACCTCTCAATCATACCATTCGATTGCGGGTGGTATGGCGTAGTTCGTAAATGGTGTACACCTAAAGTTTGCAATAGTTCCTGCGATAACGGAAAGGGTCCGACGAGGTCGATATTTGAATGAGCAAAACGTTGACTAGGGCCACTTCGTCGTTGCCACCGAATATGTATGGACTGCAATGCCAGGGAATTAAATTTGAATATACCAGCAATATAGAAGTATTACATATATGTGTTAAAATAAAATTAGTATCTTACAAATTCTCATAAGAAGTATAACTTATTGATAATTGGTATATTTGGTCCTTCGAGGAAACGAGTTGTGAAATTAAAAACACAATCGTCTAATCGCTAATGTGCGAACGAAATGTAAAAAAAAGTTTAAATAAGTGTCATTTCTCACGACCTCACGAATAGAAAATTTGTAGTAAAATACAAAAGCTTTGTCTCCCGAAAATACGAAATACTGGCCGGAGTACCACAAGGCAGTGTCCTCGCGCCCCTGCTATATATTCTCTATACTGCAGATATGCCCAAAAGTGATAGAACTCTCATATCGACTTTTGCTGATGACACTGCTATCATGTGCTCTCACTCAAACCCTGACATGGCATCTCTATACGTGCAAAAACACTTGGACACTCTAAGTAATTGGCTACATCGATGGAAAATCAAGGTCAATGAATCCAAAAGCTGTCACTTAACCTTCACTCTAAGAAGGGGCACGTGTCCTGCTCTGAAGATTAACGGCCAAGTCGTCCCTGAAAGTTCCGAAACCAAGTATCTTGGAATGCATCTCGATCGCCAACTCACATGGCATAAACATATTGAATCCAAAATCACTCAGATCAAATTAAAGCAATTGGAACTAAATTGGCTAATCTCAAGGGCATCAAAGCTAAATCTCACATACAAAGTCCAAATATACAAAAGTATAATAAAACCCATATGGACTCTGGGGCACTGCCTCTCCCTCGAACGTGGAAAAACTCCAGAGAGTCCAATCTAAAATCCTGAGACAAATTGCCAGAGCCCCTTGGTATATAAAAAATACTAACATCCACAGAGACCTGAATATACCTGCAGTAAAAGACGAAATTCCGAAATTTACCTCGAAGTACAAGCAGAAGCTCATGTTTCACCAAAACATTCTAGCTAGAAATTTACTGAGACCTCTGAATCCCTCACGTCTCAAACGAAACTAATATATTCCCCATATATTAGTTACGATAACTCTACATTGCCTAAATCAATGGATATAGGGCAAATAGTTTTAATCTGAATATTATAAAAATAAGCTGAATTTCTGAATTTTTGAAAAATCATTGGTGATTCAATTGAATAAAATTACTATAAAAAAAAAAAAAAAAAATATGGTGTCTTCGTCCCGTAAGTATAGTTTCGCGCAATGCCTTCCCCAACATCGGATCGTAAAAGCTCATCAACAAACTTCTAAAACGAAGTCGTAACAAAAGGGAATAAGAGATCTTGACAGCTGTTGTCAATTCTCCGCCCGGCTGCATTCCACCCGCGATTGTCAAATTTGGTTTAATTAAACCAAAACAATATAAAAAAAGAACGATATAATAAAAAAAGAATAATACAATAAAAAGTGTCAGTGTGCGCTTTCGGTTTGTGTTTTTCCTTCGGTTTTGTTCACCCGTCGCCCCGAACAAAGGGAAAACACAAAACAAGAACAAACAAACAACAATATTATTATTATTATTGAACGGGATATGCACTGCGTCCAATAGTGAACTATTGTGCCCCGTCAAGGACTTATAGCAACTCTATAAGTCCTATCCCATTGAGAAATTGTAGTATCGGGCCTACTTCTAGGGATTTCAATATGTGTTCTGGTATTTGGTGGTCGCCCAGATATCTTTTCCGTTTTTGCATGAGTGCGGGGCACTCTCCTAAGATATGTTTTGAAGTTTCAGTGTCCTCCGTGCAAAACCTGCATTTGTCGTCCGATACTATTCTCAGTTTTGATAGGTGGTAGTTTAACCTACAGTGTCCTGTCAAAATCCCTGTTATTATTCTTATATTCTTTTTTGGTAAGTTCATACATTCTTTATGTCGCTTTAGGTAGTAAGTCCCTAGTAGTGTTTTTGATTGTTTCAGGCCTGGTAGATTGTCCCAGTATAATTTCCGTAGTTTATCTTCTTCTTCTTTTAATATAATAGAGATGGTCCCTTTTCCCATTCCACAGAAGCCCTACGAAGGGAGTTTCAACTCCTTTCTTTGCTAGTTCGTCTGCCATTTCATTACCTTCTATCCCTCTGTGACCCGGCACCCAGTAGATACAAACCCGATTGTGCAGGACAAGCGTATTCAGTTTATCAAGGCACTCCCACACCAGTTTAGAGCTTACCTGGTATGATTTTAGTGCTTTGATTGCCGCTTGACTGTCGGATAGGATCGCAATGGTTTGGTTCCGGTATTTCCGTTTGAGGTTGAAGTGAGCGCACCTATCAATGGCATACATTTCCGCCTGAAATATGCTGGTGTATTTACCCATGGGCTCAGAGTATTTTATCCTTGGCCCAAACACTCCTGCTCCTGTACCTTCTTCCGTAAGAGATCCGTCTGTATACCAGGTTATCGTACTTTGGTTTATTGTGTAATTTTCATGTACACCTTCCCACTACTTTTTATTGCTAAGTTGTGTTGCAAATCGTTTAATGAAGCTGAACTTCGGTATCATGTTATCTCTTGGAAGTGAGATTTCAGGGTATTGCTTCGTAAGAATATCAATCTTCCGACTGATGCAACAAGCTGACCCGACGCTTCCTCCAGTTATTCTTAGTATAGCCCTCTTCGCCTGCGTCTGAACGTAGATGTGAAGAGGTGTTAATTCTAAAAGGACTTCTAATGATGCTGTAGGACAGCTTCTCATAGCCCCAGTTATACACACGCACGCTAATCTTTGCATTTTGGTTACTTCATTGATAACCGTTTGCTGATTTGTTCTTCCTACCCATGTTATCGCTCCATATGCGATCATTGGTCGTACGATTGCAGTATACATCCATCGTAGTATTTTTGGTGTACAGCCCCAGTTTTTCCCTGCGATGGACCTGCAAACCATAAGTGCCCTCTTGGCTTTCTTTGATACATTATCAACATGCTTTTTCCAGAGTAGTTTCTGATTCAGGGTAATGCCCAGGTAATGCCCAGGTTGCAGTTGCTATTAAGGCCCCAGTGCCTGCTGGTATCTCTATCGTTCTAGTTTTCAGCATATTTTTCATCCATAATGCTAGAGTATTACTAACACCTCTGCGGATGAGAGCATCTTTTATGGCCTCGTGTGAAGTATTGTCGAAGGCACCTTCAATATCGAGGAATGTACATATAGCTATTTCTTTTGTTTCAAAAGTTTCTTCTAGTACATTTGTCAGTTGGTACAGAGCCGTTTCCGTTGATCTACCTGCCCTATATGCATGCTGACTGGTATGTAGCGGGATACTTTCTAGAATCGTTGTTCTCACATAATTGTCTACAATTTTCTCTAGAGTTTTCAGTACAAAGGAAGTTAAGCAGATTGGTCTGAAGGATCTCGGGTGAAGAGGATCCTTCTTCCCTACCTTCGGTATAAATACCACTCTTGCTCGCCTCCACATCTTTGCTATGTAACCCAAAGCGATACTGCCTCTCGCAATTTTCATTAGTGGGCATAGGAGAAGCTCTATGCCTTTCTGAAGTAGTCCTGGAAAAATGTTGTCTGCACCAGGAGATTTGAATGGTTTGAAGGTGCCCACCGCCCATCTTATGCGTGCTTCTGTACATATTCCGTTCGCTACCTTCCAATTCTCTTTCTTCGATCTACCTATGTATTCCATATGGTGTACAGTTGTTGTTCCTGAGGACCCTGGGAAAAGAGTGTCTAGAAGTAGTTGGGCCTTGTCTTCCTCATTTTCCGTGAATCTTCCATCGTCCTTTTTAAGACTAACCGAAGATATGCTTTTGTTCTTGGCCACCGTTTTATAGAGTCTTGACGCCTCAGTGGTATGCTCAATGTTTTCACAGAAACTTCTGAAACTCGAACGCTTTGCTCTTCTGATTTCGTTACTATAGTTTGTAAGAGTATTCCTATAGTTCGACCAATCTCCTGTTCTTTTTGCCCGATTGAACAACCTGCGAACCTTGGTTCTCAGTTTAGATAAATCTTTGTTCCACCATGGTACGTCTTTTGATGAGTGTATTTTGCTGATTGGACAGCTTGCCTCATATGCATCATTAATAACTTTATTAAAGTTGTCTACCGCTGTTTCTAATTCTAGCTCATTCTTGATATTGTTGCCAGCTCCCATGTGGACTGTGTTATTGCTCAGATGATCTAGATATATATCCCAATTTGTTTTCTTGGGATTTCTTATACGTTTATTGATTGATGGAGAGCCATCTATGATCAGACATCGACGGCTCTTCAGAAACCCTCCAATTGCGAACCAGTCCCCTCATTAGAGTATTTCCTATAGTTATGTCTAGGACCTCTTCTCGTGCACTGGTTACAAAATTTGGTGTATTTCCAACATTACAAATTTCCAATTCATTACTAAGAATAAATTCAAGAAGGTACTCACCCCTTTGGTTGTTGTCTGTGCTGCCCCACGCCTCGTTGTGCGCGTTGGCGTCACACCCGAGAGTAAGTGGTAACTTCTTCTCGTTACAGTAGCTCACCAGTCTAGTGACTAAGTCCGGTGGTGCATGGACATCGTCTCCTGGGAAATACCCTGTCGCTACTACAACGTCGCGTATGATCCCTTTGATGTTGATTGGGATTTGTACCGCTACCAGGTCTCCCGAAAGAAATTCTGAAAGACATATATTTCAAACCGTTAGTTAGTAACACACAGGCCCTTGGTTTTTCGCATCGTATGTCCCAAATTACCTGCGTGTCTTTACATGACAGACCTCGTATCTGCCCCCTGAAGACCCAGGGTTCGGGAACCAGCACTATTCCAATATTGTTCTTGGTGATTACCCTTGCGATCGTTGCCGAGGCAGCTTTCGCATGGTGCAGATTTACCTGCGCAACCTTAGTGCTGGTCATGCTTACCATTATAGTTGGTCTTCCGCTGTCAGAGTGTCATCACTTTCCTCTAACAGTTTCTCATCCTGAGATTCATCATGCGTCCCCATGGTCAACATGGTTAAATCGAGGTTATCCAGTCCCTCAACCTCGTGAGATAGCAGGTTGACTTCCTCGACTTGCTCATTCTGTGCAGCTTCTATTTCCGCCACAACCTCTTCCGGTATAGTTCCCGATGAGGCTTCCGCCGTATTCGGTTTAGGATCCCGCGGCTTGTGGAGGTGTACAGGGATGCTGCCGAACCTGTACCGGAAAGTACAGTTGTTCGCCTTTATCGCCTAAAGCGAACGATCGTCAACGCCAAGCGTCATAAGTTTCCCCTTATTCTCGTCCTTGCTTCTAAAAATTCTCCAGAGCTCAGTTTGGAGTCCCTCGTTCTGAGCGATGAGGAGGCCCAAGAGTTTCTTGGTGTCCACACCTGCCGCTTTTGGAAGGTATACAGTTGCCATGTGTACATTAGGTATGTTGTCCCCACTGCACGTCGTCAACTCCACACCTTTCCAGCTCGGCAGTTTAGGAACCGTCAACCTCAACCATTCCGCCGTTTCTTCGCTTGTGCAGTCCACCAGTATTAGGCCTGGTCGGAAATGGATGCCATCGAATTGGAGTTTGGACCTCCAACCCTTAAACATCTCCTCTACAACAGCTTCCTCAATCTGTCCTTGCTCCTCACGAGTGAGTATGTGCTCAGGATACAGTTTTGGCAGTATGGCCAGTGTTGTAGCCTTGACCGTGCTAGCATAGCTAACATCTGACTTCCTGGTACCTGCCTTTGGCGCCACGCCCTTCCTGACCTCTTTCTTCTCTACATGTTCAGGTCTCCTTCTCTTCACTTCATTGCCATCGTGTGGGCTTAGTTCGTCGGTGCCTCGTTTCTTCGGTTCTGTCGAGTACTTCGGTCTGTCCAGAGCCTTCTGCTTGGCAGCTTCCGGCGATAAGCCCTCCTTAATGTAGCACAAATACCATTTGGCCCCCGCGCCACTTAAGCCGGTTGACTTCCGTATGTCCCCACGTGTGGCCTGTCCCGATGTCAGTCCAGTACTCGTCGATGGATGTGGTTGATCTCCGGTGGAGCCCACTAACCCACGACCCTCCTTCCGTTTCTGTATAATTAGCAACGGTCCCGTTTGTTGTTTGGTACCCCTGCCCTCCTTCCTAAAGTCCGATTTCCTACTTCTCGGTGTCGCAATCGGTCGGTCAGTATTCGCGAAGACACGTTCCGCCCGATCTGCCAGTTGTGATGCGGTATAATCGCCCGCTAATTTGTTAATCTTTTTAAGACTATTCATACTTGTTCCCACGAGTGTAGGGGATAGTAGGTCCGCCGTGTCATAGCCCCCATTAACACGGTAAGGTCACGGTTACTCACAGAGATGACCTGGTATCCGTGAGGCTCCGTTAAAATACAGTCAGTTACCCCCGACTGCAAAGTAACCATGGGCACGGGTCGCGTGACACCCTGGATTGGGGGCGCGTTGCTTACTTTAGCTAGCAATCGACAGATGTCGATATACCATTGCCCGATGGTCGCCGCTAGGAGGCAGTAAGTCTTCTTGGTTTGCTACTCGATAAGGATCGTTTCTGGCTTCCCCAGGTGGAGAAATCAGTCACTTTGCCTTATGAGTCAACACCCTGAGCACCAAAAAAACAATAACAACAAACAAAATTCTGTCGCGAATTTATGCCGCGACAACCCCACCTCCGCGAAAGTGGCTTGGTCTCCTGAGACCAGCCAACTTTCGAATCTAACCGGAGAATATCACCCTGAGTCCCCTTTTCTCGTCCGTCTTCGTCTTCCAAATCATATGCCCACGGAGACACCCTCTTTTTTTAACCCTAAAAAGTCAAAAAAAACTAACTTCACTGCAAAATAGTTTGCAGCATCGGACAAACCCAAAATAACATCTCCATACTAACTCGTGTGGTAAATTCCGTACATCTCTACGTCCAAATTTTCTATAAGTCGTCCCTCAAGGCTGCCATTTTCTTGGCCCGGTACTGTCCGGTTGGTCTGAGTCCCCCACTCGTCTATAATCCTTATCACCTCTGACCGCCATATTCCGGCCAAAACTCACGAAGTATGGAGACGCCCCCAAAATCTCACGCTGCGCTGTTCCATTACAGCATGCCACCTTTGAGAGACGAGAATCCCACGTCCTGTAGTTCTCCGGCACATAAGCCCTCAAAGTGGTCTTCATTTGTTAGTTCTATAGCTCCTACTCACCGACCTACTCAAATAAGAGATTTCCTTGTCCCCTATAACAAAAGCTGTTCTCGTACTCCGGCGGCCATCTAAACCTGTTCTTCGTCTCTAAAAGACCAGTTAGAGGCTTTACCAAATCAGCGAAATTCGAAACAAATCTAAATACCGTAGCGAAGAAACAGAAAAATTAAATTTTTCCCTATTCATCACAAGCCCTGCCCAAAAATTCTCCTCAGGACCTCCTGAGGTTCTGAATGCTTATCAAATGTATTTGTACCGATAATAATATCGTCAAAATACACGAAAACATGGAGTTCTAAGTCAGCCCCAAGTCCCTCAGGCATAGCTCGATAAACTTCCCCTACTAACTCCTCAAGAACCGAATTTTCCCTAGTTGACAAAGCAAACCTATCAACTATCGCCGCTACTGACGAGGCCTTGACCTGGAAAACTCCTCTGACTCTTGAAAAACCAAATCTTCCCTAGTTGACAAAGCAAACCTATCAACTATCGGCGCTACTGACGAGGCCTTGGCCTGAAAGTTATACTGACTTTTCAAGAACCGAATTCTCCCTAGTTGAGAAAGCAACCCTATCAACTACCGCCGCTATTGACGAGACTTCGACTTGGTCAGAAAACTCCATTGACTCTTGCCCAACACCGCCCCTAGACCACAAGTCCACGCCAAGAATCAATGCCTGGGGCAAATCCGACACCACGAGGCATGGACCGACTTGCCCTCTACCTCGAAATGAACCGAAACTACCCCAACTAACTCCTCAATTTCTTCATATAATAATAACCCACTCAAAAAAAACATTTAAAAAAAATATATCAAATAAACCAGCATACCACGCTCACAGAATTAAAAAAAAATGAAATAAAAAAATCAAATTCGAATTCCAAAAAAAATTATTAAAAATAAAGGTTTAAAAAAAATAATTAAAAAAAAACACCCAAAATATCCAAATAAAAATAATATAAAACAATAAAAAAAATACAAATACCGAGGTGCAACACTTCAAAAATTAAACTAAAATTATTAAAAAAAAAAATTTTAATTAAAAAAACTACAATTGTTGCACCAAAACAAACGGAACGGACTCACCGGAGATATCCCAAACTCTGCCGCTAGCTCTGCCGTCACGGCAACGCCGATGTAATTTTTTTCAAAAAAAAGCTAAATAAATAAAAAAGAATCAGTTAAAATATAAAATAAAAATTTACAAAAACATCAAAATAAAAATTTGTTTCATAATAAAAAAAAAACGAAAAATTACAAAAAAAAAAATCATATAAAAAAAATAATATTAAAAAAAAACTTTTACGAAATAGCCCCACGTTGGGCGTCAGCTTATCGCGCTATTTTTAACTAAACTTTAAAAAAACTAATATCCAAGAATTCCCACGCGATAATTAAAATCCCTAATTGCCCGCTAGCTCAATCGCGACGCGTGGGATTAAAGCCGACCCTCGCGGAATGGTATCCCCGAACGAATGAAACACACGAATACGCGAAAACCCGATAACTAAACTTTTCAAATCCTACCCTGCAAGATACACGTATATGGAAACCGCAAATAACCGAACGTGAAATGGAAACAAAAACCCACTAACACACAAAACGGAAATCTGTCAAACGAGAGTATTTTAGAAAAATAAAATACTAATGACAAAAATCAAGTTTTTATGTGCACCTGGTTCACATTTTAGAGAAAAAACACTAATGACAAAAATTATGTTTTTATGTGCACTTGATTTACGGGACCAGACCGACCTGCCTGAAATCCCTCGCACGATTCTTTTCAGAATCAAATCACCAGCTGGACTTCGAAAAAATCGATGTCCAGCAACAACTTGGCTCAGGTGCGTCCCGCCACAACAAAAATTGGAAGGGAAAGGGGAAACCAGGACCACAAAATCGACGGAGACCAACTCCACTGTTAACAACTCGAAACACCAGTGGCCGACTTGCCACAACTTGACAAACTCTATTAACATTTTTCCCTTCCTTTTATACCCTTCGAATAAACTAAATGGCCGACTGCCACAGATAAAAAAACACCAAAAACACTATTGCCACCCGCTGGTGGAAATAACACCAGCGCGGAAAAATACTCCCTTCAAGAATATCTCCTGCCTCAGCTCCACGATCCGACGAGGTCAGCAACCACAAAAACACAATTTAATAATCAAATTTTAAAAAATTAAAAAACAATCCTTTTTTTAAAAACACTACTCGAAAATTAAACTTTAAAATTAAAAAGAAAACGCCAGTCCACTAAACTGTTCGCACTCTTTTCCCTGCCTAAAAAGAACTAAAAGAATCTTGTCTATATGAACGCATATATGGCGCGCACTTTCCATTTCTCTAACATCTAAATGCATAATAAAATTACCTACTTCATCAAAGTTCAAAATTCAGGTGAGTTCAAATAATATGGTTGCTGTTGTCTTTTTAAAAAAAATTTAACCGTTATCAAGGGTTACTGTGATGGTCGTGTTTAACAAAGTAAATAACAGAAACACATTTTTTTTTAAGTTTTGGCTTCTACCAAAGAGATAGGCACACTTAGGCAGAATTTTATTTTGCACTATTAAAGCTTGATAATTTCCCCACAAATTGGTGCGCATAAGAAGGCATCGGTAAACTTCGGTAACATTTAAAACTTTAGTCCAAATTTTAAATTATACTAAAAATTTATGTATTAATTATGGGTTTTAGCTCATTTTCCAAAAAATTAATTTTGGAAAGGGAGCATAAAAACTCAGTCTGGCCGAGTGTACAGCTGTTCCGGATCCAGCCACGATAAAAATTCATTTGCCATGCAACTTGCTTGCTGGGACTTTGAGGAAATTCTTCAACCAGGCATGGTAGTATTAACAACAACAAGTAAAAAAAAAATTCAGTTTGCTGCATTTTACCATTCGCTGCTTCAGTGAGTTGGCGTGTGATGCAAAGGAGAAGCAATTCTCTTGTGCGTCATACCAATACTTACTTATTGCGTCGCTTGGATAAAGTAAAATGCATAAAGAGTGCTGACGAGGATCCGTGGCTGGATCCGAAACAGCTGTACACTCTGCCAGACTGAGTTTTTGTACTTAGTTGTTGTACTCCCTTTCCAAAATTAATTTTTTGGAAAATGAGCTAAAACCCATAATTAATACATAAATTATGAAAAGCTCAATAAAAATCTGAATTTTTTACTAACTCAAAATTTATATTCTAATGATATAATACATATTCAACTATATGACATCATGAGCAAATTCATACATTTCAAATTCATATATAATAATATTTTTGTTAATAATTCAAAAATCCATCTTTAACCTTTCCAAAAATATATATATGACCCACCTAGGCAGACTTTCACCAAATCCATTTATGAGACGGCCTTATTAGGCAGGTTCCCACTGTGCGGTCGTGAGACGGAGCAAAGCTTATCTCTACCAGAGTCACTTCCATTTACAATATATTCACACATATATATTTTTATACCCTACACCTCATGAGGTATGTTTCATTTGCCTTACGAAAAATATGATGTTTTATTTTTTTGCAAGGAAAAGTAGTATGTTTAGTTTTTTGGGACGAAGAATATTATATTTCAATAAGTTTGTTCGAAAACTATGATATTTCGCTTATTACACCAAAGAGTATTTTGTTTCACTGTTAGCTACGAATAATAAAATGTTTCGTTCATTGCGACGAAAACTAATATAATTGATTATTTTGATATGGAATGGCAAACTTTTCACACCATTTAAGCCAAATTTAACCACGGCACCCAGAGAAAAAATCGTGTTAAATTAACCATTTTTTAACCAATTCTGTGGTTAATATTTTTCAAACCGATCTTTCAGGTTGTTTTAACAAGATGCTATTGTTCAAAATGACACTCTCCTATATGTGTACGTGTACATGTGAAGAGGTTTGTCATTAAACTGGGAAAACTGGTAAATATGCGTTCATTCAAATCATTGCCGGTAGCTCAGGGGTTAGGCAGTCGGCCTCATAAACGAAAGTACGGGGATCGAGTCCCCGTTCCGAAAAACATTTTTTTAATTAAATTTTTTTTTATAAAATTGTAAACCACAGTTCCTCTAAGTAACTTATTTACCATTCTTTAACTTATTTTTAAAATAACATTACCATTTCAAATATATACCTTTTCACACTGAACTGGATTTGAACGCCGGACCTTCGGATCTTGAGTTCATCACTTTACCCTCTGTGCTACTGCGCTTCATAGACTCAAAGACCAATCTGAATTTGAAATCTAAAAATTTCTATTTAAAAAACATTTTTCAACTCAGACGAGATTCGAACACGGGACCTAAAGTTTATAAGTTCCGCATCTACACGCTGTGCCACTGAGCTTCTTTCGTTCAGGTCGACAAAAACAAATTTGTTTTGAAATTCAAAAATTTCTTCTGCTTATTTTCAAATTTTCCATTTGACAGAATGGTTGAATATATTTTTATTTTCGAAAAAAAAAATTCTCATTTGTGTAAATGTGTGCGTTTTGCTTCGATTTTTGTCAATGTAGTTGTAGTTTTTTGGAATTGTTTTTGTTTTGCGTACAAATGTTTTTCATGTAAATAAAACATGAATCATGTTAATTAAAATACATGAAAATTTCTCTGGGTGTGTATATTGAAACACACACATTTCGGTCCTGGTCATGTACTGTTGGTATCATATTTCCAACATGCTTCCGAAGACACATTTCCGCCTTCAAATCAATCCAAAACATACTTTTTCTGAAAATTTAATTTTAAACTCACAAATGAAAGTTTTTTAGCCTGAAATATATTATTTTTCGTAAGCAAACTTGAAATGTAATAGTCTTCGTGGCAAAACTGTGAATCATAATAATTTTCTTTGGAAAATCCGAAATATAATAATTTTCGACTAACAAGTTGAATTATAATAGTTTTCTCGGAATATTGAAACATAATAATTTTCGTAAGGCAATTGAAACATAATACTTTCGATCAGACCAAAGTGAATGAGGTGTAGGGTATAATAATATATGTGTGAATATATTGTATAAATAAATCGGAGCCTTGTGTTCCTTGTGTTTTGCATTACTGCAAAATAACTTAAAAGTAGTTAACCTACTCAGTACGCAGCATTTACTCATGGTACAAGTGCATATAAATATAACATAATGGTCAATTCAGTCTTATACTGTAAAAAATAGTACCAAAGTTGTTAGCGCGCATCCTTTAGGTGATCACCGCATTGAGGCTCTTCACGACGATATGCGTTGCGACCATTTGATGACACCTTCACCAATGCTGTGGGAATGAGGGTTGAAACGCGTTGCACTAGCGGTTCGGTCTTGGTTTGACCAATGCGTTCACGCGCATCTTGGGGTCATCTTGATCGCCAATCGATAGAGCGACCAATACTACCTTGCGTATCTTGGGGCCGACTGCAACGCGAATTCCTTCGATTCTGTTCAAATCGACCTCGCACATCTTGGGACCGATCATTGAACTGCGCGTTACGACGATTTCGGTCAATGCGGCCTTGCGCATCTTGGGGCCGAATCGCTTCCACCCATCACACTGGCTTCGTAGCCAGTGGCCGATACAACTTTATTCAAACCGGAAACTTGAGCTGTAGTATTCTCAGTTGGAAGTTTCAGTATGCGTTGTAATCTGTCTGAGATAAAAGTGCATCATGAACCAGGCTCGATAAGCGCTCTGGCTGAATACACCGTACCCATATGATAAATAGTCACCATAGTTAGCCGAGTTTGGGTATAAGTTGGGAGATTGAGGGGCTGCGAAGATTCAGCCTGATTTTAATGGCGCCTCTTACAGGTCGCACAGCTAACTTTGCTTATACACTCCCTTACATGGTGCGAACGTGCAAAACAGTTTAAACACAAATGGTGTCGGCGCACTACTGCTAACCTTGCATTATTGCTCATGCCTAAGAATTTAGAAAAATTTCAAAGGGGATGCTGTTCTGAGGGACAGCATTTACTATTTTCACTGACTAAAACGTGGTGAGATTGAAACCTCCTTGGAGGTTGCGAAAATTACTTCTTTTACGTAGATCTGCTCGAAGTCGAAGAAGCTGATCTGAAATCCGAAATAGTTTCCAACGTTTGAAATCTATTCGTTAGAAAATTATCTAAATCTTTCCGTTTCGGAATTTCAGATTTCTTATCTATGCTTTGCTCCCATAAGGAGAGCGTCGTGTTGAACATAGATAAATAAGAATTGCATGTCAATTGCTGACATCGATATCATACAATTTTAGTGTGGAGATGCAATTCCCGATTCGGAATTAATAGCCGGTAGGTTGAAAAGAACCTTTAATTGGCTGTTGACCAAAATTCGTTTGTTCTCGAATCGGTCTGAAAGATTTTTCCACGCCTGTGTGAAACCGTCGTTTGTTAAAGGCGACATTTTTACTATATCGCCCGCCTCACCTTTCGTCTTCTGGTTGAGGTAGTAAAGTTTCTCAACTGGGGTAAGGCGCGTGTTTGTGATATACAAGGCTGTGAATAAGTCACGAAATGAAGGCCAAGTATCACCATGAAACAATTCTATGTCGCTAGTGGACAATTTGATATTGTGGCCAGACATTGAGCCCACCTCATTATCAAACTGCTGCGAAGATGAAACTCCCTTTCGAATTCCAAAAACGCTTCCGCCAGCAATACAAAGTTTTCTAGCGCACTCATTGTGAACGATTTCGAAAAAAAGAGGGGAAAATCAAAATCGAAGCTATATTTTTATTTTTATAAATGTTGGTAAAATGTATCAAAATACGCGAAAAACTCCTAAAAAGCAATGAAACCACTTTTAATTTTCTGTTTCTTGAACAATTTTGTATTTAACTTACAATTAAATTTCAAAAATATGATTTTTATTTTATATAGATATGTATACAAATTTTCGTATTGGTCGAAATTGTGGACTGTTGGGTGTTCTCAATATATAAAAAGCTTAAATATTTGATTTAAGCTGATCAAAATTAATAAAATACCAAAACTTTCAACATTTGTATATGTTGCAGTCAGATTGGCCGACTGTAGTGCACTCCTATTTCTCTGCTTACAGCTGATCTCTGCTTACTAATTTTCTTCCTTTGCCTTCTGTTGTAAGTAGTTGTTGTTGGTGTCTTCTATGCAGCTTCTGAAGCTACAAAATTTCACTATGCTCTCTTTTTTTTATTTTTTTTTTATCGACGAATCCCAACGGTCCCACTTACCCGCCCAACCGACCGAGGGGCACATGACGCACGGATTTGGTGACCGAACAGCCGTAATCCGGATTACGCTGTGCAACCGATCGCGGGTAAACATATCTTGAAATTCGTTTCAGCTACAGATTAAAATCATCAGCTGATAAAACGCATATTTATAAAACACGAATTAGGTTATGAATGCAAGAGAGAATTCTTCCAAACATAACATAATACAAGATTAACGTGATAATAAACAATAGAATTAAAAGAAAATATTATGAAGTATCAGAATTCATGCGACGAATATGAATTTGATAAAATATAATTTTTCTCTACTTTACGATATTAAACTTAACAAAAATACAAGGACACAACAATCAAAATAGTTAATTTACGCGACAAAGATTACAAATATTAATTTAAGTATTTTGTTTTTTTATACGAAATATAAAAAATCAAATACAAATAGAACAGTTAAGTAAACAGTAATGGAACGAATGTGAATTCAGCTAAAAATTTTGTTTTATTTGTATACAATATACAGTAAAAAACTAAATTCGGCTGAAATAGAAACACCAAATACAACAAAAATAAAACCCTTTCAAAAATCGACAATGCCGATCTTCGTGGAGTTTGGCAACCCTGTCATTTCGTTAGACCCTAAGCGGTCCAAAAACTCAAAGAGCAACAAAGGCCTTAAGTGTGATTAAGTGTATTTAAAATAAAAGTTTTAGTTTTATTAAGTGAATCTGACAGGTCAAAGACAGAATACAGGCTATTGAAATCGCTACAAATACAACGAAAAGGTTCATTCTGCGCGTAATTAGAGCGGCACATACTTAATATCAAAGGAATGAAAGATCTGGAACGACGGGTTGGGATATTAAAATCAATTTCTTGAAGCAAAAATGTAGAATTCAGAGAGCCATTTATCAATTTAATCAAAAATGTTACATTAAGCATCGTTCTTCTATTTTTTAGAGTAGGAATGTCCAAGAGTTTTAAACGATTTTCGTATGGAGGTAGGTTCTGATTCGGATTCCAGCGAAGGTTTCTTAAAGCAAATAATAAAAATTGTTTTTGAACCGATTCAATTCTATCAGAGTGGCAGTTGTATTGTGGATTCCACAAGACTGATGCATATTCCAAAATTGGTCTTACAAGTGATATGTAAAGACTTTTGGTAACGAATGGGTCATTAAATTCTTTTGACCATCTTTTAATGAAACCTAGAACACCCGTCGCCTTATTCACACATAAGTCAATATGTTGATGAAACAAAAGTAAAAACCTTTTCTAGATTACAGTTATTTATATGATACAGCGATGAAAGTTGGTGTCTTCTAGCAAATGTCATAAATTTACATTTTTTCAGGTTCAGTTCCATTCAGTTATTATCACACCAGATAGCTATACTGGCCAGATCTGATTGTAACAACTTATGTTGATCTAAGATGTCATAGGATAGAAACAATTTAACGTCATCAGCATACAACAGTACATTCGAATGTTTAATGACAGAAGGAAGGTCATTTATAAAAAGATTAAACAGAATAGGACCTAAGTGACTTCCTTGAGGAACTCCAGAGGTGACTCCTATAGTTTTTGATGTTGATGATTCGAATAACACCTGTTGCTTCCGATTTGTCAGATACGATTCTACCCATTTTATAAGAAGATCTGGGAATCCGTATCTTTTAAGCTTTTCAATCAACAGATAATGATTAACTTTATCAAAAGCTTTACTAAAATCAGTATATATGACATCTGTTTGAAGATTCTTTGAAAATCCCTTTATTGTTAATGTAGAAAATTCCAATAAATTTGTAGATGTTGATCTACCTCTCAGAAAACCATGTTGTGAAGGAGATATTAATGTTGTGACCGAGTGAACCAATTGCTTTGTGACAACTTGTTCAAATAACTTTGGTATTGTGCTAAGTTTAGCAATACCTCTATAGTTAGATACGAATGATTTGGTTCCACTTTTATAAAGAGGAATAATGTATGACTCTTTCCATGAATTCGGAAAATAAACTCTTTCAATAGAGGTATTGAATATATGTATTTGCAAGTGGGATGTATAAATGTTCTGCACAAACTTTCAAAACACAGCTAGGAATATTATCTGAACCATTACTATATGAATATTTCAACGATTTTAGGTGTTGTAAGACATCTTCAGATTCTATAACAGGAATGAAAATGGAATTATAAGTGGGGATGTTATATGGATATGATGTGTTTTCATAAGTATTATCAGAATATGTCGTTTTGAAAAAGTCAGCAAACATATTTGAAATCTCAGTAGGATTGTTGGACTCACGATCATTCCATTTCATTGTAGTTGGAAAACCAGTGTTTTTCCTTTTTGAATTTACAATGTTATAAAAAGTTTTAGAATCGTATTTCATTTTGGATTTCAAATCGTTCAAATATTCATCATAGCATTTTTTATTAAGTACTTGATATTTATGTCTCAGAAGCGAATATTTAGAATAATCTTGAAGGTTTAAAGTTGTTTTATATGTTTTAAGTGCCGAAATTTAAGGTTTCCTCAATTCTTTTGTAAACCACACAGCACCAAGTTCATTCGAATACTTTTTAATGTTCTTTGGAACACATATCTCGAAGATTTTGCTGAGCGTACAATTGAAAATTGATACACAGTCGTCAACATCTTCAAAGTTCATGTCCCAACTAGTTTCAGATAATAGTTGGTTGATTTTAACAAAATTTATATTCTTGAAGCAAAAAATGACTTCAACGGTGTAGAAACTGGTGCTAAGTTGTTTTGAACAAATTCGAAAGATAATTCAAGTGTTGGCCATGCAAAAGCATCACAGAAAACTTCGAAGAGTCGTCAACATAAATAAAATCCAAAATTCTACTATTCTTATTTTCAATCCCGTTTACTTGTTGTAAACTCATATCTGAAAATTAATCCAGAAAGTCATTCAAACCGTCACGCGAAGCATACGGAAGAAACTGGTTTGAATCGCTACAAAAATTCCAAGATATATTCGGTAAATTAAAGTCTCCAAAAACAACAATGGAATCGGCAGGTATAACCTTTGAGTAAACCAATGATATAAGCGACACATGTCTTAGATAAACGGTAATATCGGTGGGATATACGAGCAAGTAACGAAAACATCGAAAACGCGAATTCGTACACAAATAAATTTCAAGTCAAAGACATCTGATTTCCTCAGTTGAAAAAAGGTTTTTTACTGCAATGAGGACTCCACCACCAGTCCTGCATTTACGATCCCTCCGAAAAATTAGATACCCAGCACACAGAATTTCTGAATTTTGATTCAGAAATTCTGTTCTACTACTCCAGCTACTACTCTCTATTTGGTTTAAGCCAAGTTTCGGTAAATACCAAGACATTATGACTACAATCGAAACTTTTAATATAAATATCGTTCAACTTTGTATTTAGCCGTCGAACATTTTGGTACAGAAGACAAACAACATTATTCGGGATTTTATTTAGTTTTTTTGATTAGAATTTAATTTTCTTTGAGGAAGTTAAACGGGATTTACTAGATTTGATTTTTCTTTGTAAACAAATTCTCGAACTAAAGTTTTATCCGGCCAAAAATTTTTATTAACAATCTCATCAAACAATTTTGCAGGAACAGATAATTTGAAAGATGAAATGTTTCTAGCGTATGAAAAGTTGGATTTAAAAGCATTTATATTATCACCGGTTTTATTGAGTTTAGAATCAATATGAAATATAATATCTTCAGTTAATGTGCCCGGTGCAAATCTAGACACGAAAATAGATTTTTTAGGTTGCACAACAACAAGCCTTTTTGGGGTTCTCGTTTCTTGTACTTCCCGCAAACAATCCTTTGGAGAAATAATATTTATGGAAGGACAAACATTTTTATCAATATTTGAGATTCCATTCGTATTTTTCTCAGGAGCGTCATCTACCCTCGTTTCCAAAACTGCAGGATCAGGAGAATAAAATGTAACTGGTGAAGCAAACATATCGGAAAAGGATGGAATTGTCGGAGTTGAAATTGGCTTTGGGGCAGGTGGTACAAGTAGTATTTTGTTTCGGATGAACATTTATACTTCTGAAAGTTTATTTCATACTCCTTCAGTTTAGACTGGGCAGCTGCTAAGTCCTTTGATACATCATTAAATCCCTTTCGGGCTTGACGTACCAATTTACAGATGTCCAGCTCTGTATCGCGGCAATATTCGCAGGACCAACGAAGTCCTTTTTATCTCGATCAGATCGACTATTCTACCAGTAAGGGATGTACATTTGACGTGATAAAAACCATCGCATAGCCAACAAGAGACCATGCGTTCGTTATCGACTTTAATGGCACACTTACGTAAAGGGCAAATCATATTTAAATGCGAGATTTATGAAAAAATACTGTAAAAAAAAGTTTAAATTGTAACGAGACAAAATGTTGACTGGGAAAAAGCACTTTCAAATTATATTAAAACAAGCGCCTCATAGTATGCTCTGAAAATATGATCAGTCTGAGAATGTGGAATCTTTATAAAGCTGGTGACACAAGAAATCTCCAAACTGACAGTATAAGCGAAAACAAAAAAAAATTTTGCATTTTTTGTTATGATACTTAGCTGACAGGAAATATCGCACAAAACTTTGTTATTTGCATAAAACTTATTGCACTTAGCCAGAATTTAATTTATTTAAAAGATCTTCAAAATAATTAACACGGTATAACTATTCAAAAATATTTATTCAAATCGCAGCAAAAAAGTCTTTTAGAAACAAGTTGAACAGGGTTGCCAAACTTATAATAAAATCTTATTATAATATTTTTTGTTGGAGCCTATTCACACTCGATCTCGGCTTGAGTAGTAAAACGAAGTAGAGAAATTTTGATTGAACAATTCAATTCCCAAAAACTATGCGAAATTAAATTAACTGCCAAGATTTGTTGGGGACAGGGGAGTGAAATATTTGCCGAAAGGAAGAACAAGCACCGCTAGGACACCTAAAAATGGTATGATCAAATCAATGCTTGTGCACAAATTGATATTCGCGTCGTTTGAGTGTTTGTAAGGTACTGACTTTATTTTACTAGAACACCTAAATATATAGGCACAAAAAATCTCTTAAAACTAGACATAATTAGAATATTATCAGCAGAGGCACGATATTACTTGTGTGCTTTTCTTAATAGCGACAATAATAGAATACATTAGAATTGACACCCTCAGATTGAAAAAACCCTGAACAAAATGTGTTTGCGAAAAAGCCGTGGAAAAAATTTTGCATGAAGAAGCCGTGCAAATTGAACGAGAACGAATTTTGGTGCAAGAAAGCTTAGTTTGAAAAACTGATGGAGCGGCCATCAGACTTTTACGCTAAAAAGATTTTTATTAATTTTCGGTGAAAAATTTTGTTATGCAGATTTTTTTCCAAAAAGCACTTTTCATAAGAATTTTGTACAAAACATTATTTTGAAGAAATTTTGAGCTAAATATTTGTTTAAAATTTTACGGCTTCATTTTATTTCGAAGCATATTTAAAATTTAGATATATTAATATTATCGCTTTTGTGAAAAATGGAAACGCAAGTTTGTTAGCTGCAAGTTGTTTTGCATTGTTCGCAGTGAATTTGGGTACAAATTTTTAAATTTTGGGTTTTGGGTTTTCTTAGCTTGTAGGAGTTTGTAATTTGTGCAATGTTCGTTATTTATGTACACTAGGTGACAAAATTTAAAAACAAAACTTCTTTCAATAAAATTTTAATTTAAAAAAATTTGTGTTCTTTAATAAAATTTGTCAAATAATTTTCGTGAACATTTATTTGGTTTTTTATTTTCTACATTTTTGGGAACATAGCATGTGTGTTTTAAGGTGTATCGATGTATTTATACAATTTTTAAACATTCTGCAAATAGCATTTCATGTGATCACAACCATTTAACAATAAATTGTGAATTATTGAAGTTTTGTGTATACATAAATGCATCCAAAAGACTTTCTTCTCTGGTTTTACTACGCGCATAGAAACCCTTTCAGTTGTGCGTATTAAAACAAAAGGAAAAAACCAAATACGCGAGGCTGAAAGAAAACAACAACAATAAACGCACAAGTGTCCATGTCACACATTCCTTCGCTTATCCCACAAAAAAAGAAATTGCTTGTTTATGGTTTACATTACTCCAGTCGATGGTCCATTTTGGCGCAGCGAATGACCGTGAGATATTTCAGAATGAAACATGTCTAAAAACCACCCTTATTTTTGTGCGCAATTAGGAGGTGCGTAGACGACCTGTTTGCATGTAGAACAGACAAGTGGGCTCCAATTTTCTTGCTGCGTGGGAATTTGCGTGTGTGTTTTGTTGTCTAAGAAATTCTTTCCTTGCGATGATTTTTTAAGTTGTTTTGGGTTAGTCGCGCATATGCAGTAAAGGAACGAAAGTGTGACTTAAAGAATGCGTTGGACTAGTTGCGATTTGCATGTGCGACAAATTTTATGAGTTGTTCGTTTGCAGCATGAATTTACGATGAATAGTTGTAATGCAAATTGTTGGAATCTCATTGCCTGTATTGAATTTAAAATATTTAAAGCAGTAAACAGCCAAATCC
This sequence comes from Heteromyza rotundicornis, assembly GCA_951394025.1. Classification (NCBI taxonomy): domain Eukaryota; kingdom Metazoa; phylum Arthropoda; class Insecta; order Diptera; family Heleomyzidae; genus Heteromyza; species Heteromyza rotundicornis. Next base: position 37,921,528 of record OX596011.1, read on the forward strand.
AAAATTTAAATTGAAATCAACATTTTTTTATGTGTATATCACATATTTAACCACAATAGTGTTTTTATTTAGCAAAAACTTTAGCAATATGTAACATAATTTGCTTAATATTAGCAACAAATAAAAAATTCAAGAAAACTAAAAAAATTCAACAAAACTTAAAATCATAAATTGATAATAATATTAAAAAAAGATAAAAATCAAGATCAAGTCGCGCCGCACAAAAATAAGGGTGGTTTTCAGACTCTACACATTTTTAGTTCGCGCATTGTTTTCCTTCCGAAATTCGCTGCGCCAGCATTGACCATCGACTGGAGGAATGTAAACCATACACAAGCAATTTCTTTTTTTGTGGGATAAGCGAAGGAATGTGTGACATGGACACTTGTGCGTTTATTGTTGTTGTTTTCTTTCAGCCACGCGTTTTTGGTTTTTTCCTTTTGTTTTAATACGCACAACTGAAAGGGTTTCTATGCGCGTAGTAAAACCAGAGAAGAAAGTCTTTTGGATGCATTTATGTATACACAAAACTTCAACAATTCACAATTTATTGTTAAATGGTTGTGATCACATGAAATGCTATTTGCAGGAAGTTTAAAAATTGTATAAATACATCGATACACCTTAAAACACACATGCTATGTTCCCAAAAATGTAGAAAATAAAAAACCAAATAAATGTTCACGAAAATTATTTGACAAATTTTATTGAAGAACACAAATTCTTTTAAATTAAAATTTTATTGAAAGAATTTTTGTTTTTAAATTTTGTCACCTAGTGACCTACAAACTAAAAAAACCCAAAAACCAAAATTTAAAAATTTGTACCCAAATTCACTGCGAACAATGCAAAACAACTTGCAGCTAACAAACTTGCGTTTCCATTTTTCACAAAAGCGATAATATTAATATATCTAAATTTTAAATATGCTTCGAAATAAAATGAAGCCTTAAAATTATAAACAAATATTTAGCTCAAAATTTCTTCAAAATAATGTTATGTACAAAATTCTTATGAAAAGTGCTTTTTGGAAAAAAATCTGCATAACAAAATTTTTCACCGAAAATTAATAAAAAGCTTTTTAGCGTAAAAGTCTGATGGCCGCTCCATCAGTTTTTCAAACTAAGCTTTCTTGCACCAAAATTCGTTCTCATTCACTTTGCACGGCTTCTTCATGCAAAATTTTTTCCACGGCTTTTTCGCAAACACATTTTGTTCAGGGTTTTTTCAATCTGAGGGTGTCAATTGTAAATGGCCACACATCCTCAACTCAAACTGAGTGTCACTAAACATAGATTATGATGTGTTTTTTTTTTAACTACATAAAATTTATTTATTGAGTCTTCTAAAATAAAAATTAGAACTAACAATAACTTTGAACAAAATAATTAGACATTACATAATAGATTTAACATAGTACTAGTTGACCTTATCCACTGATTTGGACAACTTAATGTATATATCAAGGCGATGTAGGCGTTGACTGGATGTCGGCATCTACAGGATGTCGGCATAGACGAACGGCTGCATCGACGAGGGTGTCCCTGAACTATCTATTCAAAGGCAATAGAATAATTTCGTTTCAGACGTAATGGTCGGTTGGATTTTATTAAGGTTCGAGCTAGAATATTAGGGTACAATTTTAGCTTATCTGCATACTTTGTATTACGTTTCGGTATCTCATCAGATATTTGTAAATCTCTGTGGATGTGTTCATTTTTTATAAACCATGGCGCTCCAAGTATTTGCCGCAGAATTTTTGACTGCATCCTTTGCAGTTTCTCAACATTTGATGGAGATGCTGTTCCCCAGAGCTCGATCCCATATGACCATATGGGTTTAATTATACTTTTGTATAAAAGGATTTTATATGTGGTGTTGAGTTTTGATTGCTTCGAGAGGAGCCAATTTAATTCGAGTTTTTTTAATTTGATTTGTGTAATTTTAGCTTCGATGTGCTTTTTCCATGTGAGTCTGCATACCAAGATATTTGGTTTCAGTACATTGTGGTATTTCACTATTATTTATTGTAAGCATGGAGCAAGTGTCTTTCCTTAGGGTGAAGGTTATATGTGCAATCTTAAACTCGTTGACTCTAATTCTCCACTTTGATAGCCAATTCTGTAAAGTGTTCAAATGTTGTTGCACGTGTTGTGATGCCATTTTAGGGTCTGAGTGCGAGCACAATATTGCGGTGTCGTCGGCAAATGTTGCGATGAGGGTCTGATCATAAATGGGCATATCAGCTGTATAGAGTATATACAGGAGGGGTCCGAGGACGCTGCCTTGGAGTACACCGGCAAGAATATCAAATCTACTAGAAACGAAACTTTTATGTTTAACTACAAATTTTCTGTGGGTCAAGTAGTTGTCAAGCAAAACGTGCATGCTTGCGGGTAATAGTTTCTGTAGTTTGGATATCAATCCTCTATGCCATACCTTATCAAAGGCTTGGGTGATGTCGAGGAATACTGCTGAGCAGTATTGCTTTTTCTCGAATGTTTTTTTGATCAATTCAACAATGCGATGAACCTGTTCAATTGTGCCATGCTTTTCTCTAAATCCGAATTGGTGATTGGGTATTTCACCTTTAGCGAGTATTGTGGGTAACATCATTTTTATCAGAATTTTCTCAAAAAGTTTTGATAGGGTAGAGAGTAAGCTTATTGGGCGATATGAACTAACGTTTGTAGGGTCTTTTCCCGGTTTTGGGATCATCGTGATCTGCGAAAGCTTCCAGTCAGTTGCAAAAGCAGTCAGACTTGCAAAAGCAGTACCTTCTTTTCCGGCATCACTTCTCGCCCAGTCTCCGTTGGGTAAACGAATTGGCGATTCTGCAATAATGGGTCGTTTTAAATGTTTTGTGGCACGCCAAAGTGAGTAATTTGTTGAGCTCGTCGGCGTAAGCTTTTCCATGAATTGATGCAGATCATTCTCGTTTTTCGCCCTCAGTTCATTTTGTAGTTTTCGTGTAATAAGGGTCAGCTTTTTTTTCAGATAGGGTGATCTGAACTTTTGCCAATCACGCCTTATTGATCTCTTTTCTGTTAAGAGCGCAGCTATATTTTGTGGCACAAATTCCTTTTTTTGGGTAGTGTTATTGATTTTTGGGTCGCTGCCAGTGCGGCGTTAGTAAGCAGAAGGGTAAAGTTACGCACTGCCACATTCAGTTGCTCCTCAGTTTTCAGTGACACATGTAGGGTAATGTGTGAACATTTATATTTTCTGAATTTAAGCCAATTCGTATGGATACTGGTGAGTTTGTCCGGTGGGTTGACTTTGTCGCGGTATAAAATCGCGACACGAATGTTGTTTTTATTGTTTGTTTTGTTTTTTTATGTTTCCCTTTTGTTCGGGGCGACGGGCGAACAAAATCGGAGGAACAAAATCACACACGCACTGACCGAGTTAACGCACTGCACAATTTTATTGATTGTCACTTTTTATATAAATATATTTGTTTTGCTTAATTTGTTAAGCAAAACAAATTCGACACTCGCGGGCGAAATGCGGCCGGCGCGCGGAAGAAGAAAACTGAATATTTTGTTTGAGCTGTCAAAGTTCTCTTGCTTTCTTCTCCTTTCTTTCGCTTTTGCTTTCGTTAAGTTAGCTCAGTGAGCGGCGGCGATCCGATGAGGGTACTGCCATTACAATAGTAAATTGTCAAAACCTGGACTAAAGCTTTTGTACTTTTTGAACCTGTTTGAGGGAGAGGAATTTGAGAACATTTATGCTTTCGCCTATACGTACATGAGTGCCGCCAAAATGTATATTTCATTTTGGTGGGTGCAGGGGGGTATATGTAAATTTGCCAAACACACCTAGAAAAATCTGAAGAGATTTTTCGCATATAGGTATGGGTAAAGCCCCGACTGCGGACACTGGTTTCTGCGTAAGCCGCACTCTATGTATGTGGGAAGATAAATGGAAAGTGAGCGTCATAGGCGCTCATATATTCTAATTTCGTTTAGTTCTTTTTGAGCAGGGAAGAAGGAGAGTGTCAAAGCGTTTAAACAAATATAATTTTTTGATATTTGGGTATTGGGTCGTTTTGTGTCAATTTTGAAAAGGGTTCGGTATTATTTTCTTTGTGTCGAAAAAAAATTTCCGTTTCTTTTATATATATATATATATATATACTTATATATATATATATATATATATTGCGGCAGTTTCGGTGTAGGGTTTTAAAAGTTTAGTTATCAGGTTTTCGCGGGTTCGTGTTGTTCGTTCGGACGGGGATACCATACCGCGAGGGTCGTCTTAAATCCCACGCTTCGCGACTGTGCTATTCGGGCAAATAGGGAATTTAATTATCGCGATAAGCTGGCGCTCAACGTGGGGCTATTTTAACTAAAGTTTTTAATAATTTTAAAAATTTTTTTTTTTTATTTTTTTAAAATTTTTTTTAACAAAATTTTTTTTTAAAGTTTTGGTTTGTAATTAATTTCTTTTATTTATATCAAAATCTTTTTGTGCTGTTTTTGTTGGTTGTATTATTTCAGTTTTTTTTATAATTTACTAATTCGTATTTTTATTTATTTAGTTTTTTTGGAATTTCTCTGGTTTCCAGTGAGAGTGCTGTCGACGGCGGAGTAGCGGCAGCGGGTTTTTTTTTGTTGTTCGGTGAGTCCGTTCCTTTTTTTTGGTGCAACATTTGTAACCTTTTTTTTGCAAGTTTTTTTAATAATTCTTTTAAATTTTATTTTTGTGCTGCACCATTTTATTTATTTTGATTTTAGTAAAATTTTAATTTTTTTTTTGTAATTTTATTAAACAGTGGTGGTGTTGTCCGCCTTTAGCTGTTGTGTTTGAACTATTTTTTCAATATTCTTTATTATTTTATAGTTTTATTTTTATATAAATATTTTTTTTTGATTTTTATTTTTTTTAATTGTTGGTAATTTTTTTTAAGTTTTTAAAAAGGAAAAAATTTTGTTTCATATTTTTTTTGCGGTGCCGCCCGCCATAAAAGTTTCGTCGTTCCTGTTTTTTTGTCCGTACTTTTTTATAAAAAAAATTTTTTTGGTTTTTTTTGAAAGTTTTTTGTTTGAATTTCTTTTTGGTTTTAGTTTTTTTAAATTAGTTTTGGTTTTTTTTAAATTAATTTTTTTTTGTCTGTCCGAGTTAACTATGGAGATTAATAGACTTAACCAAGAGGAACTGGCATACGAGATGGAGGCTCGTGGGTTGCCAGTGACTCCGGTAGAGTCTATGTGGAAGTCCTTGAGGGCATCAAGGCAAATAGAGCGTAGATGTTTTTGCAGGTTATGCTTTTTCATTTGATGAGGATAAGTTAGGTGTGGAGGGGAAAATTTCTGAGGTTGAAAAACTTATGGAAACCCCTCCACTAGATAGCAAGTCGTCCGATTACTTGAAAATCGTGACTAAATTAGAATGGGCGTTAGGTCGCCTTACTCGTTCGAGGCCAGCGAGTAAGGAGGAAGTAGTTGAACAGATGGCGCTCAAGAATAGGGTTCTTTTATTATTGGGGGAACTCAACGAGGTTGTGGAGCTGGGTGGTGGCGTGGCCGATGCCTTGGACGAGGATCCGAAGCCGTCGCGGCCATCTAAGGCGCTCCGTAGGGAGTCTGCGGTTGAGGGAGAGCCTCAACCCGCCCCGAGACATGAGCCATCCACCTCGTTGAGTAACGTAGGTTTTCAAAAAGTAGAAAATTTGTCCAAGTGGAATATTCAATTTACCGGGGAAAAGGCAGACATGTCCCTACATGCCTTTCTACAGAGGGTAGACGAGCTATGCGAGGCTCGGGGCGTTAGTGAAGCCCAGTTGTTTAGGGTAGCAGTGGAGCTTTTTTCTGGAAAAGCCCTGCTCTGGTTTAGGGATGTCCGCAGGACAGTTTCAGGCTGGCAAGAGTTGGTCGCCGAACTGAAACTGGAATTCCTGCCCCCCAACTATGACGACATTTTGATGTCTGAGATTAGGCGACGGACTCAGGGTGGGACTGAGTCCATAGGTATCTATGTAGCGGCGATGAGGGGGTTGTTCGGTCGTCTGTCCGACCCCTTGTCAGAGAGGCGTATGCTGGGTCTGGTGATCGCAAACCTGTCCCCGTTTTACCAGACTCAGCTGGGCTTGGCTGAGCCTAAGTCTTTATCGGAGTTGGTTTCCTTGGGTCGGAAGCTGGAGGCTGTGCGGGCGAATGTGGAAGCATTCGTGCCGCCGCCCAGCAGCCGATCCAAGAATTTGTTGGAGCCAGACTTGGCTTACGTCTCGGCTGAACCCGAAGTTCTTGAAGTCAGGGCCCCTAGGTTGGAGAGGAGAATTCAGACTACTCCCCAAAATTCTTTTAGGTGTTTCAATTGTAAGCGGTTTGGGCATGTTTTGAGTAACTGCCCTAGGGAAATTTATTGTTTCGGTTGTAGGCGGCCTGGTTTTTTAAAGCGTGATTGCCCCCGATGCTCTCAGAGAGCAGGGCAATCGCAGGAGCGCTCGGACAGGGAGGCGGCCCCGAGAGCGGCTCCGAGGGCCCGCGAAGAGTCGGGAAAAGTCGGGTTTGTTGCAGATGTTTTTAGGTCTATGCCTGAGGGACTTGGTTGTACACATTTGGTCGAACATCGGATTCGTACAAAGCCAAATGTGGAACCAGTCAAGCAGCGATACTATCCGGTATCGCCCGCTATTCAGAGGCGCATAGATGAGGAAATAGAAGATATGTTAGAAAAGGGTGTGATTGAGATTTCTCACAGCCCTTGGGCATCACCGGTTGTGATGATTAGGAAAAAGGATGGGAGTTATAGGTTTTGCGTCGACTATAGGACACTGAATAAAAATACGGATCGAGATAGTTACCCCCACCCTTATATTTCGGCTACTTTAGATAAGCTAAAGGACGCCAAATATCTCTCTAGTTTGGATATAAAATCCGCTTATTGGCAGATCCCAGTAGAGAAGGAGTCTAGGGCCTGCACGGCATTTACAGTTCCGGGTAGGGGGCTCTACCAGTTCAAGCGCATGCCTTATGGCCTGCACAATGCGCCTGCAACTTGGCAGAGATTTATAGATGAGGTCCTTGGGGCTGACTTGGAACCTCATGTTTTCGTGTATTTGGACGATATTATTATCGTTACAAATACATTTGATAAGCATGTTGAGGTTCTGAAGGAGGTCCTGAGGAGGATTTGTTCGGCAGGGCTTAGATTGAATAGGGAAAATGTAATTTTTGTCTATCTTCGCTACGGTATCTAGGTTATGTTGTTGATCGACAGGGCTTGCATGTTGACCCCGAAAAAGTTGAGGCAATGCTGAAAATTCCAGCGCCCGAAAATGTAAGGGAAGTCAGGTCGTTTGTTGGCACCATTTCTTGGTATCGTAGGTTTGTTTCGAATTTCGCTGATTTGGTTAAGCCTCTAACTGATCTTCTAAAGAAGAAGAACAGGTTTAGATGGTCGCCGGAGTGCGAGGACAGCTTTTTGAAGGCCAAGGAGTGCCTAGTGACGGCGCCGGTCCTGAGCTGTCCTGATTTCGAACGACCCTTCGTAGTTCAAACTGATGCTTCCGATTTTGGAATAGGTGCCGTTTTGACACAGCAGTTTGATGAAGGGGAGAAGGTCATTTCATATTTGAGCAGGTCGTTGAGTAGGTGCGAGAGGAATTATTCCACTACCGAGAAGGAGTGTTTGGCTGTTTTGTGGGCAGTTGAGAAGTTGATGCCATACCTCGAAGGGGTTAGGTTCACAGTGGTGACAGACCATTATTCGTTGGTATGGCTCAACAATTTGAAAGATCCTTGCGGTAGGTTGGCTAGATGGGCTTTAAAGCTCCAGCAATACGATTATGAAATCATACATCGTAAGGGGAAAGATCATGTTGTGCCCGACATGCTTTCTAGAGGTGTCCCAGTCGTAGGGGAGGTAGATGGGCGTGTTAGAGACCCATGAGTGGATTCCATGGTTAGGAAAGTGGAGGATAAACCACTCGATTACCCAGCTTGGAGAATTGAAAATGGGGTGTTGTATAAACACATAAAGGCAGGGACAAATAGTTTGTTTAGTGCTGGGTACGAGTGGAAGAGAGTTGTGGGCAAGAGTGATAGGCGCAGTATTTTATTCGAGTGTCACGATAATCCATTATCGGGGCACATGGGCGTTAGGAAAACATACGCTAGGGTAATTGAGAAATATTATTGGCCGAAAATGAAGGCAGAGATAGCTAGATATATTAAAGGTTGTCAGGTTTGCCAGAAGGTGAAACCTGACAACAATAAGCCAGCTGGTTGTATGGTAGAGAGGACAAAGAAGTTAGAACCTTGGGAAATGATCTGCGTAGATCTGGTGGGACCCTTGGTGAAGTCTAGTCGGGGATTTTGTTATATTTTAACGGTGGTTGACTACTTCACCAAATTCCCATTGTTGTTTCCGTTGCGAAATGCAACGGCAAAGAGTGTTTGCAAGGAGTTGGAAGATAATGTCTTCCTGATCTTTGGAGTTCCGAGGTCCATTGTATGCGACAATGGGCCACAGTTTCGCAGCAAGGAGCTGCAGAGTTTATGCGCGTCGTATGGTGTGCAGATGCGGTACACTACACACTATCATCCGCAGGCCAATCCGGCCGAGCGGATCAACCAAATAATTAAGACCACTTTGAGAGCATATATTTCAGAAAACCATCGGACATGGGATTCTCATCTCTCAAAGGTGGCGTGCTGCATTCGAACATCGCAGCATGAGGTTTTGGGAGCGTCTCCATACTTCGTGAATTTTGGCCGAAATATGGCGGTCAGGGGTGATAGAGATTATAGACGAGTGGGAGACTCAGACCAACCGGACAGTAGTAGTGAGGACCGGGCCAAGTTAATGGCAGACTTGAGGGAAGACATACGGAAGAAGTTAGAAATGGCAAGTGCCAAGACAGCAAAGACTTACAATCTCAGACGTAGAGATGTACAGTATTTACCGCACGAGTTAGTATGGAGACGTAATTTTGTTTTGTCCGATGCTGCAAACTATTTTGCAGCGAAGTTAGCTCCGAAATTAGTTGGACCGTTTAGGGTTAAAAAGAGGGTGTCTCCGTGGACATATGTTTTGGAAGACGAAGACGGACGAGAAAATGGGACATGGCATGTGCAGGACCTTAGGCCGCACATCGACTCAGGGTGATTTTCTCCGGTTAGATTCGAAAGTTGGCTGGTCTCAGGAGACCAAGCAACTTTCGCGGAGGTGGAGGTGGGGTTGTCGCGGTATAAAATCGCGACACGAATGTTGTTGTTTTTATTGTTTGTTTTGTTTTTTTATGTTTCCCTTTTGTTCGGGGCGACGGGCGAACAAAATCGGAGGAACAAAATCACAAACGCACTGACCGAATTAACGCACTGCACAATTTTATTGATTGTCATTTTTTATATAAATATATTTGTTTTGCTTAATTTGTTAAGCAAAACAAATTCGACACTCGCGGGCGAAATGCGGCCGGCGCGCGGAAGAAGAAAACTGAATTATTTGTTTGAGCTGTCAAAGTTATCTTGCTTTCTTCTCCTTTCTTTCGCTTTTGCTTTCGTTAAGTTAGCTCAGTGAGCGGCGGCGATCCGATGAGGGTACTGCCATTACAATAGTAAATTGTCAAAACCTGGACTAAAGCTTTTGTACTTTTTGAAACTGTTTGAGGGAGAGGAATTTGAGAACATTTATGCTTTCGCCTATACGTACATGAGTGCCGCCAAAATGTATATTTCATTTTGGTGGGTGAAGGGGGGTATATGTAAATTTTCCAAACACACCTAGAAAAATCTGAAGAGATTTTTCGCATATAGGTATGGGTAAAGCCCCGACTGCGGACACTGGTTTCTGCGTAAGCCGCTCTCTATGTATGTGGGAAGATAAATGGAAAGTGAGCGTCATAGGCGCTCATATATTCTAATTTCGTTTAGTTCTTTTTGAGCAGGGAAGAAGGAGAGTGTCAAAGCTTTGGTTTTCTAATTGAATTGAATCTTAAATTAGTTGTTTCCAAAATTTGGATAATTTTCTTTCCTTTTTTTTAAATTGTATTTTTTGAGTGGTGAAGTGGAGCTGTTGCCATCGTCGGACTGTGGCTGGAGGACAAGTGTTCCAAAGGGAGTATTTTTGCGCGTTTAGTTTTGCCAACTAGTGTTTATTTCGCTTTATTTTATTTGTGGCAGTCGGCCATTTAGTGTTTTGAATTTGAGGAATTGAATAGAGTTGGACAGGTTGTGTTCGGTCGTGATTTGTATTGGTGAAGTGTTTCCGTCCAAGTAGTTTGCTTGGAATTTGTTTGGCCGTTTCCCCCCCCCCCCTTCCTTATTCCTTTTTTTTGTTTGTGTTGTCCCGCATCAGAGCCAAGTTGTTGCTGGACATCGAATTTTATCGAAGTCCAGCTGGTGAATAGATTCTGCAAGAATCGTGCGAGGGATTTCAGACATGTTGGTCTGGTCCCGCAAATCAATTGCGTTTAAACAAATATAATTTTTGATATTTGGGTATTGGGTCGTTTTGTGTCAATTTTGAAAAGGGTTTGTGTTCGGTATTATTTTCTTTGTGTCGAAAAAAAATTTCCGTTTCTTTTATATATATATATATATATATATATATACTTATATATATATATATATTGCGGCAGTTTCGGTGTAGGGTTTTAAAAGTTTAGTTATCAGGTTTTCGCGGGTTCGTGTTGTTCGTTCGGACGGGGATACCATACCGCGAGGGTCGTCTTAAATCCCACGCTTCGCGACTGTGCTATTCGGGCAAATAGGGAATTTAATTATCGCGTGGGGATTTTCGATTATAGAGTTTTAAATAAAGTTTTAGTTCAAAATAGCGCGATAACTTATGAATTTGGTGCATATTTTACTGTGATAATAGTGGGTGTGTGATCAGACGAGAGTTCCACTGAAGACTCAATGGTTAGTTGAGTTCGTTTAAGGGTCTTGATTACTGCAAAATCAATAGCATCTGGAATTTTCCGTCTGTCTGATGGCCAGTTTTTTGGCGTGCCTGACGAAACCACATCAAGGCCGAGTTTGCTGGTAGTATTCCAATTATGATGTGTGAGACACATCTTCTGTTTGACATTTTTTATTACTAGCGATAATTATAGATAATATTAGAAATGTAAAAGTGTTCATAAGTATTTTGAACATTCTGCCGGGGGACAGAAAAGACGATAGCTGCAATGTAAAGTGTTAATGAGTATTTTGAACAGGGAATGTATTCAAAAATCAAGATTACAGCGACCGAAAAGATATAAACAATGCGACAATCGTCTGCCGATCAATGTAAAAACAAATAACCAAACATCTAGGAAGAGTTCTCTCTCGCGCAAACATGCAAAATTCAAAGTGAATTTTGATTACTTTTACGCTGGCAAAAAAAAAAGGATAGGTTACTCTGTCTAGAAAAACCTCGTTTTTGTTCTGGTCGCGTCATATAGTCCATATAAGAAACCAAACCATTGTAAGAAACCAAATAAGTGCTTGGATTTCGCGTAACAAAACCTACGCGAATTATACGATCGTTTTCAAAATTTTACCCCTCTTAAAAATTTTCTTAGAAAACCCAAAATTATATTTCTATTAGGTATGTACCATTGCAGCAGAAAATACCCATGCATGGAGATCCAAAAAGTGGTAATTTATCGCATAGTTTAATAAATAATTTCTTTCAGTTCGATGAATTATTAATACCTATAAAATTTTATTGTTTTTGTATTTTCAGATTAACAACGTCTGTTGATTTACCAACTGAATTTGTTCATTTATATATTATCAACTGTATAACGACTTGTGAAACAGTTAAAGATAAGTACATGCAATCACGTCTTGTGCGTTTGGTTTGTGTATTTCTACAATCTCTAATTCGGAACAAAATTATCAATGTTAAGGTGAGTTTTTACCAGGGAATTAAAACGTTACTGTTACTATTATGCCATAATGGTGCCGACATTACGCTATTACCGGTAACATCAAAAGTAAGAGAGTTTTCTTCGGAGCCACCGAAACTAAGGCTTCGCATAAAATATGTATATCTCATTCCATCACATGAGATCAGTGAAGTTTGCCGGCTGTCGGACCTATTTTGATAGACCCAACGAAATGCGGATGTTTAAAAATGCACCGTATATTGGACAATATTGATTTTCCAAATTTATTATAAGCTGGCCTACTGGAATTAGTTTTTTAAATACATTTTTTTTTATCTTTTTAGTATTTATATTCAAGTAGCTTTCCAAAGAGCTGATATGAGTCCAAATGTCCCGCTTGGAAAAAAATTGACCTTTTCATATTTTAAAATTTACGTATTTTTCCAACTATTTTCATATCCTTACTATTTATAAAATTAAAACTCCAATTCGGTTGTAACGGGTAGGAGCAAAAACTAGCCAACCGATTTTAAATTTTTTTTAAAACATCTTATTTGTGCCAAAGAAGCGAATAAGATACTTTTTTTTTTGATTTTCGAAAGGGAAATATCTTAATTTTCGGTATCAAGTTTTAATGAACATTCAATTGTATGCTTAGAGATTTCCGTTCAATTGTATTGGCTTAGTCTGTGCTTGCAAAACATTATTGTATGTTGCTTTCCACTCTCTTCTGCGCATAGATAGCTAAGAGGGAAGAGTGTGAAGTTTTTTTTATACATTTTGCTTGACAACTACTTGACCCACAGAAAATTTGTAGTTAAACATAAAAGTTTCGTTTCTCGTAGATTTGATATTCTTGCCGGTGTACCCCAAGGCAGCGTCCTCGGACTCCTGCTGTATATACTCTATACAGCTGATATGCCCACTTATGATCAGACCCTCATCTCAACATTTGCCGACGACACCGCAATATTGTGCTCACACTCAGACCCCAAAATGGCATCACAACACGTGAAACAGCATTTAATCACTTTGCAAAATTGGTTAGCTCAGTGGAGAATTAAAGTCAATGCGTCTAAGAGCGTTCATCTAACCTTCACTCTAAGGAAAGATACTTGCCCCACCCTTAAAATAAATTGTAGTTTAATACCACAGTGTCGTGAAACCAAATACCTTGGTATGCATCTCGATCGCATGTTCACTTGGAAAAGGCACATCGAAGCTAAAAATACACAAATCAAATTAAAAAAAATCGAACTAAATTGACTCCTTTCGAAACAATCAAATCTCAACACCAAGTACAAAATCCTTTTATATAAAAGCGTAATTAAACCCATATGGATATATGGGATTGAGCTCTGGGGAACAGCATCTCCATCAAATGTTGAGAAACTACAAAGAATGTAGTCGAAAGTTCTGCTTCAAATCGATGCAGCTCCATGGTTTATAAGAAATGCACAAATCCATCGAGATTTACAAATACCGACCATTTCCGATGAGATCCCTAAGCGTACATCAAAGTACAAAGATAAGCTTAAGCTGCATCCAAATATTTGTACCGTTAAAAATTATTGTTAGTTCTAAGTTTTAGAAGATCCAATAAATAAAAAATGAATTTATAAAAAAAAAAACTTATGGCCATTTGAAATTGAAGCCACTTTGAAGAAAATTTTTTTAACAAAATGATAAAAATTACCACAGCTTTGTCAAATTTTAACCGATTTTAAAGTTTTAAGTATTAAAATGTACTTATATACCGTTATATTTCAGTGAACGGTACGCTTTGAAGTGGGAAATTTTGCTCTACCTTTGACCCAATTTTTCACCTACTCCATCCTAAAATCTGAAATAAATATTTTCAGAAATGTTATTGAATTACCTTTCAAAAATGGCCAACAATTGGATGGACACTTGATGGACGCAAAAGTTATGGACATTTTTTAAAACCTTAAATTAACCCTTTTTAAAAATTTTTGTATTAATAAAAATTGCAATTGAATTTTCCGGAGCTCGAACTAACGACCTTTGCAATGTGAAGCCGACGCCTACACTCCAGGCTATACAAGCAGTATTTTTCAGCACAACACAGAAACTCTATTTTCAAACTGACTATCTCTGCACGACTTTTCAATCACTTGAAAATGAGTTCTTATATAGTTAGAAATAATTTAGCTATTTTTGTAAACCAGTTGATTGAAATCCGACAGGGTTTGTAACACCAAGAAGGAGACGTGTATATATATTCTTGATCAGCGTCACCTCCTGAGTGGATAGGCCTAAATCCGTCTGTCCGTCCTCTTCTCTTGTAAACACGATTGCAGGAACTAGAAGAAATCTAGCGATCCCAAATTTGGGGGATTTGGGGTACCTGATTTCGAATTTGATGTCGGAATTTCAAATTTCAAGATGGCTGCAGAAATTTTAAGATTTCATCAAAATAGTATGAAATTTTGTATAGGGGGGATTTGGGGTACCTGATTTCGAATTTGATGTCGGAATTTAAAAATTCAAGATGGAAATTACTCGCCTACAACGCAAAAACAGATTATAAAAAAAATTATGTTTTCGAGAAAAATAATTTTGTTTGGAAATTGTTGAATTTAAGCAAATTTTAGCAAGACTGGTAAAAACAAGCATGCGAATAGTAAGATCGCTTCATGGGATAAATGTAGTGTCTTTAAGGAATCAAATTGGTCCATTGTGGCGGAAGATATTCAATTTTTAGTCTTTTTATTTGTTTTTATAGAAATAAAAATACAGAATTACAAAGCAAAAACTCATTATACGTGTTTGAAATGTTTTTGTGAAGCTTTTTTGATTTCAAAATATTCTACACATTCCAAAATAAAAAAGCATTATAAAACCATAATGTTTTTTTTTTGTTTTTGGATAATGAAAATTTATTTACATACAATTTCAGAGTAATTATAAAACGACTAGTAAATTTGTCTGTGCCATGCACGGGAAAAAAACACACTAATTTGAAAAAATTAAATGTTTACTAAATATATTTTAGATGCAAACAAATTTTCAATGTTTTTGTATGTAATTTTTTTTATAAAAATTTGTGAAATATGTAAATTTTTATTAAATTTTGCAAAAAAGATATAAAATTTTTAAAGTTTCGATTTCCCTTTTTACAATATCTTGAGTGACTTCTAAGAAAGGTGTCTCCATTAATTTTGTAGAATTTTTTTTGGGAGATTTTAATTTATAAATTTTTATTTGTTTTTATGAAATTTCTCACCTCAAACAAATATTTTTTATTTGAATATAGCATTTGCAAAAAATATTTTTGAGTAAGCTTCGCGGCGGCTGCGGTATTTCGCATTGGTGTGTGGGGACCTAAAATTTGTCTTTGAGAAAGATTATGTCGAACGCACGTGTTTTAATCGGACCTACAAATTTAATCAAATTACATTGTAAAATTAAAACAACAACCATTAAAAAAAATACGCGAAATAGACGCTAAATTAATAAAGGAAAAAGAGTGCAAGTGGCGACCCAAGCCGCTGCACATACTAAAAAACAAATCAAATAAATAAGATTTGTGTGAGAAAATAATAATATGTCAGTAAATCATTCCCCCCAAAAATCAAGGAATTCTCTCTCAGAGAATTCTTCATCCCGCTCAAAACAAGAGCTTGAGTCAGCATCAGCTAGTGGTAGTGAAAATGCGGCGAATCCACAAATGAAAGCTTTTGCCAATTCATCGCCAATTTATCTCAGGGAAAAAAACTCGAATTTTCTTGTTACTCTGATGACACAAATTGCAGGTTGCAACAGTTTTCATGTGATGCCTATTCTCAAGAGCGCCATCCATGAAACAAAAATACAAATTTATAATGAGGCAGATTTTCGCAAAGTTGTGGATCATTTCGACAAATGTAAAAAGAGCTGTTACACTTACCAGCTCAAAAGTAGCAAAGGCCTATCGGTTGTTCTAAGAGGTGTAGACTCATTTTTCAAATGTGCCGATGTAAAATCGGCATTAATTGCATTAAAATTCCAGGTTAGATCTGTGTCTAACATCCTAATTAAGGAAAAATTACCCCAACCACTTTTCCGCATCGAATTAAAATTCGATCCTAAGACCCTGCAAAAAGGTGAACCCCACCCTATATACAATCTGCGATATTTATTACACCGTAGAGTCAGTGTTGAGGAACCACATAAACGTCGGGGCCCAATACAATGCCAAAACTAACAAGAATTTGGTCATTCGAAAAAATATTGTACACTTCCCAGTGTTTGTGTTATTTGTGGTGACCTTCACCAGACCCAATTGTGTCCAAAATTGAGAGACGAAGTAAATGTTAGACATTGCAGTAACTGCGATGGAAATCACACTGCCAACTACAGAGGGTGTTCAGTCTACAAAACCATTAAAAATAAGGTTACCGAACCGAAGCCCTCAAGAGCATCAGCTACAACGAGGTCAAACCCTACACCAGCGAATTTTGACCAGATGAAATCATTCCCACCACCCCAAGAAAATGAAATGAACGGCATGCAAACTATGATGCAGGAGATGATACACAATCAAAACCTGCTAATCCAGACCCTTTTAAAAAATAAGCCTTGAATACGATAAAAATATCCTTCTGGAACGCGAACGTGTATAGATGTAATGCTAATTTCAGAGACCCATTTGACCCAAAAATTTTTTTTAATATACCTGGAAACATGCTCTATGACACCAAACACCCAGGTGGAAAAGCACGAGGCGGATCAGCGATTCTATGTTCTGCAGGATTTTTGCACCGAATATTTGCAAGCCAACAGTATTTGTCTTGATGAGTACATAAAAGGATTGACTATATCTGCGATTTACTGTCCACCCAGCTCCAAAATAACTGAACAGCAGTTTCAGACATTTTTTGCGACCCTTGGCCAAAAGTTTCTTGCAGCCGGAGATTTTAATGCCAAACACACTTACTGAGGCTCTCGACTGGTTTCACCAAAAGGAAGGTTACTCTGGAATACCACCAGCTGATTCGGCCTTGATATGGTTTCGTCAGATAGACGCAAAATTCCTGATGTTATTGATTTTGCAGTAATAAAGACCCTCAAACGAACTCAACTGACCATTGACTCTTCAGTGGAATTCTCGTCTGACCATACACCTACAATTATAACTGTGAAATATGCGCCAATTTCAGAAGGCAGGCGCCAGCATACATTCGAATTGGCTTAAATTCAGGAAATATATAAGTGCGCATATTACCCTAAATGTGTCACTGAAAACTAGAGACCGACCGAAATCGTTTTTTTTAATTTTGGCCGAAACCGAAAAAATAAACGAAACAATTGTTAGTTTTAATGTAATAAAGTGGTACATAATTAAGCTTATCAGTAGGCTGAAATCGATGGCGCATAGTCATAGTCAAATTTAGTATCTGCTAAACTATAGAACCAGCTTAGTAGCTGCCAGTTCAGTGTATTATCTGTCAACTTAGTAGATTACTACAGTTAACTTGGAGCTTAATTTAACTATGAATATGGGCCGATCATTTTAAGTTCAGATCATGAATTAGATGAATTTAGAAGCAAACTATCAAATGCGTGCAAATCAAGAGTAGTAGAAATTTCTGTCGGGGAAGCAGATTTGTAGAATAGAGGAGTAGATTTCTTAACATAGCAGTAGAAAATATCTTGAGATAAGTATTTTTACTCTGCTACCGTAGTAGAGGAGTAAAAATTTATAAATCATTGCTAGAGTATTAGATCTACTCCGATAGGACATCTCTTCTTTGTCGCTTCTGATTCTTCGAAACTATGATCAATGCTTAAATTTGTATTACATACCGCTTTTATCCACTAAATCCGCAAATAATAATTAAATTTTTCCAGCACGCACAATTTTTCTGCAGACGCCACAAAAATTTCATTTTTGGTGCCGTAAAAATTTCATTATTAAATATTTTTCGTATCCAGCGTGTCAAAATACATAAAAATTTGTCTATCAAGTATATTTAACACACAAAAAGTTCAGTTTTGTCGATCAGTGTAATCTTTGTTATTTATTTGTTACATTTTTCTATCAAACCGAAATTTTCGGCGGAAATATAGAAATTTCGCCCGAAAGCGATATTTTTTTTCGGCCGAATCCGAAACACTGCTGAAACAGATTTTTTGGCCGAAAAGCCGAAACCGAATTTCGGTCGGTTTCTACTGAAAACTGAGGAACAACTGAATATGTCAGTGCGTACCCTTCTGCTTAGAAACGCCGCACTGTCAGCGACCCCAAAAATCAATAACACTACCCAAAAAAAGGGTACTTGTGCCCCAAAACATAGATGCGCTCCTAACCGAAAAGAGATCAGTTTTCTTTGAGATAAGGTGATTTCAGATCACCTTATCTCAAAGAAAAGCTGACCCTCATTACCCGAAAACAGCAAAATGAATTAAAATCGAAAAACGAAAATGATCTGCATCATTACATGGATAACCTTACACCGACGAGCTCAACAAATTACTCTCTTTGGCGTGCCACAAAAAATTTAAATCGACCCATTATAGCAGAATCTCCAATTCGTTTAGCCAACAGTGACTGGACAAGAAGTGATGCCGAAAAAGTTATGGCTTTTGCAAATCATCTAGAGAATATATTATAAACTCTCCAGCCGCAAATTACTCGTTACCACATTTCGAAACCAGGTCAAACTCTTACCCTCTACTCATTAGAAGAAGAGCACTTTTGGATACAATTGAAACTGAACCCAAAAAAAGCCCCAGGTCCTGATTTAATATAATGCAATATTAAGAACCAGTCATTACTCAATGGAATGGAAGCTGTCGCAGATCACGATGATTCCGAAACCAGGAATATACCCTACCAACGTGAGCTTATACCGCCCAATAAGTTTACTCTTTCGAAGCTTTTCGAGAGACTCATAATAAAAATTATGTTACCCAAAATACTCGATAAAGGTGTAATACCCAATCACCAATTTGGATTTAGAGAAAAGCACGGCACAATTGAACAGGTTCACCGCATTGTTGACACATTCAAAAAAACCTTCGAAAAAAAGCAATTCTACTGAGCTGTATTCCTTGATATTACCCAAGCTTTTGATAAGGTGTGGCATAAAGGATTAATATCCAAACTACAGAAACTATTACCAGCAAGCATGCACGTTTTTCTTGAAAACTACTTGACCCGCAGAAAATTTGTAGTTAAACATAAAAGTTTTGTTACTCGTAGATTTGATATTCTTGCTGGTGTACCCCAAGGCAGCGTCCTTGGCCCCCTTCTGTATATACTTTTTACAGCTGATATGTCCACAAATAATCAGACCCTCATCTCAACATTTGCCGATTACACCGCAATATTGTGCTCGCAAAGGTGAACCCCACCCGATATACTCGCTCAGATATCTGCTACATCGCAAAATCACAATTGAAGTGCCTCACAAGCGCAGTGGACCCAGGGTTGCCACATGAAAAATGATCTTCATCTTCTAGCTTATTATGAAAAAAAACACCTTTACAGGTCTATTCTGGCGCGGTTAGAAGTTTGTAACCGCCTTTAGTACCTTCTCATTGGCATGCAAGAAACATTTTACCTTTTGTCTCTCGCCAGAAAAGACCTGCAAATTTGTCTTTTTCAGTTTTGAAAGACGTTGAAAGCTTTACAACTTCAGTTTAAAAACAGTACAATGCTATTCTTTCCACAAATATTTTGGCCGCTTGTAACAATTTACTGTTTTTAAAAGTGTGTAGAGCTCTTTACAGTTTTATAGTTTAGTCTGACAATTTTGTGGTCGAAAGCAATAAGCACTTAAGTCGAAACAAAATTTCAAAATGGTCTACTTTTTAAAAAAAGGTTGTGCGGTGTGGTGTAGTAAATATTCCAGAAAACTCTTCGAAAAATGTTTAGAATGACGTATACGGTCTTATTCAATTCATGCTTAATTACCTAACCCTCTAACCGACGACTTTGGAAAAGTTAAGTCAGGGCACTGTTGCGGTATATTTTTATTGATAAATGTAATGTAGAGTAGAAAAAAGTTATGAAAATAAGTTTTACTTTCTGCGATGATAATCATGGAAACAGTTTTTGTTATTTGAGAAGCACAAATGAATGTTGCATTTAAAACAAACACATTGTTTTTGCAATTTTTTACATAGTTTGCACCATCTTTTGCCACCGGGCACTTTCCAATATGGTTAGGTAAGGAATTACCTAGCCATATTGGAAAGTGCCCGATGTTGTCGTAACGTAGGTCTTCAACTGGATGTTTCGCTCTTTGACCAACTTTTGAACTGCATGGTTGTGGATCTTCTTGTGGAGTATGTGGGCTTGGAGTTTTATGCCCACTGCTTGGACGACCACCCGCACGTTTTGTTTTGTATGTCACAAGATCAGCAGCGATTTCTTCTCGAGATGAGGTAATTGCATGGTTGTGGATCTTCTTGTGGAGTAGCTGGGATTGGAGTTTTATGCCCACTGCTTGGACGACCACCCGCACGTTTTGTTTTGTATGTCACAAGACCAGCAGCGATTTCTTCTCGAAATGAGGTAACTGGAGCAACTGTTGTTCTTCAGCAGAAACATTGTTGGAATCTTTACATTTTTCGGCGTGTTTGCGTCGATACAAAATGAAGGCGTTCGTTGTTGCTATTTCCATGAAATGGTAAAAAATACTTACCAACACCAATGAAACCGCCAGCAGAAGGCACAATTGTTGGACCAGTAATTTCCAGCAATGGTAACGGAGAGCGATGTCTTTTAGCTGGTTTTTCAATTTCACTTTCCTTTTGTGAATTCAATGATGACCCCGAAGGTGCGTCAAGTGCACTTATATTTATAGATATGTTCAGTGATTTCTATATGCGGATGACCTAAAAATCTATTCTGTCATTACACTGAAATAAAAAAATTATGTAAAATCGAAATTGCCTGCCTTTCAATTTTAATTATATGTCAAAATTTGTTAATTTGATGAGAATTGTATCATTCCATTCGTTTTTCATATCATATTGATACTTTTTTTGTTAAATTGGTATGAAAAACAATGAACTGATAGTATCACGTTTTACACTGAATTATCAATTCACAACATCAAACTTGCAGCACTACTTATCAATAAATATCCTATCAATACTACTTAACTCCCGTAATTTTATAGAAAATAAAGATCAGAATGCACATACTTCCACATGCGACCGCCGCCGGCTCAGCTGTGCCACCATAAAAAACGGGCGTTGAATAATTTTAGACGGCTTAGAACTCTGCCAGTTTTTCTGTGCCAAAACAATTACACAAATACAGAAAATGTGAAAAAATCATTTTGTAATGAAAACAATGCGTTTATGGATGGAAATATATGATCACTAACTTAAATTATGCATGTGAAAGTGATTATTTAGTTTTTCGATACTCAATTGCATCAAATTCTAGTGTAGTGACGTAGTTGCAGTGAATTCCAGCTCTGTAAATTCTATTCAATTTCCATAATTATTGAAGGGCATAAATTTTACAAGGGGTAGATTGAAATATTAGCCGGTGAAATGCAATTCGCATCTATTTTTCTTTCTTTTGGACCATTTTCAGGCATCATAATATGAAACGTCTTTAATTTTTATGTGTTCGTTTTTTGTCGTTTCTAAAACGATTACATTTCTTATTTTCTTTTTCTCCATTTTCGTAATTATTTTTTTGGAGCGAATTTTCTCATGTAAATTTACGTTGTATCCTTATCAAAATTAAGTTGGTATCCCATCAATTCCCCACTCTTCCATATAAATGATAACGATGTAGTATCATATTTGATATGTATCACTATCGGCCATATTTTGTCAACGAAATTTGAAGATTTTATGGTATTTTTAGCATTTTTTGTTCGGTGTAGAGATACTTCTGATTGCTCCAATCTCCAGTGTGAACTTGATAAAGTTCATAGTTGGTGTTGTAAAAATCGTGTATCCTTAAATATTAATAAATGCTTCCGTATGTCGTTCTCTAAGTTTCGTAATGTGATTCGTACTACTTACACAATTTCTAGTTCAATTTACAAGACTGTTGACCAAATTAAAGACTTGGGTGTAATTTTCGATTCCAAGCTTACTTTAGCCAATCACTTAAATAGTACAATCTCTAAATCTTATGCTAATGTTGGCTTTCGTTCGTCGTAATAGTTCTGAGTTCACTGATCAATACACGCTTAAACTACTGTTCACGTCTTTTGTCCGGTCCAAATTAGAATATGCTGCTTTTATTTGGAGACCCTATCATGTTTGTCACATTAATCGCCAAGAACGCCTTCAAAAAGTTTACTCGGTTTGCGCTTAGTTATTTAAAATTTAAGGACCCTATTCCATCTCTATCAAATTCTGATGCTTTAGATTTTTCTTCTTCTAAGTAAATTTTCAGAAATATGTTACTTTCACTAGATTAACTTTTTCTTGTTTTCATAATTAGTCTGTAAGAACTATTTCTGTTCATAGATTAAGTAATTAAATTAAATAAATAAATAAAATAATGTTGAACTATTTTGCATTTCATCAATGCATTGGGAAATGCATCGTTCGTCTTCTTGGTTGATTTCATCAGGCGAGTAACTTGGATCATTCCTTTCATCGTCGCGAATCTTCTTCTTCGTCGGTTTCTATCGAATCCATAAGTTGAACCAATTGATCATCGGTCAAATTACATAATTTGATCCGTCTACGGTTCCTATCGGTCATTTCTATATATTTCTTTGAAAGAAATATACAAACGGTGACGAACAGTGACAAATTATACAACTAAAGGTAATGAACGAAATTTGCCTGGAACCCGCAACAGTGCCCTGTTGCACTCCTCAGTTTTTGGGTTCTCGACACATAATTTTTTTTTTCCACATTCAGTAATATATAAATGGAAAGTTGAATACCTTTTCAAAAAAAACTGTTACAACTCGATGTTACAATTAAAAGTAAATAAAATTATTTGAAGAAAAAAAAAATTTTGCGTGCAAAATTTCATGTGCTCCAATTTTTTTCTTTTCACACAAAATTGTTCACAGAAGCTAAACCAAATGTCAGAACAGGTATGACCATGAGAGAGAAATTACCAAAAGCAATGTCATTTACAACAAAAAATAAATTGACTTTTTGAGTACATAAATTGACTTTTTGAGGCACTCTTAACGGTTAGAGGGTTAAGAGGATATAGTCTTTTGCCGCAGAAATATTTCAGATTTTATGAAATCAGCCATCATTCTACTTAAGGTAAGGAACCTAAGTTATTTAACTGGCTAAAAACTCATTAGCAGTAATTGAAAAAAATAAAACTATTTGACAGAAAACTTTATCTATATAATAAAAACGACGATTAGGTTTTCTGACTTATTTTGGTTTTTTTTTACTGAGAAATATCAGAGAAAATTTTGTCTGGACAAATTATTAAAAAACTGGACTCTGGACACATGATAAAAAATATGGACAATCCAGACGAAACCGTGTGGCAACCCTAAGTGGACCGATTCAGTGTCATAACTGCCAAGAATACGGCCACACAAAGTCTTACTGCACTCTTCCCAGCGTGTGCGTAATTTGTGGAGACCTGCACGAAACAGGTTCGTGCACAAAAACAAAAGAGGATTACACTATTAAAAAATGTAGTAATTGCGGTGGCAATCACACTGCTAACTATAGAGGCTGTGCAGTCTATCAAAGCTTCATAAAAAAGACGGAAAATGTGACGCAAAAACATGAAACATGGAAAACCCAAAAATTTCCTCCGCTATCCGCTGCACAATCCTTCGCAAACCCACTTACAAAACAAGGCGTTTCCTACGCCAGTGCCTTAA
This sequence comes from Heteromyza rotundicornis, assembly GCA_951394025.1. Lineage (NCBI taxonomy): Eukaryota > Metazoa > Arthropoda > Insecta > Diptera > Heleomyzidae > Heteromyza > Heteromyza rotundicornis. The sequence continues at coordinate 37,945,156 of OX596011.1, forward strand.
AAAGCGGTCACTCTGCCACTGTGCACGCGCAACCTGCTCCTCCTAGTAGTAGCCTTGAAAAAACTCTAAATATATTCATGCAAAATATGTCTCAATTTATGTCTGGTATGCAAAATATGATGCAAGAAATGATAAAGAATCAAAGTCTTTTACTACAACCTCTCCTGTCCAAGCAAAGAATGGTTTAAAAATATCATTCTGGAATGCAAACGGCCTGTGTCATCGCAAACTAGAACTTCTCGAGTTCTTGAAAGAGTCCAGCATAGACGTTATGCTAATTTCTGAAACACACTTCACTGAAAAACACTTTTTCAATTTACCAGGATACAGATTCTATGACACAAAGCATCCAAGCGGAAACGCTAGAGATGGAACCGCCATTCTCATTAAAATTCGTATAAAACATTACCCTCTCCAGAATTATTGCACAGAATATATTCAAGCGACAAGTATTTCTCTCGATGAATACTTAAAAGGACTAACATTAACAGCTATATACTGCCCGCCCAGACACAAAATATCTGAGCAACAATTCCAGACTTTTTTCCATTCTCTTGGACAAAAGTATCTCGTTGCCGGCGATTTCAATGCCAAACATACATATTGGGGTTCTCGCCTTATATCGCCAAAGGGCAGCCTCCTGTTGAACACTGTCAACAGACTCGGTCTTGACGTGATCTCTTCTGGCACGCCAACTTACTGGCCAACTGACAGTCGCAAAACCCCCGATGTCCTTGACTTTGCAGTCTTCAAAACTGTAAAAAGGAGCCAATTGTTTATTGAATCCTCTCTAGATCTCTCATCAGACCATACGCCTACAATAGTAGAACCCCCTCTAAGGCTGCCAAATGGAAACTGGGCCAGAAGCGATGCAGAAAAGGGTGCAGCTTTTGCCAACCACCTGAAAACCGTGTTCACCCCGAACACGACAGCTGGTGATATCCCAATACCAACATTAATCCCACATAATACCTCTTGTACGATCGCGATTAAAAAAAACGAACTTATGGAGGCAATAAACAAAAGCTTGGACCTGAAAAAAGCACCAGGACCGGACTTGATAACGCCAACAATGATAAAAGAACCGCCAACAGTTGCAATTACCCACTTATTGCACATATTTACCGCGATTCTCAGAACATGTCACTACCCAGATGATTGGAAACTATCTCAAGTTACAATGATTCCCAAACCTGGAAAAGATCCCAGTAATGTAACGTCATTCCGGCCTATAAGTTTGCTCTCTGTAATATCGAAACTCTTCGAAAAACTTTTAATAAAATTGATTCTACCGAAAATTCTAGAAAAACAAGTGATTCCCGATCACCAGTTTGGCTTCCGCGAGAGCATGGCACTATTGAGCAAGTGCACCGCATTGTTGACTCAATAAAATGCACTTTCGAAAATAAACAGTATTGCTCCGCTATTTTCCTCAATATCACCCAGGCCTTCGATAAAGTCTGGCACTAAGGACTTATGTACAAACTACAGCATATTCTTCCCGCTAATATGCACTGTCTACTCAAAAACTACCTCACGAATAGAAAATTTGTAGTAAAATACAAAAGATTTGTCTCCCGGAAATACGAAATACTGGCCGGAGTACCACAAGGCAGTGTCCTCGCGCCCCTGCTATATATTCTCTATACTGCAGATATGCCCAAAAGTGATAGAACTCTCATATCGACTTTTGCTGGTGACACTGCTATCATGTGCTCACTCAAACCCAGACATGTCATCTTTATACGTGCAAAAACACTTGGACACTCGATGGAAAATCAAGGTCAATGAATCCAAAAGCTGTCACTTAACCTTCACTCTAAGAAGGGGCACGTGTCCTGCTCTGAAGATAAACGGCCAAGTCGTCCCTGAAAGTTCCGAAACCAAGTATCTTGGAATGCATCGCGATCGCCGACTCACATGGCATAAACATATTGAATCCAAAATCACTCAGATCAAATTAAAGCAATTGGAACTAAATTGGCTAATCTCAAGGGCATCAAAGCTAAATCTCACATACAATGTCCAAATATACAAAAGTATAATAAAACCCATATGGACATATGGAATTGAACTCTGGGGCACTGCCTCTCTCTCGAACGTGGAAAAACTCCAGAGAGTCCAATCTAAAATCCTGAGACAAATTGCCAGAGCCCCTTGGTATATAAAAAATACTAACATCCACAGAGACCTGAATATACCTGCAGTAAAAGACGAAATTACGAAACATACCTCGAAGTACAAGCAGAAGCTCATGTTTCACCCAAACATTCTAGCTAGGAATTTACTGAGACCTCTGAATCCCTCACGTCTCAAACGAAACTAATATATTCCCCATATATTAGTTACGATAACTCCACATTGCCCAAATCAATGGATACAGGGCAAATAGTTTTAATCTAAATATTATAAAAATAAGCTGAATTTCTGAATTTTTGAAAAATCATTGTTAGACCTAAGTTATTATTAGGTGATTCAATTGAATAAAATTACTATTAAAAAAATTAACCGAATAGTATTCGTACAAACGGTCACTAATCGGACGTTCGTTTTTTTATTATTCGAATAATTTCAAGAGCCTAATATACACATTCACCATACAGCTTTCTGAACTATATCGCCATTAGCTGAAGTTATTTTATAGCTGGATGTGGTCTGTTGGTTAGAGCTTCGGCCTATGACTGTGGCAGTCATAGTTAATTTGTTACAACACGTGCGACAACATTTGACACCCTCAGATTGGAAAAACCCTGAACAAAATGTTTTTGCAAAAAAGCCATGGAAAAAATTTTGCATGAAGAAGCCATGCAAAGTGAACGAGATCGAATTTTGGTGCAAGCCATCAGACTTTTACGCTAAAATGCTTTTGATTAATTTTCTGTTAAAAATTTTGTTATGTCCGCTATTCCGCTGCACAATCCTTCGCAAACCCACTTACAAAACAAGGCGTTTCCTACGCCAGTGCCTTAAAAAGCGGTCACTCTGCCACTGTGCACGCGCAACCTGTCCTCCTAGTAGTAGCCTTGAAAAAACTCTAAATATATTCATGCAAAATATGTCTCAATTTATGTCTGGTATGCAAAATATGATGCAAGAAATGATAAAGAATCAAAGTCTTTTACTACAACCTCTCCTGTCCAAGCAAAGAATGGTTTAAAAATATCATTCTGGAATGCAAACGGCCTGTGTCATCGCAAACTAGAACTTCTCGAGTTCTTGAAAGAGTCCAGCATAGACGTTATGCTAATTTCTGAAACACACTTCACCGAAAAACACTTTTTCAATTTACCAGGATACAGACTCTATGACACAAAGCATCCAAGCGGAAACGCTAGAGATGGAACCGCCATTCTCATTAAAATTCGTATAAAACATTACCCTCTCCAGAATTATTGCACAGAATATATTCAAGCGACAAGTATTTCTCTCGATGAATACTTAAAAGGACTAACATTAACAGCTATATACTGCCCGCCCAGACACAAAATATCTGAGCAACAATTCCAGACTTTTTTCCATTCTCTTGGACAAAAGTATCTCGTTGCCGGCGATTTCAATGCCAAACATACATATTGGGGTTCTCGCCTTATATCGCCAAAGGGCAGCCTCCTGTTGAACACTGTCAACAGACTCGGTCTTGACGTGATCTCTTCTGGCACGCCAACTTACTGGCCAACTGACAGTCGCAAAACCCCCGATGTCCTTGACTTTGCAGTCTTCAAAACTGTAAAAAGGAGCCAATTGTTTATTGAATCCTCTCTAGATCTCTCATCAGACCATACGCCTACAATAGTAGAACCCCCTCTAAGGCTGCCAAATGGAAACTGGGCCAGAAGCGATGCAGAAAAGGGTGCAGCTTTTGCCAACCACCTGAAAACCGTGTTCACCCCGAACACGACAGCTGGTGATATCCCAATACCAACATTAATCCCACATAATACCTCTTGTACGATCGCGATTAAAAAAAACGAACTTATGGAGGCAATAAACAAAAGCTTGGACCTGAAAAAAGCACCAGGACCGGACTTTATAACGCCAACAATGATAAAAGAACCGCCAACAGTTGCAATTACCCACTTATTGCACATATTTACCGCGATTCTCAGAACATGTCACTACCCAGATGATTGGAAACTATCTCAAGTTACAATGATTCCCAAACCTGGAAAAGATCCCAGTAATGTAACGTCATACCGGCCTATAAGTTTGCTCTCTGTAATATCGAAACTCTTCGAAAAACTTTTAATAAAATTGATTCTACCGAAAATTCTAGAAAAACAAGTGATTCCCGATCACCAGTTTGGCTTCCGCGAGAGCATGGCACTATTGAGCAAGTGCACCGCATTGTTGACTCAATAAAATGCACTTTCGAAAATAAACAGTATTGCTCCGCTATTTTCCTCGATATCACCCAGGCCTTCGATAAAGTCTGGCACTAAGGACTTATGTACAAACTACAGCATATTCTTCCCGCTAATATGCACTACTCAAAAACTACCTCACGAATAGAAAATTTGTAGTAAAATACAAAAGATTTGTCTCCCGAAAATACGAAATACTGGCCGGAGTACCACAAGGCAGTGTCCTCGCGCCCCTGCTATATATTCTCTATACTGCAGATATGCCCAAAAGTGATAGAACTCTCATATCGACTTTTGCTGGTGACACTGCTATCATGTGCTCACTCAAACCCAGACATGTCATCTTTATACGTGCAAAAACACTTGGACACTCGATGGAAAATCAAGGTCAATGAATCCAAAAGCTGTCACTTAACCTTCACTCTAAGAAGGGGCACGTGTCCTGCTCTGAAGATAAACGGCCAAGTCGTCCCTGAAAGTTCCGAAACCAAGTATCTTGGAATGCATCGCGATCGCCGACTCACATGGCTTAAACATATTGAATCCAAAATCACTCAGATCAAATTAAAGCAATTGGAACTAAATTGGCTAATCTCAAGGGCATCAAAGCTAAATCTCACATACAATGTCCAAATATACAAAAGTATAATAAAACCCATATGGACATATGGAATTGAACTCTGGGGCACTGCCTCTCTCTCGAACGTGGAAAAACTCCAGAGAGTCCAATCTAAAATCCTGAGACAAATTGCCAGAGCCCCTTGGTATATAAAAAATACTAACATCCACAGAGACCTGAATATACCTGCAGTAAAAGACGAAATTACGAAACTTACCTCGAAGTACAAGCAGAAGCTCATGTTTCACCCAAACATTTTAGCTAGAAATTTACTGAGACCTCTGAATCCCTCACGTCTCAAACGAAACTAATATATTCCCCATATATTAGTTACGATAACTCCACATTGCCCAAATCAATGGATACAGGGCAAATAGTTTTAATCTAAATATTATAAAAATAAGCTGAATTTCTGAATTTTTGAAAAATCATTGTTAGACCTAAGTTATTATTAGGTGATTCAATTGAATAAAATTACTATTAAAAAAATTAACCGAATAGTATTCGTACAAACGGTTACTAATCGGACTTTCTTTTTTTTATTATTCGAATAATTTCAAGAGCCTAATATACACATTCACCATACAGCTTTCTGAACTATATCGCCATTAGCTGAAGTTATTTTATAGCTGGATGTGGTCTGTTGGTTAGAGCTTCGGCCTATGACTGCGGCAGTCATAGTTAATTTGTTACAACACGTGCGACAACATTTGACACCCTCAGATTGAAAAAACCCTGAATTTTTAAGAAATTTGGAGCTAAATATTTGTTTATAATTTTACGACTTAATTTTATTTCGAAGAATATTTAAAACTAGTAAATTTGCTCGTGCCATGCCCACGAAAAAAACACTAATTTGAAAAAATTTGTAATAAATTTTGTAAAGAATATAAAGAAATTTTTTTTGATGATGTAATTGTGTAAAGTTGAACTGTTACATTAAAAAAGAATTAAAAAAAGAAAGATAAAAAAAAGAAAAAAAATATATCTAGCAATGGATTAAAAAAAAAAAACGACCGGTGGCGGGTTTGAACCCAAGCGGAAGCTCTGACCACAGCCAGCTATAAAATGACTTCAGCTAATGGTGGTTAAGTAGACCAAGCCGTATGGTGAACTCCATAATTTACATATACATATAAAAAATCATTTGTGAAATATGTGAACTTTTATTAAATTTTGTAAAGAATAAAAAGAAATTTGAAAATTTTTTTTTTAAATCTGTTGTTATATTGGGTTTTTTTTGGTCTGTTATATTTAAATGCAAATAAATCTAGATTTATTTCATGTTTCGCCGACGTTTCGTTGATTATTTGTCAACTTTTCCAAGGCATTTATCGAATCTGTAGAAAATACAATTATTTTAGTCACTTTACAACATATTTCACATTCGTTTTTGGAATTTATAGCATCGCTTCGTGACATCACTACACAACTTTTGTTTGATGATGTAATTGTCACCAAATGTGTAAAGTGTAACTGTTACATTAAAAAAGAATTAAAAAAGAAAGATTAAAAAAAAGAAAAAAATATGAAGCAATGGAATTAAAAAAACAAAAACTACGGCCGGCACCGGGCTTGAACCTATGACTGCCGCAGTCATAGGCCGAAGCTCTAACCAACAGACCACATCCAGCTATAAAATAACTTCAGCTAATGGCGATATAGTTCAGAAAGCTGTATGGTGAATGTGTATATTAGGGCTCTTGAAATTATTCGAATAATAAAAAGACGAACGTCCGATTAGTAACCGTACGAATACTATTCGGTTAATTTTTTTAATAGTAATTTTATTCAATTGAATCACCTAATAATAACTTAGGTCTAACAATGATTTTTCAAAAATTCAGAAATTCAGCTTATTTTTATAATATTTAGATTAAAACTATTTGCCCTGTATCCATTGATTTGGGCAATGTGGAGTTATCGTAACTAATATATGGGGAATATATTAGTTTCGTTTGAGACGTGAGGGATTCAGAGGTCTCAGTAAATTTCTAGCTAGAATGTTTGGGTGAAACATGAGCTTCTGCTTGTACTTCGAGGTAAATTTCGGAATTTCGTCTTTTACTGCAGGTATATTCAGGTCTCTGTGGATGTTAGTATTTTTTATATACCAAGGGGCTCTGGCAATTTGACTCAGGATTTTAGATTGGACTCTCTGGAGTTTTTTCACGTTTGAGAGAGAGGCAGTGCCCCAGAGTTCAATTCCATATGTCCATATGGGTTTTATTGTACTTTTGTATATTTGGACTTTGTATGTGAGATTTAGCTTTGATGCCCTTGAGATTAGCCAATTTAGTTCCAATTGCTTTAATTTGATCTGAGTGATTTTGGATTCAATATGTTTATGCCATGTGAGTCGGCGATCGAGATGCATTCCAAGATACTTGGTTTCGGAACTTTCAGGGACGACTTGGCCGTTTATCCTCAGAGCTGGACACGTGCCCCTTCTTAGAGTGAAGGTTAAGTGACAGCTTTTGGATTCATTGACCTTGATTTTCCATCGATGTAGCCAATTACTTAGAGTGTCCAAGTGTTTTTGCACGTATAGAGATGCCATATCTGGGTTTGAGTGAGAGCACATGATAGTCGCTCATGATAGTCATGATAGTCGCTCAGCTGCGACTATTCGATTAACTGTCGACTAGTCGGTTAACCGTTCATATTCGGTTAACCGAACAAGATTTCAAATCGGAATCAAAAGTAAAAGTTCCAAATTCCAAAAGGAAAATTACAACCGAAATTAAATTTGCTAAGCGTTGCACATTGCATATAAATTCTGTTTTGAGTGTGTCATTGAAGATTTCGATTTTTAAATTCATAATATTCAACTAAATGAATAGCGTTGCCATCTAACAATGTTTTCACCTGTTACGGCTAAACATTATTTCCTATTGTCGATTATTTTTATTGCAATGCGATTTAATCATTGGATTTTTTCAATTTTTATTTTCGTATTATGTATTTTGACGTACTAAAACCGAATCTGAATCTTTTTTGTAGCAAAAATCTGCTTCCCGAGATAAACATTTTTTTAAGTTTGGACTTCCCCTTTTACAATTTCTTGAGTGACTTCTAAGAAAGGTGTTCATTTTGTAGTATTTTTTTCGGGAATTTTAATTTATAAATGATTCACATTTTTATTTGTTTTTATGAAATTTCTAACCTCAAACACATATTTTTTATTTACTGGGAATATATGCAAATATGAAATGTAATGTAATATTAAAGTGTAATATGAAAATCTAATACACCACCGTAATAGGTGAAAATAGTGTTGGTGGCAACGGTAGTCTTGTGGCAGTGTTATTTTCTTAAAGGTGGCAGCTTTAGGTCGAAGCTATTTTTGTTTATATGTGAAATGATTTTTTGTGTGTGAAAGCGTTTTGCATACAGCTTGCCGAAGTTAATCGATATTAGCTAAAGGTATTGTGTAGGTCAAAGTGGCTTTGGAGAGTAAGCGTTTCGTTTGCTTCTTCATCTTACTTACAATCGCTGAGTTGTGGGTTCGATTCCTTACCAGGGCGGCTAACATTTATAAACATTTATATAAACATTTATGGGTGAATATATTGTAAGTGACTCTGGTTCCTTCTCACAACCGCAGCGTCGTGTGGACAAACCACCAGAAGGGCTAACATATAAAAAAAATAAGAAGATAAACAACTTAAAAAATTTTGAAGTTGTAAATTTTGAATTGGTTAGCGTTAGGGACAGACAGAGAGACAGATAGACAGACAGAAAAATGGAAAAGCAAGTTTGTTAGCTGCAAGTTTTTTTGTATTGTTCGCAGTGAATTTGGGAACATGTTTTTAAATTTTGGTTTTTGTGATTTTTAGTTTGTAGGAGTTTGTAATTTGTGCAATGTTCGTTATTTATGTACACTAGGTGACAAAATTTAAAAACAAAAATTCTTTCAATAAAATTTTAATTAAAAAAAAATTTGTGTTATTCAATAAAATTTGTCAAATAATTTTCGTTAATATTTCATTTGAAAAAAATATTAAAAATTTTCGCTTGATCCCACAAAAATATAAATTGCTTGTTTATGGTTTACATTCCTCCAGTCGATGGTCAATGCTGGCGCAGCGAATTTCAGAAGGAAAACAATGCGCGAACTAAAAATGTGTGGAGTCTGAAAACCACCCTTATTTTTTGCGCAATTAGGAAGTACTTTCTTGCTGCGGCGCGACTTGATCTCGGCGACCATGTCGCGTGCGTGAGTAGACGACCTGTTTGCATGAAGAACAGACAAGTGGGCTCCAATTTTCTTGCTGCGTGGGAATTTGCGTGTGTGTTTTGTTGTCTAAGAAATTCTTTCTTTGCGATGATTTTTTAAGTTGTTTAGAGTTAGTGGCGCATATGCAGTAATGGAACTATTCGGTACTATTTTTATTTATATGAAGCCCTTGAAAATGCATCGTAGAGCAAGTGGTGACATTTTGTTTAGTGTGCGTTTACCACCGTCTGTTTACCCCATTCAGTTCTGTGGTCCAAAAACCAAACCAAACAAACGCACAAGTCTACGCGTCTACACGTTCCTTCGCATAATCGTGCCTTTTAAACAGTGATGGCATTTAACGTGTCAAATTTGGCGTCAAAAATTTGTTAATTTTGAAATTAATTTTAAAAAAAATTTTTAATGCTACAAATTTTATTATATGCAAATTTAGATCGGTTCTTTTGTTGTAAGTAATAAAAATTACATTTAAGAGCTTATCGTTCCATATTTTTAATAATATACGCACGCACGCTCGCGACATGATCGCCTAGATCAAGTCGCGCCGCAGCAAGAAACTACCTCCTAATTGCGCACAAAAAAAGGGTGGTTTTCAGACACCACACATTTTTAGTTCGCGCATTGTTTTCCTTATGAAATATCTCACTGTCATTCGCTGCGCCAGTATTGACCATCGAATGAAGAAATGTAAACCATAAACAAGCAATTTCTTTTGTGGGATCGAGCGAATGAATGTGTGACATGAACACTTGTGCAATCTTGCCAGAACAGAGTAACTTGCCAGGAAAAAGCTTCTTCTTTGGGAGTCCCGCCATTCGGAACCGGCAATATACTGTAGGTCCACAATTATCATATACACTTGCCCATAATAATTGCATTAAGAAGCTCGGCCAAAATCCCTCGAGGGTTGTAGCGCCAAAATATCTATGTATGTATGAAAGGGTTTCTATGCGCGTAGTAAAACCAGAGAAGAAAGTCTTTTGGATGCATTTATGTATACACAAAACTTCAATAATTCACAATTTATTGTTAAATGGTTGTGATCACATTAAATGCTATTGGCAGGAAGTTTAAAAATTATATAAATACATCGATACACCTTAAAACACAAACATGTTTCCAAAATTGAAAAAAATAAAAAACCAAACAGCTTCTGTATTTTACGTAAAATTTAAATGAAATGTTTACGAAAATTATTACAAACTCATACTTACTAAAAAAACCCAAAGTTTTAAAATGTTTACTCAAATTCACTGCGAACAATACAAAACAAATTGCATTTCCATTTTTCACAGAAGCGATAATATTAATATATCTAAATAATGCTTCGAAATAAAATTAGGCCGTAAAATTATAAACAAATATTTAGCTCCTTTGTACGAAATTCTTATGAAACGTGCTTTTTGAAAAAAATCTGCATAATAAAATTTTTCACAGAAAATAAATAAAAAGCTTTTTAGCGTAAAAGTCGGATGGCCGCTCCATCAGTTTTTCATACTAAGCTTTCTTGCACCAAAATGCGTTCGCGTTCACTTTGCATGGCTTCTTCATGCAAAATTTTTTCCATGGCTTTTTCGCTAACACATTTTGTTCAGGGTTTTTTCAATCTGAGGGTGTCATTCGAACACTTTACAAAATTAGCTATCAAAGTGGAAAATTCGAGTCAACGAGTCAAAGAGCGCCCATCTTACCTTCATCCTAAAGAAAGACACTTGCCTGTAGCTTAAAATAAATGATAAAGTTATACCACAATCTACCGAAACTAAAAAAACTTGAACTCAATTGGCTACTCTCGAAGCAATGGAGAATCAACACAACATATAAAATCCTTTTATACAAAATGTTTTTTTTTTTTTTTTTTATTGAGGAGTAAAAGCGTCAAAAGCCTAAGTCAGTGTGAGACTTCAACTGAATAAATATCTCCTCTCGCGTACGGGTGGGTCCTCCCGGTACCACCGTCAGGTATTTCGTCGGAAGGCCGTAGGAGCTTTATTACTCAATCGTCAGTTTTGGGTCATCAGTCCACAGTTCTCGGATTCCCATTTTTGTGATGTTTCGCAAATATGGGACACCGTTTTCGTTATTGTCGGGACCTCGCCGAATGCCACCGTCAAATCTGATCTCTCCTTACAGAAGCGTGGACAATACAGCAGGATGTGCCTGGCATCTTCAATCTCATTGGGACAGTTGGTACAAAACGGGTCATCTTCATGCTTGAAGCGATGAAGATATTGCTTGAAGCAACCATGGCCACTGAGCAACTGTGTCATGTAGTAGTCAACCTCTCCGTGTTTTGCGTTCCATCCAAAAGGTGACATCTGGAATCAGGGCAAATGTCCATCTTCCATTTTCCGACCTTTCCCACCGTCGTTGCCATTCACTGATGCTGCGTCTTCCCTCGTCCTCCCTTGTTGCGTTCTTGCCTGCTGCGTAGATGCGTTGGAGTTCGCAAGCCAGAATATCTACCGGTGGCATTGCCGCGATCACACCGATGGCATCATCCGACACTGTGCGGAAGGCACTGGCGACTCTCAGTGCTCTATGCCGATATGTCGCCCTTATGCCAGCTATGTATGAAGCCGTCTGCGTGGCGTCTGCCCACACTGGTGCAGCGTAGAGCATAATAGAGCTTGTCACTCTTGCCAAGAGTTTCCGCCTGGTGGAGAGTGGTCCTCCAATGTTCGCCATGATGCGTGACAATGCACCGTTCACCCTTGAAGCCTTTTCGCTGACCACCAATAAATGATCCTTAAAGGACATTCGTGTGTCTATCAGCACGCCAAGATACCGAAAATACGGTTGCGATATTATTTCGTGGTCCCCCACTCTGAAGGTGAAGACCTCACGCTTTTTCCGGGTGCGCAAGAGAACCGCCTCAGTTTTTTGCGCTGCCAGATTCAAATCCGCACCGTCCAACCACCTCATCACTCTCGATGCAGCGCCGCTCCAGCGTCTCCAGCGTGTGGATGTGTTTCGCTACTACCACCAGTGCGATGTCATCCGCATAGCCGATCAGAGTGGTATCCGTGGGAAGATCGACAGTCAGAACGCCATTGTACATCACATTCCACAATGTTGGCCCAAGCACCGAACCTTGAGGGACGCCTCTAGTGACCTCGTACGTTTTTATACCGTCGTCGGTGTCATATAGCAACACTCTGCCCTCGAAGTAGTTGGCGATGATTCGCTACAAGTACCCCGGTACTCCGAAATTGCCTAGCGCTTGCATTATTCGCGTCCAGCACGCTGAGTTGAAGGCGTTTTTGATGTCCTCGTTACTACTGCGCAGTACTTCTTGTCGCCCCCTTTCCACCTATCTCCGCTTGTCGCCTCACGAGCAATCCTCATCACCGCCTGGATGGCGTCGACCGTGGATTTTCCTCGGCGGAATCCAAATTGCTGCGTGGATAAGCCAGCAGGCTTTTCTAGCGAATCGTGAAGTCGGTTCAGGATTATGCTCTCCAGTACCTTTCCTAGCGAGTCGAGCATGCAGAGTGGTCGATACGCAGATGGCTGGTCGGGTTGTTTTCCGGGTTTCAATAGTAGCACCAATCTTTGGCACTTCCAGAAAGTAGGGAACGTTCCTTCGTTGAGGCATGCGGTATACATTTTTGCAAATGTCTCCGGGATCGCCCTGATTGCCGTTTTCATCGCCACGTTGGGGATGCCGTCCAATCCTGGTGTCTTCTTATCGGACATTTTTCGAAGCGTGAGGAGTACTTCGTACAACGTCACCGCCGGGATGCGTCCTACACCCACAGGCAGGTGATAGTGGTGCACCTGTCCCCCCTGTGGGGGAAAGAACGCAGCTACCACGTTGTCCATGAGTGTAGGATCCGATGGTTGTGGAGCCCTAGGCCCTCGAACGCTGCTCATCACCACTTTATAGGCTTTGCCCCAGGGATCGATGTCAGCGCCTTCACGCAGTTCCTTGAAGCAGGAGTCTTTACTAGCACGGATACCCTTCTTTAACTGTTGGCGGCATTCTTTATAGTCCGCATGCAGTAATTGACACAGCGGCAGAATGCGGTTTCGAGCGCGTTGCGCTTTCCTGCGAGCCCGATAATCATTTCCTGATGCCTATCGCCATTTTGGTGGCTTCGTCGTCAGCCGTCTCCATTTCGCTCCACACCATCTGAAATACTTCAGCATCAAAGGCATGTTACTTCCAACCCTTAGTCTGCGCTATTGGTATTTTCCGCGGCAGGACGATGCTTTGTACATCTATGACAATGGCTCGATGGTCGCTGTGCGTATAAAAATCGCCTATGCTCCATGTACTGTGATGTGCTATCGAGTTGTGCGCGAAGGTAAGGTCCACTGCAGACCGCTTCGTCCCAGCCTCGAACGTGTGCTGACCGTTGTTTAGGAGCTCGACATCCAATGACGCAAAACACTCCATCAGAATCGTACCCCTGCGGTTTGTGCTTCTACTGCCCCATGTTGTAGACCACGCATCACCAACTCCGTTAGCATCCGTTCATATTGCCATATGTCCATACTAGGTGGAGCATAGCACGAGAAGACGTAAACTCCATTGAATTTTACCCAGGTGAAGCCATTGTTTGCTACTGGTGCTTTGTTCTGGCACACTTTGCCACCAAGTGTCCATATCGCCGCTTTACTGGGTGCGTCCGAAGTCCATTCACATCCTTTCACATTGTGATGTTGCTCGCACAGAATGGCCAGGTCGAATTGTTGCTCGAAGATGTTCTGCTGCAACATGTCCTGGGCCGCAATACAATGGTTGAGGTTTGATTGGATGATTTTCATCGTCCACCTTTCTGCACCGCCTTCTGACGTGCCGGACAGCGGGAGCTTCCAGCCGCGTGGCTTCCGTCGCACAGAGCCCATTTTGCTTTGTTTGTGCATGCCGCTGCGAAGTGACCCTCTTCGCCACACTTCCTACAAAGATTGCTGCGGTCTACCCGTTCTTTGCAATTTTGTGCGATGTGGTTGAACCCCCAACATTTGAAACATCTCTTCGGCGAAACGCTCTCGCGAACTCGGCAGGACGCCCATCCAATGCGGAACCGCTGCATCTTTATCACCTTCGCTGCATCATCAAATGGCAGGACGACGTATGCCGTTTGTGTGCCTTGATGACTTTGACGCATGCGTATCGATGCCTCGTCCGGTCGACTTATGTCACCCTGCGTGTGTAGAGCATCGCAAATTTCGGTTGCTGTTGTCACCTCGTCAAGACCAATGAGCTGGATCGTTGTGGACTGTGTTCTTGCCACCACACTTGCCGTCTCGCCTAGTACTCCCTTTATTGCTGATTGGTACGTAGCGGCATTGCTCTCCGTTGACCGCTTCAGTTCAAGCAACAACTCATTTTTAGCTGTACGCCGCACTGCCTTAACATTTTCCCCAAGTGATTTGAGGGCCTCGTTGCCCTTTATGTCCCTTAGGATGTCTGCGTACGACCGATCAGCTGTAGCCGCGATGATCAGAGCGTCCGTTCTAGGACGAGTCCTTTGCTTCCTGTGCTGCACTTTCGACCACTCTTGCCTCTGCTTTGGCTGTGATTGGAAGTCGGCTCCTTGTACGGGTGTTGCTTGCGCTCGTTTTCTTCTTTGGCTCTGCATGCATTGTCACGGTGGCGTTTTCTTTTCTCTGACTACCGAGTTTCGGTGCTGCACTCGTGCGCTTCGTTGGTGGCGTTTCAAGATTAGGCTCCTGCCTTCTCTTGTTTTTAGCGCCAAGTTTGAACCATGGCGACGTCTGTGACGCCGTATGTCTCCTTCTCACCTCTTTGGCTGCGTAATCGTCTCGATTGCAGCGAGCTCATATAACGCCTTAATGCTCTCAATGGCGTCTCTCATTGTTTGATGGATTGAGCGCCCTTTTTCATCCCCGAGCATATCTACCAGATTCCTGATCTGCTCGCCGAGCTTCCAAAACGATGTTTGGCCTATTGACACATTTGCCAAATTCGGAGATTTTCCGCTACCGTTTGCACCATTTTTGTGCCACCATCCTGTGCGGGGTCATTGGGAGACCTGGGCATAGCCGCGCTTTTCTTTTATACAAAAGGGTAATTAAACCCATATGGGAATGAACTCTGGGGAACAGCATCTCCGTCAAATGTTGAGAAACTGCAACGAACGCAGTCGAAAATTCTGCGACAAATCGTGGGAGCACCATGGTACATAAAAAATGCACTCATACAAGAGATCCCGAAACGTACAACAAAGTATGCAGGTAAGCTGAAATTGCATCCAAATATTCTAGCTGGAAATTTGGTTAGACCCACCCGACCCCTACGTCTAAAGCGTAAATATTCTATTGAATTTGATTAGATAGCCCCGGAACCCTCCCCGCTTCCGACTTCCCGGCATGCAATCGATGTCAACATCCTACGATGTTAACACCAATTAGATGCCGTCATAACCAACGTTGTCCAAATCGTTGGATTAGGGCAATAAGCATTTGTATTGTCAAATGTTTAAATTGTTGAATTGCATCGTTAAAATTTATTGTTAGTTCTAAGTAAATAAAATATTAAGTTAACAAAAAAAATAAATTTTGTACTGGGAATATATGCAAATATGAAATGGAATATAATAGGAAAGTGTAATATGAAAATCTAATACACCGCCATAACAGGTGAAAATAGTGTTAGGTGGCAAAGGTAGTCTTGTGGCAGTGTTATTTTCTTAATGGTGGCAGCTTTAGGTCGAAGCTATTTTTGTTTATATGTGAAATGATTTTTTTGTGTGTGTATATTAGGGTTTTCAATCCCGAAGGCTTTTCGCAATCCCGGGATCCCGGGATTTTTCGGGATTTGATATTTTCACAAGCAAAACTCATTTTAAAAAAATAAAAAAAAGGTTTTTATAGGTTTTATTGCAAAACTTATAGTTTTAGCTTAAATAAATAAACATAAACATTAATTTCAATTTATTAAAGGTACAAATTAATGCATTTTTTATTTTCAGTATTTAGGAAAGACACAATCCAATTCAAAATATGCTTGAATAAGGATTCTGAAATTACTTTTGCATCAGTTTTCAGTTTTACTTAATTATTTTTATTAAGAAACTATTTTTTGTGCGTTCGCTAAGACTGAAAATATCAATTTTCTTCTGAAATAAATATAAATTTATTTTTTCTTAAAGAAAAAATTTCAAGCACAAACCATTTTATATGTCATTTTTTTTAATAAATTAATAATTTTTGTGTTTTCTAAATAATTTTTTGTTCATTTTGGGGTTGTCCAAATGTTGTCAAGAACTAGTTTTCTGCTTACACGATTTTTTTATAGTTTATGAGCGATGAAAAGTTGTATTTTTCTTGTATTAAACTTTTTTTATGGACTAATTCATTTAAAATGTAGTCCCGAAAATCCCGGGATTGAGGAAAAAATATCCCGTGATTTTCGGGACTAAAAATGGACCGTGATCCCGGGATCGAAAGCCCTAGTGTATATACATGAAAGCGTTTTGCATACAGCTTGCCGAATTTAATCGATATTAGGTAAAGGTATTGTATAAGTCAAAGTGGCTTGTATGAGTAATCGTTTCGTTGGTTTCTTCATCTTACTTACAATCGTTGCGTTGTGGGTTCGATTCCTCACCAGGGCGGCTAATATTTATATACATTTATATAAACATTTATGTGTGAATATAGTGTAAGTGACTCTGGTTCCTTCTCACGACCGCAGCGTCGTGTGGACAAACCACCATAAGGGCTAACATATAAAAAAAAAGGTTAACAACTTAAAAAAAAATTTTAAGTGAAGTTGTAAATTTTGAATCGGACAAATATATATTTAAAATTTAGATATATTAATATTATCGCTTTTGTGAAAAATGGAAACGCAAGTTTGTTAGCTGCAAGTTTTTTTGTATTGTTCGCAGTGAATTTGGGAACAAGTTTTTGAATTTTGGTTTTTGTGTTTTTTTTAGTTTGTAGGAGTTTGTAATTTGTGCAATGTTCGTTATTTATGTACACTAGGTGACAAAATTTAAAAACAAAAATTCTTTCAATAAAATTTTAATTAAAAAAAATTTGTGTTCTTAATAAAATTTGTCAAAACATTTTCGAAAAAGTTTTTTTTTGTAAAATACAGAAGCTATTTGGTTTTTTATTTTCTACAATTTTTGGAACAAAACATGTGTGCTTTAAGGTGTATCGATGTATTTATACAATTTTTAATCTTCCTGCAAATAGCATTTCATATGATCACAACAATTTAATAATAAATTGTGAATTATTGAAGTTTTGTGTATACATACATGCATCCAAAAGACTTTCTTCTCTGGTTTTACTACGAGCATAGAAACCCTTTCAGTTGTGCGTATTAAAACAAAAGAAAAAACCAAATACGCGTGGCTGAAAGAAAACAACAGCAATAAACGCACAACTGTTCATGTCACAACTGTTCGCTTGATCCCACAAAAATATAAATGGCTTGTTTATGGTTTACATTCCTCTTCCGAACTTCCGAACTAAAAATGTGTGGAGTCTGAAAACCACCTTTATTTTTTGCGCAATTAGGAGGTACTTTCTTGCTGCGGCGCGACTTGATCTCGGCGAGCATGTCGCGTGTGTGAGTAGACGACCTGTTTGCATGTAGAACAGACAAGTGGGCTCCAATTTTCTTGCTGCGTGGGAATTTGCGTGTGTGTTTTGTTGTCTAAGTAATTCTTTCTTTGCGATGATTTTTTAAGTTGTTTTGGGTTAGTGACGCATATACAGTAAAGGAATGAAAACGAAGATCAACATTTCATTGGGATATACATTCGATGCTACTTAAAGAATGCGGTGAAATTTTAAATTGTGATATATTATTATAAATATTAAACGATAAGCTTTTGCTTCACGATCGGAAGGTATCGGGTTCGACTCCCACCTGGGGCAAGGCAGAAATAAGTTTTCTGTTTTTCTGTGTAGACCGCCACTCTCTAGCCAAATTCTGGCAATTTTGCTAGAGCAACTTGCCATGAAAAAGCTTCTTCTTTGGGAGTCCCGCCGTTCGGAACCGGCAATAAACTGTAGGTCCACAATTATCATATACACTTGCCCATAATAATTGCATTAAGAAGCTCGGCCAAAATCCCTCGAGGGTTGTAGCGCCAAAATATCTATGTATGTATGAAAGGGTTTCTATGCGCGTAGTAAAACCAGAGAAGAAAGTCTTTTGGATGCATTTATGTATACACAAAACTTCAATAATTCAAAATTTATTGTTAAATGGTTGTGATCACATTAAATGCTATTTGCAGGAAGTTTAAAAATTATATAAATACATCGATACACCTTAAAACACAAACATGTTTCCAAAATTGAAAAAAATAAAAAACCAAACAGCTTCTGTATTTTACGTAAAAAACAAAAAAAAATTTTCAATTAATTTTTTTAAATGAAATTTTTACGAAAATTATTTGTTCTTTAAAAGTCAAATTTAGTTGAACAACATAAATTTTTTTTAAATTAAAATTTTTTTGACAGAATTTTTGCTCTTAAATTTCGTTACCTTGTGTACATAAATATTGAACATAGCTCAAATTACAAACTCTTACTTACTAAAAAAACCCAAAATTAAAAAATGTTTACCCAAATTCACTGCGAACAATACAAAACAAATTGCATTTCCATTTTTCACAGAAGCGATAATATTAATATATCTAAATTTTAAATATGATTCGAAATATAATTAAGCCGTTAAATTATAAACAAATATTTAGCTAAAATTTCTTCAAAATAATGTTTTGTACAAAATTCTTATGAAACGTGCTTTTTGAAAAAAAATCTGCATAATAAAATTTTGCACAGAAAATTAATAAAAAGCTTTTTAGCGTAAAAGTCTGATGGCCGCTCCATCAGTTTTTCATACTAAGCTTTCTTGCACCAAAATGCGTTCTCGTTCACTTTGCATGGCTGCTTCATGCAAAATTTTTTCCATGGCTTTTTCGCTAACACATTTTGTTCAGGTACAAAATTGGCTATCAAAGTGGAGAATTCGAGTCAACGAGTCAAAGAGCGCCCATCTTACCTTCACCCTAAAGAAAGACACTTGCCTGTAGCTTAAAATAAATGATAAAGTTATACCACAATCTACCGAAACTAAATATCTTGGTATGCATCTCGATCGCACATCGAGTCTAAAATTACACAAATCAAACTAAAAAAAACCACCCGACCCCTACGTCTAAAGCGTAACTATTCTATTGCATTTGATTAGATAGCCCCGGAACCCTCCCCGCTTCCGACTTCCCGGCATGCAGTCGATGTCAACATCCTACGATGTTAACACCAATTTGATGCCGCCATAACCATCGATTATTGCATAACGTTGTCCAAATCGTTGGATTAGGGCAATAAGCATTTGTATTGTCAAATGTTTAAATTGTTGAATTGCATCGTTAAAAATTATTGTTAGTTCTAAGTAAATAGAATATTAAGTTAAAAAAAAAAAAAATTTTGTACTGGGAATATATGCAAATATGAAATGGAATATAATAGAAAAGTGTAATATGAAAATCTAATACACCACCGTAATAGGTGAAAATAGTGTTAGGTGGCAACGGTAGTCTTGTGGCAGTGTTATTTTCTTAAAGGTAGCAACTTTAGGTCGAAGCTATTTTTGAGTTGTTTGTGTTTACTAAATTTCCATTTTTCACAGAAGCGATAATATTAATATATCTAAATTTTAAATATGATTCGAAATATAATTAAGCCGTTAAATTATAAACAAATATTTAGCTAAAATTTCTTCAAAATAATGTTTTGTACAAAATTCTTATGAAACGTGCTTTTTGAAAAAAAATCTGCATAATAAAATTTTTCACAGAAAATTAATAAAAAGCTTTTTAGCGTAAAAGTCTGATGGCCGCTCCATCAGTTTTTCATACTAAGCTTTCTTGCACCAAAATGCGTTCTCGTTCACTTTGCATGGCTTCTTCATGCAAAATTTTTTCCATGGCTTTTTCGCTAACACATTTTGTTCAGGTACAAAATTGGCTATCAAAGTGGAGAATTCGAGTCAACGAGTCAAAGAGCGCCCATCTTACCTTCACCCTAAAGAAAGACACTTGCCTGTAGCTTAAAATAAATGATAAAGTTATACCACAATCTACCGAAACTAAATATCTTGGTATGCATCTCGATCGCACATCGAGTCTAAAATTACACAAATCAAACTAAAAAAAACCACCCGACCCCTACGTCTAAAGCGTAACTATTCTATTGCATTTGATTAGATAGCCCCGGAACCCTCCCCGCTTCCGACTTCCCGGCATGCAGTCGATGTCAACATCCTACGATGTTAACACCAATTTGATGCCGCCATAACCATCGATTATTGCATAACGTTGTCCAAATCGTTGGATTAGGGCAATAAGCATTTGTATTGTCAAATGTTTAAATTGTTGAATTGCATCGTTAAAAATTATTGTTAGTTCTAAGTAAATAGAATATTAAGTTAAAAAAAAAAAAAATTTTGTACTGGGAATATATGCAAATATGAAATGGAATATAATAGGAAAGTGTAATATGAAAATCTAATACACCGCCATAACAGGTGAAAATAGTGTTAGGTGGCAAAGGTAGTCTTGTGGCAGTGTTATTTTCTTAATGGTGGCAGCTTTAGGTCGAAGCTATTTTTGTTTATATGTGAAATGATTTTTTTGTGTGTGTATATTAGGGTTTTCAATCCCGAAGGCTTTTCGCAATCCCGGGATCCCGGGATTTTTCGGGATTTGATATTTTCACAAGCAAAACTCATTTTAAAAAAATAAAAAAAAGGTTTTTATAGGTTTTATTGCAAAACTTATAGTTTTAGCTTAAATAAATAAACATAAACATTAATTTCAATTTATTAAAGGTACAAATTAATGCATTTTTTATTTTCAGTATTTAGGAAAGACACAATCCAATTCAAAATATGCTTGAATAAGGATTCTGAAATTACTTTTGCATCAGTTTTCAGTTTTACTTAATTATTTTTATAAAGAAATTATTTTTTGTGCGTTCGCTAAGACTGAAAATATCAATTTTCTTCTGAAATAAATATAAATTTATTTTTTCTTAAAGAAAAAATTTCAAGCACAAACCATTTTATATGTCATTTTTTTTAATAAATTAATAATTTTTGTGTTTTCTAAATAATTTTTTGTACATTTTGGG
This sequence comes from Heteromyza rotundicornis, assembly GCA_951394025.1. Classification (NCBI taxonomy): domain Eukaryota; kingdom Metazoa; phylum Arthropoda; class Insecta; order Diptera; family Heleomyzidae; genus Heteromyza; species Heteromyza rotundicornis. The sequence continues at coordinate 37,966,511 of OX596011.1, forward strand.
GTTGTCCAAATGTTGTCAAGAACTAGTTTTCTGCTTACACGATTTTTTTATAGTTTATGAGCGATGAAAAGTTGTATTTTTCTTGTATTAAACTTTTTTTATGGACTAATTCATTTAAAATGTAGTCCCGAAATTCCCGGGATTGAGGAAAAAATATCCCGTGATTTTCGGGACTAAAAATGGACCGTGATCCCGGGATCGAAAGCCCTAGTGTATATACATGAAAGCGTTTTGCATACAGCTTGCCGAATTTAATCGATATTAGGTAAAGGTATTGTATAAGTCAAAGTGGCTTGTATGAGTAATCGTTTCGTTGGTTTCTTCATCTTACTTACAATCGTTGCGTTGTGGGTTCGATTCCTCACCAGGGCGGCTAATATTTATATACATTTATATAAACATTTATGTGTGAATATAGTGTAAGTGACTCTGGTTCCTTCTCACGACCGCAGCGTCGTGTGGACAAACCACCATAAGGGCTAACATATAAAAAAAAAGGTTAACAACTTAAAAAAAAATTTTAAGTGAAGTTGTAAATTTTGAATCGGACAAATATATATTTAAAATTTAGATATATTAATATTATCGCTTTTGTGAAAAATGGAAACGCAAGTTTGTTAGCTGCAAGTTTTTTTGTATTGTTCGCAGTGAATTTGGGAACAAGTTTTTGAATTTTGGTTTTTGTGTTTTTTTTAGTTTGTAGGAGTTTGTAATTTGTGCAATGTTCGTTATTTATGTACACTAGGTGACAAAATTTAAAAACAAAAATTCTTTCAATAAAATTTTAATTAAAAAAAATTTGTGTTCTTAATAAAATTTGTCAAAACATTTTCGAAAAAGTTTTTTTTTGTAAAATACAGAAGCTATTTGGTTTTTTATTTTCTACAATTTTTGGAACAAAACATGTGTGCTTTAAGGTGTATCGATGTATTTATACAATTTTTAATCTTCCTGCAAATAGCATTTCATATGATCACAACAATTTAATAATAAATTGTGAATTATTGAAGTTTTGTGTATACATACATGCATCCAAAAGACTTTCTTCTCTGGTTTTACTACGAGCATAGAAACCCTTTCAGTTGTGCGTATTAAAACAAAAGAAAAAACCAAATACGCGTGGCTGAAAGAAAACAACAGCAATAAACGCACAACTGTTCATGTCACAACTGTTCGCTTGATCCCACAAAAATATAAATGGCTTGTTTATGGTTTACATTCCTCCAGTCGATGGTCAATGCTGGCGCAGCGAATTTCAGAAGGAAAACAATGCGCGAACTAAAAATGTGTGGAGTCTGAAAACCACCTTTATTTTTTGCGCAATTAGGAGGTACTTTCTTGCTGCGGCGCGACTTGATCTCGGCGAGCATGTCGCGTGTGTGAGTAGACGACCTGTTTGCATGTAGAACAGACAAGTGGGCTCCAATTTTCTTGCTGCGTGGGAATTTGCGTGTGTGTTTTGTTGTCTAAGTAATTCTTTCTTTGCGATGATTTTTTAAGTTGTTTTGGGTTAGTGACGCATATACAGTAAAGGAATGAAAACGAAGATCAACATTTCATTGGGATATACATTCGATGCTACTTAAAGAATGCGGTGAAATTTTAAATTGTGATATATTATTATAAATATTAAACGATAAGCTTTTGCTTCACGATCGGAAGGTATCGGGTTCGACTCCCACCTGGGGCAAGGCAGAAATAAGTTTTCTGTTTTTCTGTGTAGACCGCCACTCTCTAGCCAAATTCTGGCAATTTTGCTAGAGCAACTTGCCATGAAAAAGCTTCTTCTTTGGGAGTCCCGCCGTTCGGAACCGGCAATAAACTGTAGGTCCACAATTATCATATACACTTGTCCATAATAATTGCATTAAGAAGCTCGGCCAAAATCCCTCGAGGGTTGTAGCGCCAAAATATCTATGTATGTATGAAAGGGTTTCTATGCGCGTAGTAAAACCAGAGAAGAAAGTCTTTTGGATGCATTTATGTATACACAAAACTTCAATAATTCAAAATTTATTGTTAAATGGTTGTGATCACATTAAATGCTATTTGCAGGAAGTTTAAAAATTATATAAATACATCGATACACCTTAAAACACAAACATGTTTCCAAAATTGAAAAAAATAAAAAACCAAACAGCTTCTGTATTTTACGTAAAAAACAAAAAAAAATTTTCAATTAATTTTTTTAAATGAAATTTTTACGAAAATTATTTGTTCTTTAAAAGTCAAATTTAGTTGAACAACATAAATTTTTTTTAAATTAAAATTTTTTTGACAGAATTTTTGCTCTTAAATTTCGTTACCTTGTGTACATAAATAATGAACATAGCTCAAATTACAAACTCTTACTTACTAAAAAAACCCAAAATTAAAAAATGTTTACCCAAATTCACTGCGAACAATACAAAACAAATTGCATTTCCATTTTTCACAGAAGCGATAATATTAATATATCTAAATTTTAAATATGATTCGAAATATAATTAAGCCGTTAAATTATAAACAAATATTTAGCTAAAATTTCTTCAAAATAATGTTTTGTACAAAATTCTTATGAAACGTGCTTTTTGAAAAAAAATCTGCATAATAAAATTTTTCACAGAAAATTAATAAAAAGCTTTTTAGCGTAAAAGTCTGATGGCCGCTCCATCAGTTTTTCATACTAAGCTTTCTTGCACCAAAATGCGTTCTCGTTCACTTTGCATGGCTGCTTCATGCAAAATTTTTTCCATGGCTTTTTCGCTAACACATTTTGTTCAGGTACAAAATTGGCTATCAAAGTGGAGAATTCGAGTCAACGAGTCAAAGAGCGCCCATCTTACCTTCACCCTAAAGAAAGACACTTGCCTGTAGCTTAAAATAAATGATAAAGTTATACCACAATCTACCGAAACTAAATATCTTGGTATGCATCTCGATCGCACATCGAGTCTAAAATTACACAAATCAAACTAAAAAAAACCACCCGACCCCTACGTCTAAAGCGTAACTATTCTATTGCATTTGATTAGATAGCCCCGGAACCCTCCCCGCTTCCGACTTCCCGGCATGCAGTCGATGTCAACATCCTACGATGTTAACACCAATTTGATGCCGCCATAACCATCGATTATTGCATAACGTTGTCCAAATCGTTGGATTAGGGCAATAAGCATTTGTATTGTCAAATGTTTAAATTGTTGAATTGCATCGTTAAAAATTATTGTTAGTTCTAAGTAAATAGAATATTAAGTTAAAAAAAAAAAAAATTTTGTACTGGGAATATATGCAAATATGAAATGAAATATAATAGAAAAGTGTAATATGAAAATCTAATACACCACCGTAATAGGTGAAAATAGTGTTAGGTGGCAACGGTAGTCTTGTGGCAGTGTTATTTTCTTAAAGGTAGCAACTTTAGGTCGAAGCTATTTTTGAGTTGTTTGTGTTTACTAAATTTCCATTTTTCACAGAAGCGATAATATTAATATATCTAAATTTTAAATATGATTCGAAATATAATTAAGCCGTTAAATTATAAACAAATATTTAGCTAAAATTTCTTCAAAATAATGTTTTGTACAAAATTCTTATGAAACGTGCTTTTTGAAAAAAAATCTGCATAATAAAATTTTTCACAGAAAATTAATAAAAAGCTTTTTAGCGTAAAAGTCTGATGGCCGCTCCATCAGTTTTTCATACTAAGCTTTCTTGCACCAAAATGCGTTCTCGTTCACTTTGCATGGCTTCTTCATGCAAAATTTTTTCCATGGCTTTTTCGCTAACACATTTTGTTCAGGTACAAAATTGGCTATCAAAGTGGAGAATTCGAGTCAACGAGTCAAAGAGCGCCCATCTTACCTTCACCCTAAAGAAAGACACTTGCCTGTAGCTTAAAATAAATGATAAAGTTATACCACAATCTACCGAAACTAAATATCTTGGTATGCATCTCGATCGCACATCGAGTCTAAAATTACACAAATCAAACTAAAAAAAACCACCCGACCCCTACGTCTAAAGCGTAACTATTCTATTGCATTTGATTAGATAGCCCCGGAACCCTCCCCGCTTCCGACTTCCCGGCATGCAGTCGATGTCAACATCCTACGATGTTAACACCAATTTGATGCCGCCATAACCATCGATTATTGCATAACGTTGTCCAAATCGTTGGATTAGGGCAATAAGCATTTGTATTGTCAAATGTTTAAATTGTTGAATTGCATCGTTAAAAATTATTGTTAGTTCTAAGTAAATAGAATATTAAGTTAAAAAAAAAAAAAATTTTGTACTGGGAATATATGCAAATATGAAATGGAATATAATAGAAAAGTGTAATATGAAAATCTAATACACCACCGTAATAGGTGAAAATAGTGTTAGGTGGCAACGGTAGTCTTGTGGCAGTGTTATTTTCTTAAAGGTAGCAACTTTAGGTCGAAGCTATTTTTGAGTTGTTTGTGTTTACTAAATTTCATTTTTATGCATTTTGAGTTTCAGGCTGTTTTTAGTATATAATTTTATTGTATGCAATGAAAAGATCACTTTAACAAGCAAACAGGAAAGTAGCAACATGAAAAAAGGAAACAGTCCAAGCATGGCTTGAGTCGTATAGCTATTTCAAAATTTGCCAGATTTATCATCAGCGACTCATTTAGTTGACTGCCAATTATGTTATTTTCAAACATACTATATATACTTTCACATATGCGGATTACTAGAGAATTGCAGACTTTTCTTTGCAATGAATGTCAAATTCTAAATGTTTGACATTACATTAACAAATCTCAGTCGCTTTCACTAGCCCCTCCCTTTTTGTTTATATGTGAAACATGATTTTTTTTGTGTGTATATACATGAAAGCGTTTTGCATACTGAACGAAACCGCTCAACGCCTAGCAGGATGTTTGGGAGTCCCCGATTTCATTTATATATTTTGTTAAGTTTTTTATATTTTCACAAAACACCGAATTGCAGCTAAGCATTCTGGCTGCCTGGCTTTAGGCGTTTTTTGCATTTCAAGTGACGGACACATGATACCACCACTCAAAGTGATACAAAGTGTCAGTGCACTTGAAGGCAATATGCAACTGAGCATTTTGTGCTTTGCTTTGCTAGTGACTTCGCTGCATTTCGGTAAAGGTAAAATCTGTTATAAATAGGGAAATTAGAATAATAAAAAACCAGTTATTAAGACCATCGAGTTCTACAAGGCCAAAGCAAAGGAACTCGACGAACTGTGGGCAGTGTTCAACCAGCTCGACAATACAATTCGGCGAAGGCTCAACCAATCACAGCAGTGAAGGCAGCCCAAGTCCTTTGACTTGGGCTGCCTTCACTGCACGACAACTGAAAAAGCGAAAGTCACGGCATCAACAAGTGAAGCAGCAACCGCGATGGCAGCTCCATCAATATTAGCTCAAATTCAGAAGCAACGTTTCATGACACCACCCAAGAATGCATTCTCAGCCTGCAAAATTTGGGAATAAATACCGATAACTGGGATGCAATATTAATATATATCCTGGTTCAACAACTAAGTAAGTCGACGCATACATTATGGGAACAATCACCTACTGAGCCGAAGCAGTTGCCGACGCTGCAAGAGTTTTTGAAATTCCTCAATTTGCGATTTCAAACTCTCGAAGCACTTGGACCAAAGGCAACCAAGGGCACCATGGAACAAGGAAAGCATGGATCATATCGCGCACTCAGCGCTGCATTTTCATCCAGAACAAATTGCATCGTATGCAAACACAACCATGCTCTCTTCATGTGTCAGACTTTTCTTGAGATGACACCAAATCAGCGTTTGAACTGCATTCAGAAGGCCAAACACTGTGTCAACTGTCTTAAAGATGGCCACAACGCAAAGGCATGCACATCAGGTACTTGTAACAAGTGCGACAAAAGGCATAATACCCTTCTTCTCCTGAACAACCGGGAGAAACCTGTGTCTAATAAATTGGAAAAATCGACGACAGTGATACTCCAAATGCGCAAAATTCTCTGAGAAACCCGCCTCGCTTGCTGCCTCACGAAGTCAGTCATCGACGACACTACATAGCACTGTGTGTGTTACCACAACTGATAAATGGGGAAGACAAATTCATTGTCGCGCTCTTAGACAACGGATCACAGGCTAATTTTATAACAAAGTCACTGGCAGGAAAACTTGGACTACAAAAATCTCCATGTGCCATTGGAATCGAAGGAATTGGACAGAGCCAAAATCGTATATCCGAAAGAATCAATCTGCAACTACTATCAAGTGCAACGGGTTTCAGCAATCGAATTGAAGCCCACGTCATACCTAAAATCGTCTCTAGCCAGCCGGCAATTAACATCAACACGAGCAACTGGAATATTCCAACAAATTTACAGTTGGCTGACCCCAATTTCCACGAATCTCGAAGCATCGACATTTTAATTGGAGCTGGCCTTTTCTACTTATCACTTTGTGCTGGGCAAATAACATTGGGACATGGACTACCAATACTGCAAAACACGCTTTTTGGATGGATGGTAGGTGGCGAATACAATAATCAGAACAACATTCTTACACCTCTAACATGTGGAGTCAGCACCGAGGAAGATACTCTCCAAAACTCTGGAGAAATTCTGGCGCTTGGAAGAATGCGAGACACGACAAAACAATTTCACTGCTGCTGAAAGACGTTGTGAAAATATGTTCATGCAAAATACTCAGCGACATACCGATGGGCATTTTGTAGTGCGACTACCATTCCAACAAAATCCGCTGGGTCTAGCAACCTCCAAGGATGTAGCTCTTCAGAGATTTTACGCCATGGAACGGAAGCTCCTGAAGAATCAAGATATCAAAGAGCAGTACGTGAACTTCATGCGTGAATACGAACAACTCGGCCACTTAGAGGAGGTTTCACTAAATACCATTGAAGGTCCGCACTACTTCCTTCCACATCATGCAGTTTTCAAACCCGACAGCACAGCAACGAAATTAAGGGTGGTCTTTGACGCCTCCGCCAAAACATCAACAAACCTGTCACTAAATGATATATTGGCTATTGGACCAACTATTCAAGATGACGTATTCACCACACTCATTCGCTTCCGCCTTCCTCGTTATGCATTCACTGCCGATATAGACAACCTCAGCTCCTTACTTGGAAACGCGTTCCCTTCAAGCCATTGCTGAAGAGTACACTCAAAGATATCCACTAGCAGCAGAAGTTGCCAAAACTAATTTCTATATAGACGATGTCCTGAGCGGCTCAGACCAACTCTTCACTGCACTTGCAATTCAAGAGCAGCTGCGAATAATGTTGGGTTCAGCAGGATTCAAGCTTCGAAAGTGGGGTGCCAATCATTAACGTTTACTTCAAAACATTTCTACTGCAGATCAGGAACTATCATCAAACTTCAATAACCCAGAAAAGGAACATATTAAAACAATGGGCCTCATCTGGCACCCAAAAAGGGACAACTTTACAATCAGGGTTGAAGAAGTCATAAACAAAAAGATAACAAAACGTACAGCTTTGGCTGATATTGCTCGCTTGTTTGATCCACTCGGTTTCATCGGCCCCGTAACAGTAACTGCTAAAATATTCCCACAGGAATTGTGGAAGCTAAAGCTGGACTGGGACGCATCATTACCACAAGATCTTCACGACACCTGGCTCAATTTCAGACATGATCTTCTATTGTTGCCAAACATAAAAATTCCACGTCACGTCATGGGAAACGCCACATCGAAGGCCCCTCAGATCCACATATTTGCCGATGCATCAGAAAAGGCTTACGGAGCAGTAGCGTATGTCCGAACAGTAGATGTTCACAACATCATTATTGTACGTTTTCTGCGCGCAAAATCAAGAGTGGCACCAGTAAAACAAATAACTCTGCCCAGGCTTGAATTGTGTGCCGCTAAATTAGCAGTAGAGGTTTTGCAGAAACTTCAGGAAACCCACATCTTCAAGGGTACGTCCGTATTTTTCTGGTCTGACTCCACGGCAGTTCTTGGTTGGATCAACGCAGAATCCTCCCACTATCATACCTTCGTAGCCAACCGAATATCTGTTATTCAACAAATATCATCATCGCAGCAATGGCGACACGTTAGATCTGAAGATAATCCGGCAGATCTCATATCAAGAGGCCTGACACCAGACAAACTAATAAACAACAACTTTTGGTTTTATGGTCCATGGATCAATAACATCATGGCCGTTGCAACCACCGCTTAAGAAGAACTTTTCGGAACTCAGACAGAAGATATGTCAGCAACTGCGACACAAGCTACAATGACAACAGCCATATTTGAGACCATCAATCACAAGAACTCTTTCCGTCGTCTGCAGTGGGTCGTTTCATATGTACATACATACATACATATATTGGCGCTACAACCCTCGAGGGTCTTGGCCGAGCTTCTTAATGCAATTATCATGGGCAAGTGTATATGATAATTGTGGACCTACAGTTTATTGCCGGTTCCGAACGGCGGGACTCCCAAAGAAGAAGCTTTTCATGGCAAAGTTACTTTCGCAAGATTACCAGAACTTGGCGAGAGAGTGGCGGTCTACACAGAAAAACAGAAAACAAATTTCTGACTTGCCCCAGGTGGGAGTCGAACCCGATACCTTCCGATCGTGAAGCAGAGGTCTTAACCACTGCACCACGGCCGCTTCGTACTATAAACTTCGATTTATAAAACATTCTCGGAGTCCCACTACAAAACGAAACGAGTCAACAATACCAAAGGCAGACGAAATGGAGGACGCCCTAATTTACATCATAAGAAGCAAACAGCTTCAAGATTTTGCTGATGAACGGGCCCAAATAGCACGCCATTCTTGCGTAAAAAACAACAGTTCGATTAGCTGCTTGACTCCTTTTATCGACGCAAAAGGAATCTTGAGAGTAGGAGGACGATTAAACGCTTCCACATTGAGCTAATATGCTAAACACCCGATACCTATGCCGTATCGCAACCCGATTACGAACCAATTATTAGAAGAGCTGCATAAGGAACATCTTCATGAGGGTCCCCAAACACTTATATCTACAACGTTTCTGGTCAATCAAGGTAAAATCTCTTGCCCGCTCAATCGTTCAAGGTTGCGCTCAATGCAACAGAGCTAGACCAAAGCTATTTCAACAGCTAATGGTAAATCTGCCAGCAGATAGGGTGCAACCAGCAAGACCTTTTGTCATCTCCGGAGTCGATTTCTTTGGACCCGTCTGGACGCATTTAAAATTCGCGGCAAACGACCACTCAAGTCATACGTCGCAGTATTTTGTTGCTTCGCCACAAAAGCCGTACATCTCGAGCTAGTGACAGATCTCTCAAACTGAAGCTTTCATTGGAGCTATAAAACGATTTACAGCGCATGGACGGAACACTGCTAACAATCTTACAAGGTGGGAGCTGGTCACACAAATGAGGAGGGAATTCTAGAAGAGATGGTCCTCTGAATATCTCAACAGTTTGCAGCATCGCTATAAGTGGAAAAAGGAATGTCACAACGCTAAACCAGGGATGATGGTGGTTATAACCACCTTTAAAATGGTCTTTGGGACGCATAGTGGAAGTGTTTCGTGGTGAAGATGGGCGCGTTCGTGTCGCAGATGTTCGTACAGCGTCCAACGTACTACGTAGACCGATACATAAATTAGCGCCATTACCAGTCGACGAGGAATGCCAACGTGACGAACCTACTCGAAATGCCTGTCCAGAAGCAAGTAGCAAACCATCAACAAGCAACCAAGGATGTCCACGGACTGACCATGAACCATCCCTTCCTTCAAAGAAGACACGCCTACACACAACATCAACTTTAGTTACATTATTACTAGCCTGCCTATTTTTTCCGTCCTGCTCACCATCCTCTGTCGAAGTACAACCATTTAACACCAATCCCGGCATCTATTTTGAGAATCTCAGTGTTGCGGAAGTTATCACCAGTGACTGGTCAGTAATCACATACATCGAAATGCGAGCGTATTGGAAGGAAATTGAAATTGTCAAGGGATACTTAACCCTCCTGAACACAGCATGTGAAGCAATTCTCGCTTCAACACATTGTTCCGCAATAGTGATGCTCATCGACCGATTTGTGAACGAAGTCAACCTGAAGATCCATCTTCTTACCGTCACCCACTTTTGAGGAAATAAAAGAGGAGCATTCAACTTGGTAGGCAACGTCGCCCACACTTTATTTGGAGTTCTTGACTCGGATTACGCAGAGGAAGCAGCGGCAAAATGAGGATCATCTGGTCACTCTAATCCACAACCAAACCACATATTTAGACAGCACTATAAATATAATGAAGAAATATCAACGGGATATAGAAGGAGCATTTCCAAAAACTGAAAAGTTTCTGCACAAGGTAAATCTGAATATTGCCAGCCTCCAGCAACAGCTCAACAAGGAAAGGGCAACACAGGTCTTCAGTGAATTAGCCATTCAAGCGACACTTCAATTGCTGCATCTACAACACGCTCAGGAATCGCTCCTTGACATATTGACAGACCACGGGAAAATCAGTCCAGAACTTCTATCACCTCAACAATTACAAGGTGAATTGCTCAACATCAAGGCGAATCTACCAAGTCATCTGAAACTACCGGTCTCGTCAATGGAGTTGCTGAAGTATTACAACTTCATGACAATTCAAGGAAGGCTGACGGAAAATTACCTCATCTTCAAAATTAACCTTCCGATAATTGGCATCGACGACTTCGAGCTATTGAAACTCACAGCCACACCATGGCAATATAACGGGACATTCTTTAGAATCGGACCAGCGTATCCATTTCTGATATTTAATCTACATCGCGACACCTACTATCCGCTGAATGAAGACGAGCTGAGGACTTGTATGCTGACAGAAAGAGATCGCCATTTGTGTCATATTAATCATCCACTGTATAAACAAGGTTCAACAATAAGCTCATGTGAGTTGAATCTGCTTAGTCACAAACCAACAACCGCATGTTCGATTGAAGCCCTCATTGGATTCAACTTCATGACACCAATACATGGATCTATTCCGTTGCTGGTGAACTAACAATCAATGCAGTATGTGGACCGAACCTTCAAGAGCTGCATTTGCAAACCTCCGGACTGTTAAAACTGGGCGACAATTGCATCATCAGGCAACCACTTCTTACAAATCAAGGTCACAGAAAACAAGAGAGCACAATTAAAAGAGCATACATCCCAGCAGTTGATATAAGCAAGATGGTCACACCAACTGAACAACGTCCTCAGCAGAACTTTATGCACCAAAATATGTATCTCACCATGAAGAAAGGGTCCAACAACAGCTTTCAACATTAAAGATCAACCTTCCGAACAAAATTCAACCGCACGACATTCATCATTATACTCTGGGTTACACCTGTTTGGTGGTAGTGATCTGCATCATTGCAGTACTGGCTTGGAAACATCGCATCTTCACTTGTAAGACCGCTTCTCACAAGGGACACAAACAACCAAAATACAAAGACGACGAAGCCGATATCGACGCCACGCAAGACTTGTCCATGATCACGATGTATGACAGAGAAGGTTGAACGAAACCGCTCAACGCCTGGCAGGATGTTTCGGAGCCCCCGATTTCATTTATATCTTTTGTTAAGTTTTTTTGTATTTTCACAAAACACCGCTACTTCATCTTACTTACAATCGCTGCGTTGTGGGTTCGATTCCTCACCAGGGCGGCTAAAATTTATAAAAACAAGTGAGTAAGTTTCAGTCTTATATATATGTTTTGATGAAACCTTAAAATTTCGGTAAAAACACGATTTTCATGGGAGATAACGCCAGTTATCCTTCTAGGGCCTAAAAAGGATGAATCCAAAATTTAGGATCCCTAGCTTTCTTCTAGCTCCTGCAATCGTGTTTACCAGAAAAGAGGACTGACGGATAGGGCTAAATCAACTCAGGAGGTGACGCTGATCAAGAATATATATACTTTTCCATACCGGACACGTCTCCTTCTTGATGTTACAAACATCAGACCAAAGTGAATATACCCATACCTCATGAGGTGTAGGGTATACAAATATATGTGTGAATATATTGTAAGTGACTCTGGTTCCTTCTCACAACCGCAGCGTCGTGTGGACAAACCACACAAATGGCAAGCATTTAAAAAAAAAGTAGGTTAACAACTTAACAAAATTTTTTAAGTGAAGTTGTAAATTTTGAATCGGTTAGCTTTAGGGACTGACAGACAGACCTGGACAACAGTCCGGACTGTTCTGCTACGAAGAGTCAGGCGATAGAGTGAGTCCCTCGTTGGGAATATTCCACTAAGCATAAAAGCTTTATAGTGGAAGTAATTAAATATTCCTTGTTCCGCTAAGCATGAAGGCTATAGCGCAGGTAATTGTAAAGATCGACGTTGAGCTAAGCAAAAAGGACTTCTAACTGTGTTCATTCTGCTAAGCATTAGGGCTATAGCGGAAGTTAGATGTTATAGATATGATAGTTATTTATTGAATTTAGGTATTTGAATTATTGCTTGTTAAGAAAAGAAGAATTTCCGATTTTGTTTTTTGAATTGAATTGTTGAAATTAATTGCATTGTAGATATTATTGAAATCGTCGCACGCTGCTCTGAACGGTTCAAATTTCATATAGTTGGATTTGGCTATTTTTACTTGAAGTAAATTATAATTTCTTGTTGGGCGGGAAGGTACTTTAATGTTTAATTTGCTCAACAGACATTCACAATTAACGTTGCCTTGTAGAATTTTGAAAATGAATATTGAATTAAGCATTAGTCTACGGTTTTTTTGGCGACGGAAGAGTTTTAAACGATTTTCGTATGTTGGAAGATTAACATCTGGATTCCAAGGCAATCCACGTAAACAAAAAATTAAAAACTGTTTCTGCACTGATTCTATGGTATTGATGTAACAGTTATAACAAGGGCACCACACAATAGATGCATACTCCAAAATAGGACGGACAAGAGAAATATATAAAAGTTTAGTGATATAAGGATAATCAAACTCTTTTGACCAGCGTTTAATGAAGTCTAGAACACAATTTGCTTTGTTGATAGTTTTATTCACATGCGTGTTGAAACAAAGTTTTGGATCCATAGTTATTCCAAGATCTTGAAAAGAATTTTATGTTTCAAGTTCTTCATTTTCGATTTTATAAGTGTTTAAGATGGGATTCACTCTTCTAAAAGTCATTTGTTTGCATTTCTTCAAGTTGAGATTCATATTGTTTATTGTACACCAGTTACATAGCTTGTCAAGGTCCGTCTGTAAAGTTATTGTTTCACGTTTGTCATTGAATGAGTGGAAAAGATTGACGTCATCTGCATACATTAAAATATGGCTATTTTTGATGATAGATGGTAGATCATTTATAAATAACAAGAAGAGAACAGGTCCAAGGTGATGTAACATTAAATTCAGTTGATTTGGTTGTTTTGAATATAACTCGTTGTTTTCTATCCAATAAATATGAATTAATCCATTTTAATAATCCTGGCGGAAATCCAAATTTCGACAGTTTCAAAGTTAATAATCTATGGTTTACTACATCAAAAGCTTTGCTAAAATCAATGTAAATTACATCAGTTTGCAATCCTTTTTCAAAATTTTCGATTACATGAGATGAAAATTCTAAGAAGTTAGTTGTAGTTGACTTGCCAGGTGAAAATGTGAAATTGATTTGAAGATACTAGAGTTTATTTGAATGCAAATAATTTGTTCAAAAAGTTTTGCAATTGCTCTTAATTTTGCTATTCCACGATAGTTTGTAATACTTGATTTGCTGCCGGATTTATGCAGTGGTTTTATGAATGATGATTTCTAGGAAACTGGAAAGATTCCACATGAAAGGGAATGTTTAAATAATAAAGTGATAGGTACAACAAGCTTTTCAGAACGCACGAAGGTATGTTATCTGGACCACCTCTGAAACCAATCTTTAGTTTTCTGAGATGCTCCAATACTATAACTTCTTCAATGACAGGTTGTAAAACATCAAAAGGTGTTATATCAAAAGGATATACGGTAAGAATTCACAGAATATGTTGTTTTGAAAAAATTGGCAAAACGATTATATATAGTTTCTTCATTATCGGATTCAACATCATTATATTTCATTAGCGATGGATAGCCACTATCTTTACGTTTAATATTGATAAAGTTCCAAAAAGACTTTGGGGCTTGCTTCAAAGATTGTTGTTGAACCATGAGGGGTCCTAAGTTTCCTTTTGATTCTTTTTAGGAACCGCATACTCAAAACAATCATGAACGTTTTTGGTACACGTTTCTACTAATTGTTCGAGGAGATCAGCTGTCATTAATTTCACTGGAAGAGCTCGGAGGAATGTATGAGCACGTAATGAAAACATTTAAAGACTGATACTTTACTTTGACACAGCAAAATTCGATATTTAAAGCATCTTGTAAAATAAATTCTTCTGAAAAATAAGTGGATCGAATGGCAATTAAACACCTCCACTTGTAGTATTATTTAGTATTGAATTACGATCTTTGCGGAAAACAGAATATTTATTACATAAAATTTCAGTATTTAGTGTTACGGGTTTTAGCCACGTTTCAGTAAAAATTAATATATCATATTCTAAATTAAACCTAGTTACAAACAGATCTTTAATTTCGGTGTTGTTCCGTTCCGTTTTGATACAAAATGGAACAAGAATTTGAAGAATTTAGTTTTTTGGAACATTTATTTCGGGTGCACGAGGTAAACGTGCCGTTTTAGGAGCTCAAGGATTTTCACGTGGTATAAACTCACGGATGAAAGCATTTGGAGGCCAAAAGTTAGGGTTCAATGCACTATCAAATAAATGTTCTGGAATCAAAATTTTAAACGATGAATTTATACGGGCATAGTTGTAATTAAATTTGAATACGTGTATGTTGTCGGGAGAAACTTTTAGCTGTGCAGATATGTGATGCAACACATCTTCAGCTGTAGTGTCACTCGCCAACCGAGAAATAAAAATAGATTTTCTTAGTGGGACAACAACAAGCTTTTTAGGTTGTGACACAGTATTAGGACTCGAAGCAGGTTTTGGAGCAGAATTAAGATTAGGAGCAGCTGTTTTTGGTGCCACTTTAGCGTACGAAGTTATCAAGTCAACGTCGTTTTTAGAACAGTCGCTGACTTGATTATCGGAAGTTGATTTGGCGACATCTTTCTCCTTTGTATAAGCAACATAAGGAGAAAGGTTAAAGGCTTCAGACAAGTTCGGTGCCAGTCCAATTGGTGTAGACAATTGGTCTGAGTCTAAATCTACAACAGGAATCGGAATATTATTTATTTTACTCCTCAAATTTAAATTTTTTCGCGCGCTCTTTGGAGAGACGTAGTCTCCATCCAAAAACTTGAACTCTTTGAAAAAGCTCTCATAATCGGCTTATTTTGTTTGGATGACCTACATCTCATTAGCGATTTCTAAAAATCCCTTTCTGGTTTGACGAATCAGCCTAACTATAGCTGGGTCGACTTTGCGGCATTCGGTGCAAGACTAACGTAAACCACACTTTCTATCTTCAAGGTCATCAATTAGACGTGCCTTTAAGGATAACCATTTGCAATGGTAAATGCTTTCACAAAACCAACAAGAAACAAAAGGTTCCTTTTCACTCTTCACGTTACACTTGCGAAGAGACCACGACATTTTTGTTAAAATGCAAAAGTATGCACCAAAAAGTATGCACTGAAAAATGAATGGAAAATACTGATAATATCAGAAACGTCAAAAAGGACAGCTAAAGCTCACGGATAAAATATATTGATACAAACAACAAAGTTGTAAATTTTGTTATTGTTATACTTAGCTTAGCACAGCAGCACAGGAATTAGCGAAAATAATACACTAAACTATGAAATTTTCACGCCTATAAGTGAAAACACTATTTTCACTTATTTCCCGCTTAAATAGTTCCAAACTTGGATATAGGGGTTTTTGGGGTCGCTGATTTCTAATTTGATGTCGAAATAACTAAATTCAAGGCGGATCCAATATGGCCCAGTAGGTGTAGGGTCAGAAATGCCAGATATTTTTCATACCTGGTCGCCATTTAAACGTTGTGAAGTCGCCAAAAGTCGCCAAATTTTGTTTTGGGTTTTTTATAACCCTTTTCCATCAGAGGCGTAGGGGGCCGTGGGGGGACTCAAACCCCTTTTTTTTTTTAAACATGGCATAACTTCCAATTCCTTCAAGCTACAAAGAATTTCTGTATTGTGCTTTGTTTCATTTCAATCGTAGTAAAAATTTGCTTTTAGATATCTGATAAAAATTGCTTGTATAGCCTAGAGTGGTGTCGTCGACTTCAAAATAGTATGAAATTATGTATAGGGGGTTTATTGTGGTACCTGATTTCGTTAATATAGTATGCAATTTTGTTAAGGGGGTTGGGGTACCTGATTTCGAATTTGATGTCGGAATTTCAAAATTCAAGATGGCTGCTAAAATTTTAGGATTTCATGGAAATAGTATGAAATTTTGGTTTTGGGGTCGCTGATTTCTAATTTGATGTCGAAATAACTAAATTCAAGGCGGATCCAATATGGCCCAGTAGGTGTAGGGTCAGATTTGATGTCGAAATAACTAAATTCAAGGACCAGTAGGTGAGGGTCAGAGATGCCAGATATTTTTCATACCTGGTCGCCATTTAAACGTTTTGAAGTCGCCAAAAGTCGTTAAATTTTGTTTTGGGGTTTTTATAACATTTTTCCATCAGAGGCGTAGGGGGCCGTGGGGGACTCAAACCCCTTTTTTTAAACATGGTATAACTTCCAATTCCTTCAAGCTGGATGAAATTGTAGGTGCGTTCTTATTGACAAAATGAAATTTTATACCCTTTGGAAAGAGGGGTGTGGGGGAAAAGGGGATGGAGTCAAAATTAAAGTTCTAACTTTCGTATTTTTTAAGCTACACGGCTGAAATTTTTTACTTAGGTTCGCATTGGCAAAAAAGAGTAAAAAAAAGGGGAAAAGGGGCAGAAAAAAGAGTAAAAAACAATTTTTTTAAAATATAACCCTTTAACCGACTAAAAAGCAGATAATAAATTTCCTTCAAATTAATTTCCGCAATTTCGATTTAAAATTAAGGGTTTTTGGCGACTTCAAAATCTGAAATGATATTAGGAACAAAGTAGCCAAAAACCCTTAATTTTAAATCGAAATTGCGGAAATTATTTTAAAAGAAATTTATTTTCTGCTTTTTAGTCGGTTAAAGGGTTATTTTAAAAAACTTGTTTTTTACTCTTTTTTATTTATAACAAACTAGCAGGGTCCGGTCCGCTTTGCTGGCTCTAAAAAAGTTATTTTTGCCTTCAACGTCATAATAAATTAATGAAAACAATTGCCAAATATTTTTATTGCAAGCCCAAGTGTAGCATTGTGAAATATTGAATTGTATGAAAAGTACCATGCCCCGCTGTCCAATTCCGACCATATGAAACATTGAACTTAGAATTGAAAGCATAAAATCATGTCCCGTTGAAAAATGTTCGTTAAGAGCCCAAGTGTAAAATTTTTTAAAATATTAATGGAATTCACAAGGTCTCATATTGTCGTATTGCAGTATTTTGTGTTTTTGCTTAGTTGTAGTACTCCCTTTTCCAAAATTAATTTTTTGGAAAATGAGCTAAAACCCATAATTAATACAAAAATACAATGGTTGTGAGCACACCCATTGCAGAAAAAATTTAGTACTGTCATTTCAGAGAGAGAGAGAAAAAGAGAGCGAACAAATTATATTGAAAATGTTCAACCTAACCTAAATTCGTTAGCCACGGGATGCGGGCCACCATTCGCGGAGGTGCTGATGCGGCCCAAATCAAGGAACGGAAGAAATATTGCACCTGTACTTTGATTCAATATTTTCAACAAGTCGTACACGTTGAATGCATTCAAAATGCTTCCGGAAACCCCGGCGTTCATGTGCCCGTAGTCTCCACGATATTGTTTGCAATATTTTCGGCAAGTCGTGGACTAAAAATAGTCCATAAAAGAAATTTTAACAATTTCCTATAATTACTTTTCAAATAAGAAGAAGAATACGAGAGTCATAGAAACACAGGTTGCAAAGTTGTATTATCTTATTTTTTTTGTATGGAAAACAGTAACAACATTTTTACAACTATCGTATATTTTCACGACAATACAACAATACGACCGATACCTTTGTGAATTTCCTAATTGAATTGTATGGAAAGTGCCACGCCCCTCTGTCCAATTCCAATATGTTGCATTGAAGGCATAGAACCATTTCCCGTTGAAGAATATTCAATGGGAGCCCAAGAATGGCACTTTGAAGTATTGAATTGTATGGGCGATGCCACGCCCCTTTGTCCGATTACGCCGATATGTTGCATTTAGCTTAGAAGTGAAACCATGAAACCATTTGCCAAATTTCGTTTTAAAATATTGTGTGGGAGTGCTATTACAACATTTTCACATATTGACTTGTATGGGCGGTGCCACGCCTCATTGTCTAATCCCGGCCATTTGTTGCCCAGATTATTGCTTGGGGTCTTATAGTATGTTCATGGCAAATTTAAATTTTCTTGTGATCAAAAACGTCTGAGATATAGCAGTTTATACTTACTTGTGGGCGGTAAAAGTGGGCGTGTCAAAACCTATCCTATGTCACGACTCACGACCCCCTAGAAAACATATATACATTTTGGTGAGAATCGGTGCTGTAGTTTTCGCGTCTACTGGTAACAAACATACACGTCTCTTTTATATATATAGATAAATGATTTTTTGATATTTTTAGGGATTTGACGGAAGTCCGCATCCGCGAAGCACTCGCACTAAATAGACATCCGCATTCGCACCCGCAACCATGATCCGCATGTATGCGGGTCTTTTCAACCTATAGCTTTTTCACTTTTTTGGAACTTTTTTTACTGTGTTTTTGGTTTTTTCTCAGAAACTATAGGCGATATGTGCAAAATTTTGTCATATTCAGTTTCAGAACTTCAAAATACCCAACACAAAAATTCAAATATTTTTGAAAAAGTTTTTTTAAAATATCCGCACCCGCATCCACGGATGTCATTTTCAAACATCCGCAACGAGGCTTTTTACAGATCCGCATCTGCTCCCGCAAAACTCACACCCGTCAAATCCCTAGTTGCTTTGTCAAATGCGAAATTCAAACATTTCACAAAATAACTTGTTTTGACATAACCCAGCAAACACAGTCTCAAACGTTTGAGAAAACCCTTATTTCTCGAGTCGATAACTAATCCGATTCTCGACTCGTTTTCAAAGGTTAGTTATCTACTCGATATCAAAGGTCGTTCTCAAAGGTTTGAGAAAAACCCTATTTCGAGTCGATAACTAATGCGATTCTCGACTCGTTTTCAAAGGTTACTTCAACAAATAAAAAAGTGAAACGGTTATAATTTATGCATTTTGATTGTCAGGCTGTTTTTAGTATATAATTTTGTTGTATGCAATAAAAAAATCACTTGAACAAGTAAACAGGAAAGTACCAACATGAAGAAAGGAAACGGTCCACGCATGGCTTGAGTCGTATAGCTATTTCAAAATTTTGCCAGATTTATCATCAGCGACTCATTTAGTTGACTGCCAATTATTTTATTTTCAAACATACTATATATACTTTCACATATGCGGACGATTATTTTAGAATTGCAGACTTTTCTTTGCAATGAATGTTAAATTCTAAATGTTTGACATTACATTAACAAATCTCATTCGCTTTCAGTTTAGCATTTGAAGGAACAACAATAATAGCATTCCGTTAATTTCTTGCATGTGCTCCTGTTACAAGTTGCCATCCCAATAACCTTTGTTATTGTAATACATTTTTTAATTGTTGTAAAACCGAACAACTTTATCCCAGGCCGAGGATTTCGATTTGAGTGGTTTGTGTCGATATCAATCCTAAATGTTTTCTGGGAAGCGGCCAATGTATACTCTTTTACACTCGAAACCATTTTTACTAAACAACTTGTGGAGTAAAAGCTGCATTTTTTCTAAAAGATTCATTTCGATACCTTAAAGCACAATCATCCGTTTTCATGAAAAGTTTTTGGCCTTTTTGGACTCGTGAGACGAAGCTGCATCTGACAGGCTATAGTGGTTTGTGGGAATCGTAATGAAAGCAATTGAAAAATGAGAAAATAAAAATTAATTTCCATAAAAACGTACCAATTTGAAAACATGTTTTTCGTTTTCTTGAGTTTTGAAAAAATTGACATAGGATGGTTGTGCAACGATTTGACAAAACATCTTCTTTATTTTGTTCGCTATTTTATAAAAAAACTCTTGCTCTTAGATGAAAAAAAGTAATTGAGAAATTCGTGCACAATACAAACCTTAACATTTCTTTAAATTTCTACACACATTTTGTGAAGAAATTCTGTGTTTAGAAACTGTTTTTCGCTCTCCTGAAAAGTTCGCAAATTCGAAAAAGTGTTTTTTTGTCAAATTAATTAAATCCATTAATACTTTACTTGTTCATAGTCGTATCCTTTTTTAGTAGGCTAATCACAATTTAATGCAAGAAAAATCGCAAACCTTTTAGTTCTATTTAATGAGGAACAATTTGAGAAAAGCAAATATTTCCCAACAAAAATTATGAAAATGTTAGGGAAAAATCGCCGCAAAATCGCCAAATAGAAATATAGTATTTTTTAAATTCTCTATTTTCTTTAAAAAAAAAAAATTTTACAAATTTTAAATTTTAAAATAAACCACATTTAATGCCCTATGAAATGATGGTGAGCACTACTTACCTCCATCCAAATATAAGTTTAAAAACACCATGAATGAATTAAGGTTCAGATTTTAGTTATTCTGAATTCTGCGTGTTTTTTATTTGGAGGTGCTAAAATACTTTGGCTTCAAGTATTCGTGTAGGTTAGGTTAGGTTAAGGTGGCTGTCGGCACGCCGACACACTTAGACCAAATGAGGTCCATTGTGGTACCACAGATCCAATATCCCAAATCACTTGGAGATAAAGATGAACCGATGAAGGCCTGCTATGCTATTAGATAGATCACAGAGACTGTCCAAGAAAAATTACCCCAACAGGGCCCTCCTTTCTCGAGACAGTGCCGGGGAGGAGCAGAGGAGATGCATCACATTCTCTTCCTCCTCCTCCTCATCCATACAACTCCTACAGAAGTCGTTTGAAAAGACAACAAGCCTTACCGCATGGCGTTCAATCAAAAAGCGACCGGTGATCACACCTATCATCTTCGAGATGGTGGTCCTAGGCAGTGCGATGATTCTCGTTGAACGCTTCAGATCCAGCTACGGCCAGATCTGCCTTGTTGTGTTGCAAGTGGTTCCAGAAGACCATCTGTTGTTAGTCTTGGCGATTGAATTTGGTAAAAGCTGTATTGTGGTGCTCATCAGTTTTGCAGATTTCAAGGATTTCATTGCGGCCTAACCAGAGTGACCGTTGGGTCTTTTGGACCATTTTGAGTGGTTGGAACCCCAGGACACTACTTTTCAACAAAAAGTATGATAGGACCCTTTTATTAATTTAGCAATTTAAAATATACATTTTGATATATACGATATAATATTGAAATATTATTGAAAACAATTTTTTTACAACACTGCTCAGTGGGCCTATTTCGCAGTAATAAATAGGCTGAAAAGTTACGCATTGTTTACGCTAACTTTATTACTTTTATCGAATCGAAAAGCAACCACCAGGTTGATAATTTCGTATCGTCAGATATGTCAGAACAAAAAATATAAATATTTTGTTATATGAATTTTATTTATTTAACATTTAAAGTGGGAATGAGCAGTCAAAACATATGAAATTTTACAGTTCTTTTAAGCAACTGCGCGTTTTCGAGGGGTTTCCCACTTAAAATTAACACCCTTATTATATTATATGTATGTTTTTGTTGTTGTTATTCTCAATGAATTGTTAGTTTTTGCTGAAATAAATACATTTAGCTACCTTTGTTATGTGTTTTCATAATTTTTTTATTGGGACCCTTTTTTAAGTAACAGGACCCCATTTTTGGACCCTTTTTGAAAATGTTCAACGGTCACCCTGGGCCTGAGTGTCTGTGATAATCGTAATATCCTGAGTATATGTTACGTTGCGCCTCAGCCAGATCATAACTTCTTTGATAACCACCACCTCTGCTTGAAATACACTGCAGTGGTCAGGAAGGCGAAATGAGAGACATACTTTAAGTTATATCAGATGTAATAAAACACCTAATGCGTCTGATGGAGTGGATCTCAACGCCCCACTGATAGATATGGAGGCCATAAGCTGGACTAACTGTGTACTATTCAGAGAGGGAGGGTCTATCGGCGGAACTTTGTATTTCCTAGAGAAGAGGACTAATCCGGACTTTCGCTGAATAACCCCCAGACCGCAGTTTGAGATCCTTCTATGTCGAGGAAAGCTACCATAGTGTCCTCCTTGTTATGAAGAGATCGTTCAATGGCGCGTACTAAGGACTGCAAAGCTGTTTCTAAAGGCTTTCCTTTGAAGTAAGCAGAAGTTTGGTATCTATACTGCGGTGAAAGTTTTTTTTTTTTAAACTTTATAACATTTATTTATTGAATCTTCTAAAATAAAAATTTGAACTAACAATAATTAAAAACAAAATAATTAGACATTACATAACAGATTTAGCATAGTATTGACCTTATCCACTGACTTGGACAACGTAATGTATATATCGGTGCGATGTAGGCGTTGACTGAATTTCGGCATAGACGAACGACTGCATCGACAAGGGTGTCCCTGAACTATCTATTCAAAGGCAATAGAATAATTTCGTTTAAGACGTAGTGGTCGGGTGGGTCTAAATAAATTTACAGCTAGAATATCATCAGATATCTTCGATATATGTAAATCTCTGTGGATGTGTTCATTTTTTATAAACGCTCCATGATGCTCCAAGTATCTGTCGCAGAATTTTTCACTGCAGTTTTCACTGCAAAGTTCCCCAGAGATGATCCCATATGTCCATATGGGTTTAATTACACTTTTGTATAAAATGATTTTATATATGGTGTTCAGTTTTGATTGCTTCGAGAGGATTACCAGATTTTGGATAATTTCGTGATTTTGGACGATGTAACGAGAAGGACTAAAACTTACAAGGAGGATGTCCTGCTCTTGAGAGGATTCGCGTCGATTTAACCAATTTTTGGCAAAAGCGGTCGACTGGTCGACCTAAATTCAAAAAATTCTAGTAACGAAACTAATGGACCGATTTCAGATCGGTTTTTGGTTAATGGTGGTTTGGTTCTTTGACAATAATAAAAAAAATATCAGTACGATATGGGGACCTTTAACCTGTGGTCAGGTGTGTTTCAAAAAACACACCCATTTTGGACACCTTTTGAAAAATTTGAAAAAATTAAAAAAAATTTCGTAAAATTTCTGAAATGTAATTAATTGTATTAAAAAAAGTTCAAACTACAAATTTACATCAAAAATTATGACATTTTTAAAAATACAAAAAAAATTTTTTGTAGAAAAAATTTGATAATAAAAAATTGGCCAAAAAATCTTTTAAAAATTTCTCACATTTCAGGAAAGTAATTTATAATAAAAATTTCTTTTGCAAAGTAGTTGTTTTTTGCCCTATCAACTTTTTGCATACCCCCAGGAAAAAAGTTATACCAATAAATGAGAAATCAAGTTGAAAAATTTTAAAATGTTTTTAACAATTAATTTGTAATAGTAATGTTACCAGAAGCTTCCCCTATGAATTTTATCAAAAAATTCAAAGCCGTTTAGGAGCGGCCAAAAATGGGTTAAATACAGCAAAAAAGTTAATTGTTGCTATTGCCGTTCTCCACAACATAGCAAAGGAGAGGAACCTGCCGTGTAAGTTTGCAATATGTTACACAAAGTGTAAATAATTATGGTCCCAATAATTTGCAGTCTTGGATACAGAATTCAACAACCAGCCAGCAGAAGATCGACAAAACTTTGCCGAGAACCATAGGGATTTGGAATCCGGGAGAGCTTTTAGAACAACATTCATTAATAGACATTTTTGAGCTGTTTTGATTCATAACATTTCAATGTTTTATTCAGTCTTCAAATACAAAAAAATACTTAAAACACCATAAAAAAATCAGTCTTTATGACTAAAACTATGTAAAAAATCGTAAAACTAAACAAAAAAAAAGGAGTCTTCTAGACTCAAACAACAAAATAATTAAATACTGAAGTAGTAATAGTAAATAGTGAAGTAGTACTAAACAACTAAAATTAATTTTTTGGTCTAACATTTTCTTTATCAATTTGCTTCCGCAGCAATTATTTTTTGCAAAATAATGCAGTTCTTGCATATGCGTGACTTTGAGCAGATGCAGCTCTCTTTGGTGCTTGATGTCTTCGCGCAACTTCTCTTTGTGTAAATTGTGAATTTCTTCGCTATTGCTTGTTTCTTTTTTTATTTGCTGTTGCCTCTCTTCAAAAAACCGAGAACTTGTTCTGTCTGGACAAGTTCCTCAAGCGTGTAATCTAGTTACTTTTTGTGATTCCGGTTGTTGCTGCGGCTGTTGCTGTTCCGATTGGAATTGCGGCTGCACGTCATTTTGCTCATTTTGTGGTGGTTGTGACGATTGAGGCAGTTCGTGCTGCAACGTGTCGCTATCGATCAAAATCGTGTCCTCGGTAAGCTCTGCTGCCATCATATTGGCCACTTCCTCATCACTGTCGCCTAGCTCGGGTATGGGCACACAATTGCCAGTAGCTGCAGTTGCTCTACGCACTTCAGCCACCTTAGATTTAGCATACGTTTTCATACGCGTCCCACTGTTGTTTGAGTCTGTGGACACTCCTGCTATAACCTGCCGCCTCCATGTGCTGAACAATTTTGCCCCACGCCTCCTTTTTTTTGGCAATTGTTGTTAGTGGATAAAAAGAACACGTCTCTATTCTTTGAGATCTAAGTTAAAAAAGGGAGTATTTTATTGAGAAGTAATATTGACGTTTTACAATATGTCAAGAGCATTGCAGCTGACATAAATTGCAGCTCTCATTTTATTACATTATTCATTTACAACACCCTCACTAGAGCTTCAATTTAATTTAATACATACTAAAATATTTTTCTGATTAATTTTTCAATATATATAAATACTTCAATATATAAATACTTCAATTCGATTAGATAAGTTTGATTTACGAAAATATTTGACAAAAATGTAATTCATATGGAAATTCCACTTCAATTACACATTAGTTTTTTTTTGTTGTTTTTATTCAGACCATATTGTTTAATGAACTGAGATAATTTAGCATAATTTAGTGGCTTAGTCATGATATCAATCCTTTCATTCGTGTTACGATAATCTAATTTGATCATACCTTCAGCAAGTTTCTCAGTTTCAGTTTTCTCTTCTTCAGTTTTGAAATCATCGTATTGTTGCTACCAAAAATGATGATGTCATCGACATGTACAGCCAGCACAATACTGTACCGAGTGCCTGTAATACATAGATGCATTGATCGACCGCTGAAAGCGCAAATACTAATTGTTGCGTCAGTACGGAATTAAGTTTCATATTCCACACTCTACTTGATTGCTTTAAGCCATATAGTGATTTACGAAGGCGACATACTTTATCGCTTTTATCCGAGAAACACTGCGGCTGCCTCATATAGATTTCTTCATCCAAATCGCCTTGTAGAAGCACTGTCATTTGATGAAACGCCAAATCGAATTTAACCGAAATGGCCAAAAGGAAACGTATCGATGAATAACGCGCAACTGGAGAGTATGTTTCGTCGTAGCCGATACCTCTGACTTGCGAAAAACCTTTAACCTTATGTCGATCGATAGCGACATCTGAATTTCGTATGATCTTGAACACCCATTTGCTGTCGATTGCGTCCTTCCAGGAGGCAGATCCGTCAGCACCTTATTCTCTTGCAAGGCGTTGTACTCACACAGCACCGCAGCGGTCCATTCTTTGCTGTCTACACCATTTAATGTTTCATGAACAGTTGTTGGCTCTTTCGAATCAGCAATCGCTGCCAATAAACCAACTCTCGTTGCTTTGCCGCAACATCGCTGTCGTTTTCATCGTCAGAAAGATATACAGCTAGCATTTCACTCGCAGCTACTTCAAAGTCGGCTACCGATCTTAATATCTTGATCTTAGAACTGTGTTGATTTTATACAAATTCCTTGAAGACTATAAACAAATTTAACACTCCGCTTTTGCGCTTCATTGTATAGACAAACACTTTTCTGCTGAAATCATCCACAAACGTGAACAAATATCGAGCACCGCCGAGTGACTGTGTTGACATCGGTCTGCAAACGTCCGTGTGAATTATTTGTAAAACTTCAGTTGCACGAGTACCAATCTCTTTAAACGAAGCACGGACTGTTTGCCTTTAGCACAAACAATACATTGATCGAGCGTACCATTCGGGAAATTAATACCTTCCACTGAAGATTTGATACATTTCAAACTGCTTTCGCACGCATGCCCCATACGCCGATGCCTCAAATTTTGATTCGCTATCGCAGCTAACGCTGTTGCACTTCGTTCTGTCGCACAACTAAGTTGATATAAATCATCAACGAGCGGCGCTGTAGCCAATAATTTTAATGTTCATCGAAAATACGGCAATTTTTATCATTGAACACAAGTGTTTTTCCATGTTTTGCCATTTGACTTACTGACATTAGATTTGCCCAGATTTTCCACTGCTTCTCTTTTTGCAATAAGTGACGTCGACATCAACAACAAATTGTTCGTCGCTTTATTTCTTTTCGATGGACATTTATATGCCCCTTCTCATTGCATTCAAATCAAATAATTTGTAATTTTTTATTTGTTTTTGACGGCCGATTATTCTTGTGTTTCTTTGACACCAACGCCATCGCGCCACTCATTCCAGAGTCATGCCTAACCTCTTGAAGCAAGTTTGTACGTACCAAGTCAGTGGTCAATACTTTTCCTCTGTTCGCGAGCGCCATTGATTTGAAAACGCGTAACAAACGTTTCGCAAGTTAATATTTTTTGATATTCGAAACGTGAAACCTGTTGTTAGTGGATAAAAAAGTTAAATAAAAAAGATTAAAAAACAAGTTTTTTAAAATATAACCCTTTAACCGACTAAAACGCAGAAAATAAATTTCCTTTAAATTAATTTCCGCAATTTCGATTTAAAATTAAGGGTTTTTGTTCCTAATATCATTTGCAGACTTTTTAGTCGGTTTACTCTTTTTTATTTTCCTCTTTTTTTTTTTTTTTTTCCTTCTTTTTTTCCCTGTTTTACTCTTTTTCCCGAACAATATTTCAGGCCTGTAGCTTAAAAAATATTAAAGGTAGAACTTTAAATTTTTTGTTTGTTTGTTGTCGATCACGGACACATGTTTCGAAATCAGTTCTCGGAAAATATCTTTCTCCTCCTGGGTCCTATTTCCCTCTCGCTTTGTCTAAAATTTAAACAATTAATAGTTTGCATATGTTTTGCTTTATTTATTTCAAATTACCTTAACATTTGTATCCATTGTCAAAACAGCACAGCCGGCAGCCAAAAACCAAATGAAAACAAATGAAAATTAGGAATGTGTTTATTTCGATATCAATATTTGATATCATATTTGGTATCGAAAAAACTGTTTTCAAAGTAATGTGATTGTTAAGTTTGCAGGTATATTACAATGTTAAAATAACAAGTTAATAAATTAAAAAATGTTTCTTTATTGAAAACTGTTATAATGCATCAAATATGTTCCAATTTATATTGCAACACTGCTAGACATTTATCGAAAAAAAATATCGATAAATTCTATACTGCACTCATCTTTTATCAGCTGTTTTCTAAGTTGGTACTACTTAGTAGCTGCTAAAAAAACTGACTATGAAGAGACATGTTTTAAGTTGGAACCTAACTTTGAGTTGGAGATTAGTTGGTATGAACTTAGAATCATGACTATGAATATGCGCCATTGGCTTTAATTCTCCACTGAGATAACCAATTTTGCAGTGTGATTAAACGATGTTGCACGTGTTGTGATGCCATTTCGGGGTCTGAGTGTGAGCACAATATTGCTGTGTCGTCGGCAAATGTTGAGATGAGGGTCTGACCATAAGTGGACATATCAGCTGTATAGGGTATATGCAGTAGGGACGGTGCATTGGGGTACACCGGCAAGAATATCAAATTTACTTGAAACGAATCTTTTATGTTTAACTACAAATTTTTTATGGGTCAAGTAATTGTTAAGCAAAATGTGCATGCTTGCGGGTAATAGTTTCTGTATTTTGAATATCAATCCTCTATGCCATACCTTATGCTTGGGTGATGTCGAGGAATACTGTTGAGCAGTATTTCTCGAATCTTTTTTTGATCATGTCAAGAATGCGATGAACCTGTTTAATTGTGCCGTTCTTTTCTCTAAATCCGAATTGGTGTTTGGGTATTTCACCTTTGGCGAGTATTGCGTTTTGACAGGGTAGAGAGTAAGCTTATTGAGCGAAATGAACTCACATTCCTGGCGTCTTTTCCCGGTTTCGGGATCATCGTGATCTGCGACAGCTTCCACTCATTGGGTGACCTATTCTTAATATAGCGTTGTATATGTGCAATAAGTGAGTAACAGCAATTGATGGTAACTCTTTCACCATTTCAGCTTTTCAACTTTTGCCAACCATTAATGTTGGCGTGCCTGACGAAACTACATCAAGGTCGAGTCTGCTGGTAGTATTCCATAGTAGTCTTCTTTGGTCTTCCTCTAGCTACGAAAAATGTTTGGCCAAGGGTCCGCCTCGTGCTTTACCACTTGGGTGTTTAGTGACGTACAACTTGTATCCGGGAAAGTGTTTTTGTGTCAAATGGGTCTCTGAAATTAGCATTACATCTTTACAGTACGAATTGAAGATTTAATAAGTTCCAATTAATGTTGGCTTATGTCGGCTGGAGTAGGGTTTGACCTCTTTGTAGCTGTTGCTCTTAAGGGCTTCGATTCGGTGAAAAACTTATTTTTAGGGGTTTTGTAGACGGAACATCCTCTGTAGTTGGCAGTGCGATTTTCATCAAAGTTACTACAATGTCTAACATTTACGTCTTATCTCGATTTGGACACAATTGGGTGTTGAGAAGGTCACAACAAATAACACAAACACTGGGAAGTGTATAATATTTTTTCGAATGAACACATTCTTGTCAGTTTTGACATTGTATTGGGCCTCGACGTTTAGTAAATATCGCAGATTGTATATATGGTGGGGTTCACTTTTTTGCAGGGTCTTAGGGTCAAATTCCAGTTCAATGCGGAAAAATGGTTGGGGTACCTTTTCCTTGTTTTGAATGTTAGACACAGATCTAACCTGGAATTTTAATGCAATTAATGTCTCTTTCGCATCGACACATTCGTCCATAAAGTCTACTCTTAGAACAACCTTCTTCTTTTGAGCTGGTGTGTATAATAGCTTTTTTTACACTTGTAGAGTTAAATGGTTCACAACTTTGGGAAAATCTGCCTCATTATGAATTTATATGTTTCTGTCATTAGAGCAACAAGGGAATTCGAGTTTTTTCCCTGAGTTAAATTGGTGGCGGCTTTGACGTCTCGGGTTTGGGGTCTGAATTATCCTCTTCATATAATAGTGAATATCTATTTTGCCCAAGATTTATGGATACTCGGCTTTGTCTTTACAACCTTAGGCGTATTCGTATTTTCGAGTGGGGTCGTTCTGGGCTTTTGCAAGTAGCGGTGCATGCCAGTCTGCACTGTCGTACGTGGAGTGTTGTTCTCTGTTGGGTTTGCGCCAATTGCTTACTTGTATTTGCTGACAAAGGGTTTTTGTTCTCAGAGAACTTATTAGTAGGGTCTTTATTCTCAGTGGATTTCTTAACAGGGTATGGTATTTGTTTGTGATACTAAAAATGCAGTCCTATTCGCTGCCTGCTGGGTGTAGGGTGTAGGACTATGACACTGTTTGCTCCATGAGAGAGCGCCCGATGGCGATGCGGGATTGTAAGCAAAGAATGCCTCTGCAGATCGACTCTTTGCTCTTGATTCTGCAGATGCACTATTCATGGCGGGGAGGGTAACAGTTACAGGTTGCGAGGCATTCGCACTGCTCGCACCTGTTGGTTGCATGGCAAAGGTTTAATTTGTGAATTGTTTCACAATGTTATTTATTATTTCTGCGGGACCGATTAAAACACGTCCGCTCGATATAATCTAACATTCAAATTTGAAGGTGAGGTTCGATCAGTCTCTCTAAAGTATTCAGAAGAAACGACGACAGGCTAATGGTCAGAGGTCTTTAGGACAAGTACGCGATCCTCCAGCCATTTTAAGAGAATGCAGCCATTGAGGATCATTTTAAGTCAGGACATAATGATCTCCGTAGCATTCTGCGTTTCCGCAGACAAAACTCCATCAGGGCCCGGCGATTTTTTCACTAGAGATGACCAGATAACCGTGAAACAGGAGAGAGAATGCTCCCTGGGAAGTGGTGTCTAACAATAAGTCGACAGATTCCTCACTAGAAATAGTCCGCGAACCATCTGACTTTTTCAAATAGCCCGTGGGACACAAATTCGAAGAAAGAACGTTCCTAAGCCTAGACCCGTCAACCAACGAAGAGTTTCCAAGAATCGCGCTGGCCCTTCTTTTTAAAAACCCTAAAACTAATCTTGTAAAAGTCCCAGTCACTACACAGAAAAAAAAAGATAGGTTAATCTAACCAAAAAACGTTGTAAAAAAACAATTTTTTATTTTATATGGAATACACAAACAACAACTACAATTGTTGTGGTTAATCTAATCGTCAAAAAATTGTTTAATGATTTGCCAGCATGGTCGTATTTCTGCATATGATTCGCAATGTCATCGCTCGATGCAGAAATGCAACCATGCCTCAAATATTTCATAATTCTGAAACAGCATGACATTTAATACAAGAGAGAAAAATTATTATATATGGCTGTCTCGTTTACGCTCTCAAAGCAACAAGTGCTGCATAATATATGAATAATTTATATTCGACACTTGACTCATGAAGTACTTGGTTCCATTAGAATACAATATAATTGTAAACTTAATGGAATATTAAAATATTGCGTTTTGTGGAAGCGCGTTAGTTCTAAGTAATGAATATTATATATATTCGCAGTAGAAATGATGTTGCCCGACAAATTTGTGTACGAAATGTAAATTATCTCGTTTTTAAAGTCTTGGGCTTACATTAAATTAATTTAAGCTTCATAAATATATTTCAACATCTACCAAACACATCAGCTATCTTTTTCTTGCATTCTTTTTCTAATATGTATCTATTTTTTTTCGCTCAATTGGATAATTGCTTTCTCTGTCTTCCATAAAGTAATATACGAACAATTTTTAATTGTACGCCAACAAATTTTCACTGTACGCGAACAACTTTGAGTAGGTTCCATTTACAACGTTTCTCGGTTGCTGAATTTTTAATCGTCTTTTTTGGTTAGATTTACCTTCTTTTTTTTTGTGTGTAGCAGCTCTTGACTTATTTGCCTCCTACACTGACTACTAAGAGCTTTGATATCCCCAGACCGCCACGGTGGTCTGATTTTACCTCTGGTTTTGCCTACTGTTCAGGATTTGTGGAGGGCTTTGTTTAAGACCGCCGTTAAGGTATCCACCATACTATCAAGATTTGATCTTGTCAATTCCTCAATGGGTCGAGAAGAACTTATATGTTTCCCAGTCCGTTCTTCTAACATTCCTCAAAGGTTTTTGGACTGAGGGAAGGTCATCTAAAAGAAAAACCGCTTGCGTTGTAAAAAAAGTTGTTTTTCTGGAAAAGGTGAAAAACTTGCAATTGTAATTGTTCAAAAAATTTAAGACAGAAACCTTCAAATATATAGAAAAGTGTACAAATTACATTGCAATAGTTTAGTTTTAGTAGTTAGTTCAATACAAAAGATAAATGAAAAATTTTAGATTTATTGCTAAAATTTTTCATTTATCTTTTGTATTGTACTAACTACTATACTGCGGTAGTAGTCAGTGCTATTAACCATAAAGAAAAATATTATACAAAATTATTTCAAACCTTTTTCATACGATTTATCATTACATTTTGATTTGATTTTATACAATTGTTTCTCATTAATTACATAAAGTAATTTACTTTTGTATTTCTATCCATTTATTATTTTATTCCATTTTCGCACAAAAATGTAGCTTTTCAATATTTAATGCAAACCACTTCTTCACACTCTCGTTGCTGATCTTACACTAGTTTAGTAATTACGATCGTAAACCTACGACAACAAGAAATCGGAGCAAAACTTTCAATCGGTAATATAACGTTAGTTTTCTTAATCAATTGTATTGTTCATAAAATTACGAAAAATGACAAACCGCCCATACAAACAATTTCTGGGCGATTTTGTCGCTACTGGTCAAATCGCCCTAACGCCAAATCGCCGAAAAATTTCTTACCCATTTTGGGTGATTTGACATACAACCAAAACGCCCAAAAAAAAATATGTCAAATCCCCCAAAAAAAGTGTTGGCTGTTTTGGTATTTTTGCGCTTTGGGCGATTCGGTTTTGGGCGATCTGACGCACAGCCGCATTTCATTGCCTAAATTTGTGCCTTTTATGAGCGGTTCTTAAGATATTGCAAACAAAAAATAAATGTTTTCTTTGAAAAAATGTAATATGTAAGGGAACATGGTATGTAACAGATACGAAGATTGTCAACCTCTATAGACCGATTTGGCTACAACTATATGAAGCATTTTGATATCGTGATCAGAGAGCTGTTGACCACCAGTTGGTCAAAAATGTAGTCAAAGACATTTTTAGGTCCTGGTCAAAAACCGTTGACCACCAGTTGGTAAAAATATGAATAAGCCAAATATAAAGTAAATCTGTATGGTATTATTAAAATTAGATGGTTTTTTGACATTTTATATGTCCAGTTGGGTCTCAGAAATAAGTGAAGTATAACATAAGAACAAGTGAAAAAAAATTACTTAACACTTCGCTATATTTCCATTACTCTTTCACGTACACAGAATAGACGACACATTGGATGCAATTACATTAAATGTGGCATATTACAAGGATGCAAAAATTATCAAATAGATATTTTTTGTAAAACAATTTTCGCCTTGCTTGGTATACACATTCAGTAGGTTTTAATTCACATGGAACGTTATCTTAATAACTTCATCAGTTAAAAGATTGGTGTCGCCAGTACGAAAATTTGCAGAAATTTAGATGTCCCATACGGGTCCGGACCCCACCCGAAATAAATTCTTGGCTACGGCCCTGATTATAATAACTAGTAAAGTTGACTATCATCACTGCATTAAGCGGACTGCTTCTATTCACAATGACGACCCCAGTGCGCATGAGGCATTTTTAACAAAATCTAATAGCAACCTCAAGGAACTGGCCAGATCATCTGGATTTAAAATATCTCAAATTATTCAAAATAAAGCTCTGAATTTTGTTTTGTTTTGTTTTTAAAAAATTATGAGACTATTTGCACCAACTCGTGAATCGCCCTATTATTTATCGAAATACACAACACTTTTATACAATACTAACATAATAATTTTTCTATTCACAGGAATTATTTATTGAAATTGAAGCATTTTGCGTCGGATTTAGCAGAATCAAAGAAGCGGTTGGATTATATCGTTTACTTAAACACCTAGAATTAGGAGAACTCGGGCAAGGTGCAAATACATTAAGCATATCATCATCGTCTCAAAAAGGAGACAAAAATATTCAAAATAAATTTATTAATTGATTAATGTTTAGAATCAATTTTGAAATAATAATAAAATCCTTTCATTTTGATTAAAATACATAGATTTTACGGGAGACTGCTTTTTTTAACGTCGTTTTACGCATTATTAGCTACGGAATTTAAAGTTAAAAGTTAACATTTCCTCAAAACTGTTTTAAATCTTATTGCATCTTTACTTCACTTTGTTTACATCGTTTTATTTATTATTATGCACGGGATGTGACAAAAGTTAATATTTCCGAAAAATATTTTTAAGTCTATATGCATTTCTGTACGGGATTTAAAGTCAAAAGTTTCAATTTCCACAAAATATTTTTAAATCTAATTGTATCTTTACTTAACTTTGTCAGCATTTCAATGCACGGGATTTAAAGTCAAAAGTTAGCATTTCCGTAAAATATTTTTAATTCTTATTGTATCTTTACTTATCTTTGTTAACGTTAGATGCTTTATTCTGTACGGGATTTAAAGTCAAAAGTTTACATTTCCGCAAAATATTTTTAAGTCTAATTGTATCTTTACTTAACTTTTTTTACATCGTTTTATGCATTATTCTGCATGGAATTTAAAGTCAAAAGTTAACATTTACGAAAAATATTTTTAAATCTTATTGTACCTTTACTTAACATTGTTTACGTCGTTATATGCATTATTCTGCACGGGATTTATTTATTTATTTAAATTATTTTTAAATCTTATTGTAGTTAATTAACTTTGTTAACGTTGTTATATGCATTATTCTGCACGGGATTTAAAGTCAAAAGTTAACATTTCAGCAAAACGTTTTTAAATCATATTGTATCTTTACTTAACTTTGTTTACTTTGTTATATGCATTATTCTGCACGGAATTTAAAGTCAAAAGTTCACATTTCCCCAAAATATTTTTAAATCTTATTGTATCGGTAATTAACTTTGTTAACGTCGTTATAATTATTATTCTGCACGGGATTCAAAGTCAAAAGTTAACATTTCAGCAAAACGTTTTTAAATCATATTATATCTTTACTTATCTTTGTTAACATCATATGCATTACTCTGTACGGTATTTAAAGTCAAGATTAATATTCCCGCAAAATATTTTTAAGTTTATGCCTTATTCTGTACGGGATTTAAAGCCAAAAGTTACCATTTCCGAAAAATGGTTTTAAATGGTTGTATCTTTACTTAACTTTGTTTACTTTGCATTATTCTTATATGTATTATTCTGTACATTTCCGCAAAATATTTTTAAATATTTTTTTAACCTTACTTAACTTTTTAAACGTCGTTATATGCATTTTTCTGCACGGGTTTGAAGTCAAAATATTTTGAAATCTTATTGTAAATTTACTTAACTTTGTTACCATCGTTATATGCACGGGATTAAAAGTCAAAAGTTAACATTTCAGCAAAACGTTTTTAAATCATATTGTATCTTTAGTTAACATTTCCGCAAAATATTTTTAAATCTTATTGTATCTTTACTTATCTTTCTTAACATTTTATGCATTATTCTGTACGGGATTTAAAGTCAAAAGTTAACATTCCCGTCTTATTGTATCTTTACTTAACTTTGTTATCGTCGTTATATGCATTATTCAGTACGGGATTTAAAGCCAAAAGTTAACACTTCCGAAAAATGGTTTTAAATTGTTGTATCTTTACTTAACTTTTTTTACTTTGTTATATGCATTATTCTGCATGGAATTTAAAGTCATAAATTAACATTTCCGAAAAATATTTTTAAATCTTATTGTATCTTTACTTAACTTTGTTAACGTCGTTATATGTATTATTCTGTACGGGATTTAAAGTCAAAAGTTAACATTTCAGCAAAACGTTTTTTAAAACAGTTAAAATAATTAATCGGAAACGTTAACTTTCGACTTTAAAATCCAAGCGGAATACTACATTTAAAGCCGTAGACAATGTTTAGAACTGATACAATAACATTTAAAACAATTCATTGGAAATGTTAACTTTCGACTTTAAATTCCATGCGGAATACTGCATTAAAGGCCGTAGACAAAGTTTAGAACTGATGCAATAACATTTAAATCAATTCATCGGAAATGTTAACTTTCGACTTTAAATTCCATGCGGAATACTGCATTAAAGGCCGTAGACAAAGTTTAGAACTGATACAATAACATTTAAATCAATTCATCGCAAATGTTAACTTTCGACTTTAAATTCCATGCGGAATACTGCATTAAAAGCCGTAGACAAAGTTTAGAACTGATACAAAAACATTTAAAACAATTCATCGGAAATGTTAACTTTCGACTTTATATTCCATGCGGAATACTGCATTAAAGGCTGTAGACAAAGTTTAGAACTGATACAATAACATTTAAATCAATTCATCGCAAATGTTAACTTTCGACTTTAAATTCCATGCGGAATACTGCATTAAAAGCCGTAGACAAAGTTTAGAACTGATACAAAAACATTTAAAACAATTCATCGGAAATGTTAACTTTCGACTTTATATTCCATGCGGAATACTGCATTAAAGGCTGTAGACAAAGTTTAGAACTGATACAAAAACATTTAAAACAATTCATAGGAAATGTTACCTTTCGACTTTAAATTTCATGCGGAATACTGCATTAAAAGCCGTAGACAAAATTTAGAACTGATACAATAACATTTAAAACAATTCATCGGAAATGTTAACTTTCGACTTTAAACTCCATGCGGAATACTGCATTAAAGGCCGTAGACAGAGTTTCGAACTGATACAATAACATTTAAAACAAATCATAGGAAATATTACCTTTCGACTTTAAATTCCATGCGGAATACTGCATTAAAAGCACTAGACAACGTTTTCGAACTGATACAATAAAATTTAAAACAAT
Organism: Heteromyza rotundicornis; assembly: GCA_951394025.1. Taxonomy (NCBI): domain Eukaryota; kingdom Metazoa; phylum Arthropoda; class Insecta; order Diptera; family Heleomyzidae; genus Heteromyza; species Heteromyza rotundicornis. Next base: position 38,003,108 of record OX596011.1, read on the forward strand.
TCATCGGAAATGTTAACTTTCGACTATAAATTCCATGCGGAATACTACATTAAAGGCCGTAGACAAAGTTTAGAACTGATAAAATAACATTTAAAACAATTCATCAGAAATGTTAACTTTCGACTTTAAATTCCATGCGGAATACTGCATTAAAGGCCGTAGACAAAGTTTAGAACTGATACAATAACATTTAAATCAATTCATCGCAAATGTTAACTTTCGACTTTAAATTCCATGCGGAATACTGCATTAAAAGCCGTAGACAAAGTTTAGAACTGATACAAAAACATTTAAAACAATTCATCGGAAATGTTAACTTTCGACTTTATATTCCATGCGGAATACTGCATTAAAGGCTGTAGACAAAGTTTAGAACTGATACAATAACATTTAAAACAATTCATAGGAAATGTTACCTTTCGACCCTCAATTCCATGCGGAATACTGCATTAAAAGCCGTAGACAAAATTTAGAACTGATGCAATAACATTTAAAACAATTCATCGGAAATGTTAACTTTCGACTTTAAATTCCATGCGGAATACTGCATTAAAGGCCGTAGACAAAGTTTAGAACTGCTACAATAACATTTAAATCAATTCATCGGAAATGTTAACTTTCGACTTTAAACTCCATAAGGAATACTGCATTAAAGGCTGTAGACAAAGTTTAGAACTGATACAATAGCATTTAAAACAAATCATAGGAAATGTTAACTTTCGACTTAAAATTCCATGCGGAATACTGCATTAAAGGCCGTCGAAAAAGTTTAGAACTGATACAATAACATTTAAAACAAATACTAGGAAATGTTACCTTTCGACTTTAAATTCCGTGCGGAATACTGCATTAAAAGCCGTAGACAAAGTTTAGAACTGATACAATAACATTTAAACCAATTCATCGGAAATGTTAACTTTCGACTTTAAATTCCATGCGGAATACTGCATTAAAGGCCGTAGACAAAGTTTAGAACTGATACAATAACATTTAAATCAATTCATCGGAAATGTTACTTTTCGACCTTAAATTCCATGCGGAATACTGCATTAAAAGCCGTAGACAAAATTTAGAACTGATACAATAACATTTAAAACAATTCATCGGAAATGTTAACTTTCGACTTTAAATTCCATGCGGAATACTGCATTAAAGACCGTAGACAAAGTTTAGAACTGATACAATAACATTTAATTCAATTCATCGGAAATGTTAACTTTCGACTTTAAATTCCATGCGGAATACTGCATTAAAAGCCGTAGACAAAGTTTTGAACTGATACAAAAACATTTAAAACAATTCATCGGAAATGTTTACTTTCGACTTTATATTCCATGCGGAATACTGCATTAAAGGCTGTAGACAAAGTTTAGAACTGATACAATAACATTTAAAACAAATCATAGGAAATGTTAACTTTCGACTTAAAATTCCATGCGGAATACTGCATTAAAGGCCGTAGAAAAAGTTTAGAACTGATACAATAACATTTAAAACAAATAATAGGAAATGTTACCTTTAGACTTTAAATTCCATGCGGAATACTGCATTAAAAGCCGTAGACAAAGTTTAGAACTGATACAATAACATTTAATAGAATTCATCGGAAATGTTTACTTTCGACTTTAAATTCCGTGCCGAATACTGCATTAAAGGCCGTAGACAAAGTTTAGAACTGATACAATAACATTTAAAACAATTCATCGGAAATGAGTAGTGTTAATATGGGGTATCTGGGTTTAGTGAGAAGGAGCAAAATTCCTCCAGTGTAAAAACTGAAAGATTTAAGCTCTTTTCGGTCTTTTTTGCTCCTCCGCTCAAGCTCTCCTCCATCAACAAGCTTGTTTCGCCACCTGGCGAGTCTTTTTATATGGTTGGTGTCTTTGATTTGGTTGCTGTCTAGGCTGAAAGCCAAAAATTTTATTTTTCACAATTTCTTCATATTAACCTGAATCAGCCCAGAACTTTTTTTCGAATTATTCGTAAATATATTGCAGACGTGATCATATAGTTACGCTGGGACTGATTCGGGTTAAAGTTTCTGGTTGGAGTTTGTATGGACTGGGAGATCTTTTGATTTGGTTGCTGGCTGGGCTGAAAGCCAGACATTCATTTAAAGCAACAGCAGCGGATCGCTTATACTCTAGCATACTTACTGTAGCATACAATTTAGCAATGTAGTTAGTTTATTCTAAATAAAGCGAAACAAAACCTAATAAAATACGTTGGATTTATTTAAACAAGCAACTGTCCAGACGCTTTTCATATTCTACCAGGAGTATGCATTTGTTTACGAATTGATGCCTTTAATGTTTAAAGAAGCAACAGCGGATCACTTTTTCAAAAAAGGCAAAAATATTCTCTCATGTGGCTTGAAATTCGACTAACAAAGCGAAACAAAACCCAATGAAAGACTTTTGATTTATTTAAACAAGCAACGATCCAGAGGCTTTTAATATTCTAACAGGAGTATGCATTTGTTTACGAATTGATGCTTTAAAGTTTAAAGCAGCAACAGCGGATCGCTTTTCCAAAAAAGTCAAAAATATTTTCTCATGTGACTTGAAATTGGCTACCTCCCAAACTAAAAAAATCCATGTGTCTTGTGAACTTATTTCTCATATATAAAGGGAGTAACAGAAAAATAGTTTAACATACTCGATAGCTAAAAGAAACCAGTAACATGAATAATGTGCAACGATTATTTGCAAGGAGGGCTGCTGAGTGGGAGGCAGTTGACGCCAGTTATATTCAAAGTAAGCGATAAATCAAAATTAAAACAATGAAAAAACTTATTAATTGAACTTTGTTTTCTTTTTTCTTTGCAGGGGCTTATTCTCATGTGTTTCAGAGGGAATTCCCAATATCGGAACGAAGCGTAGAGCGGGTTCCATTTATAATGGTCTCGTTTTTACCAACAGTGCCTGGCATCGTAGCACATTGCGATGACTCGGGACGATTGCGGTATTATTGCTGCACCCACGACGACGACTTTTTTCGCAGGAGGAGAGCACTCCAAGAGAATGATGTATCCAGCACTACAAATTGAAAAATGTAGAAGACAAGACCTCGAAAAATATATGAATATTTCTTAAATTTGCAAATTCAGCTATTCTTTTTTTGTGTATATATTGTTAACTATGTATGCATATTCAAAAAAGAAACAAAACAAATAAATATGTGATTGAACATGTATTTTTATAAACAAAAGAAAATCATTAGATTTTGTACAAAGCGATACTTTGAAGTTTGGCTTCATTCTGTTTTGAGGAGTACATCAAAGAAGTATACATCGAGTATACATTTTTATATTTTTGAAAGAAATACCACAACACGCAGCATGGAATCAAAGTGTTTAATTGGGGACGGTAAAAAGAAGGAGCAACAATATAAAACATTTCAAAACCCATTTAAGAAGAACACCAACGAGAAGAATGATCAGAATAAATTAACATTTCCGAAAAATATTTTTAAATATTATTGTATCTTTACTTAACTTTGTTAACGTCGTTATATGTATTATTCTGTACGGGATTTAAAGTCAAAAGTTAACATTTCAGCAAAACGTTTTTTAAAACAGTTAAAATAATTAATCGGAAACGTTAACTTTCGACTTTAAAATCCAAGCGGAATACTACATTTAAAGCCGTAGACAATGTTTAGAACTGATACAATAACATTTAAAACAATTCATCGGAAATGTTAACTTTCGACTTTAAATTTCATGCGGAATACTGCATTAAAGGCCGTAGACAAAGTTTAGAACTGATGCAATAACATTTAAATCAATTCATCGGAAATGTTAACTTTCGACTTTAAATTCCATGCGGAATACTGCATTAAAAGCCGTAGACAAAGTTTAGAACTGATACAAAAACATTTAAAACAATTCATAGGAAATGTTACCTTTCGACTTTAAATTTCATGCGGAATACTGCATTAAAAGCCGTAGACAAAATTTAGAACTGATACAATAACATTTAAAACAATTCATCGGAAATGTTAACTTTCGACTTTAAACTCCATGCGGAATACTGCATTAAAGGCCGTAGACAGAGTTTCGAACTGATACAATAACATTTAAAACAAATCATAGGAAATATTACCTTTCGACTTTAAATTCCATGCGGAATACTGCATTAAAAGCACTAGACAACGTTTAGAACTGATACAATAAAATTTAAAACAATTCATCGGAAATGTTAACTTTCGACTATAAATTCCATGCGGAATACTACATTAAAGGCCGTAGACAAAGTTTAGAACTGATAAAAAAAACATTTAAAACAATTCATCAGAAATGTTAACTTTCGACTTTAAATTCCATGCGGAATACTGCATTAAAGGCCGTAGACAAAATTTAGAACTGATGCAATAACATTTAAAACAATTCATCGGAAATGTTAACTTTCGACTTTAAATTCCATGCGGAATACTGCATTAAAAGCCGTAGACAAAGTTTAGAACTGATACAATAACATTTAATTCAATTCATCGGAAATGTTAACTTTCGACTTTAAATTCCATGCGGAATACTGCATTAAAAGCCGTAGACAAAGTTTAGAACTGATACAATAACATTTAATTCAATTCATCGGAAATGTTAACTTTCGACTTTAAATTCCATGCGGAATACTGCATTAAAGACCGTAGACAAAGTTTAGAACTGATACAATAACATTTAATTCAATTCATCGGAAATGTTAACTTTCGACTTTAAATTCCATGCGGAATACTGCATTAAAAGCCGTAGACAAAGTTTTGAACTGATACAAAAACATTTAAAACAATTCATCGGAAATGTTTACTTTCGACTTTATATTCCATGCGGAATACTGCATTAAAGGCTGTAGACAAAGTTTAGAACTGATACAATAACATTTAAAACAAATCATAGGAAATGTTAACTTTCGACTTAAAATTCCATGCGGAATACTGCATTAAAGGCCGTAGAAAAAGTTTAGAACTGATACAATAACATTTAAAACAAATAATAGGAAATGTTACCTTTAGACTTTAAATTCCATGCGGAATACTGCATTAAAAGCCGTAGACAAAGTTTAGAACTGATACAATAACATTTAATAGAATTCATCGGAAATGTTTACTTTCGACTTTAAATTCCGTGCCGAATACTGCATTAAAGGCCGTAGACAATGTTTAGAACTGATACAATAACATTTAAAACAATTCATCGGAAATGAGTAGTGTTAATATGGGGTATCTGGGTTTAGTGAGAAGGAGCTAAATTCCTCCAGTGTAAAAACTGAAAGATTTAAGCTCTTTTCGGTCTTTTTTGCTCCTCCGCTCAAGCTCTCCTCCATCAACAAGCTTGTTTCGCCACCTGGCGAGTCTTTTTATATGGTTGGTGTCTTTGATTTGGTTGCTGTCTAGGCTGAAAGCCAAAAATTTTATTTTTCACAATTTCTTCATATTAACCTGAATCAGCTCAGAACTTTTTTTCGAATTATTCGTAAATATATTGCAGACGTGATCATATAGTTACGCTGGTACTGATTCGGGTTAAAGTTTCTGGTTGGAGTTTGTATGGACTGGGAGATCTTTTGATTTGGTTGCTGGCTGGGCTGAAAGCCAGACATTCATTTAAAGCAACAGCAGCGGATCGCTTATACTCTAGCATACTTACTGTAGCATACAATTTAGCAATGTAGTTAGTTTATTCTAAATAAAGCGAAACAAAACCTAATAAAATACGTTGGATTTATTTAAACAAGCAACTGTCCAGACGCTTTTCATATTCTACCAGGAGTATGCATTTGTTTACGAATTGATGCCTTTAAAGTTTAAAGAAGCAACAGCGGATCACTTTTTCAAAAAAGGCAAAAATATTTTCTCATGTGGCTTGAAATTCGACTAACAAAGCGAAACAAAACCCAATGAAAGACTTTTGATTTATTTAAACAAGCAACGATCCAGAGGCTTTTAATATTCTAACAGGAGTATGCATTTGTTTACGAATTGATGCCTTTAAGTTTAAAGCAGCAACAGCGGATCGCTTTTCCAAAAAAGGCAAAAATATTTTCTCATGTGGCTTGAAATTGGCTACCTCCCAAACAAAAAAAATCCATGTGTCTTGTGAACTTATTTCTCATATATAAAGGGAGTAACAGAAAAATAGTTTAACATACTCGATAGCTAAAAGAAACCAGTAACATGAATAATGTGCAACGATTATTTGCGAGGAGGGCTGCTGAGTGGGATTTGGACGATAATGTCCAATATGTCCTGCGTAATGCACGGAGTCCTGACGAGGCAGTTGACGCCAGTTATATTCAAAGTAAGCGATAAATCAAAATTAAAACAATGAAAAAACTTATTAATTGAACTTTGTTTTCTTTTTTTCTTTGCAGGGGCTTATTCTCATGTGTTTCAGAGGGAATTCCCAATATCGGAACGAAGCGTAGAGCGGGTTCCATTCATAATGGTCTCGTTTTTACCAACAGTGCCTGGCATCGCAGCACATTGCGATGACTCGGGACGATTGCGGTATTATTGCTGCACCCACGACGACGACTTTTTTCGCTGGGGGAGAGCACTCCAAGAGAATGATGTATCCAGCACTACAAATTGAAAAATGTAGAAGACAAGACCTCGAAAAATATATGAATATTTCTTAAATTTGCAAATTCAGCTATTCTTTTTTTGTGTATATATTGTTAACTATGTATGCATATTCAAAAAAGAAACAAAACAAATAAATATGTGATTGAACATGTATTTTTATAAACAAAAGAAAATCATTAGATTTTGTACAAGGCGATACTTTGAAGTTTGGCTTCATTCTGTTTTGAGGAGTACATCAAAGAAGTCGAGTATACATTTTTATATTTTTGAAAGAAATACCACAACACGCAGCATGGAATCAAAGTGTTTAATTGGGGACGGTAAAAAGAAGGAGCAACAATATAAAATAATTCAAAACCCATTTAAGAAGAACACCAACGAGAAGAATGATCAGAATAAATTAACATTTCCGAAAAATATTTTTAAATCTTATTGTATCTTTACTTAACTTTATTAACGTCGTTATATGTATTATTCTGTACGGGATTTAAAGTCAAAAGTTACCATTTCAGCAAAACGTTTTTTAAAACAGTTAAAATAATTAATCGGAAACGTTAACTTTCGACTTTAAAATCCAAGCGGAATACTGCATTAAAGGCCGTAGACAATGTTTAGAACTGATACAATAACATTTAAAACAATTCATCGGAAATGTTAACTTTCGACTTTAAATTTCATGCGGAATACTGCATTAAAGGCCGTAGACAAAGTTTAGAACTGATGCAATAACATTTAAATCAATTCATCGGAAATGTTAACTTTCGACTTTAAATTCCATGCGGAATACTGCATTAAAAGCCGTAGACAAAGTTTAGAACTGATACAAAAACATTTAAAACAATTCATAGGAAATGTTACCTTTCGACTTTAAATTTCATGCGGAATACTGCATTAAAAGCCGTAGACAAAATTTAGAACTGATACAATAACATTTAAAACAATTCATCGGAAATGTTAACTTTCGACTTTAAACTCCATGCGGAATACTGCATTAAAGGCCGTAGACAGAGTTTCGAACCGATACAATAACATTTAAAACAAATCATAGGAAATATTACCTTTCGACTTTAAATTCCATGCGGAATACTGCATTAAAAGCACTAGACAACGTTTAGAACTGATACAATAAAATTTAAAACAATTCATCGGAAATGTTAACTTTCGACTATAAATTCCATGCGGAATACTACATTAAAGGCCGTAGACAAAGTTTAGAACTGATAAAAAAACATTTTAAACAATTCATCAGAAATGTTAACTTTCGACTTTAAATCAAAGTTTAGAACTGATACAATAACATTTAAATCAATTCATCGCAAATGTTAACTTTCGACTTTAAATTCCATGCGGAATACTGCATTAAAAGCCGTATAACATTTAAATAATTCATAGGAAATGTTACCTTTCGACCCTCAATTCCATGCGGAATACTGCATTAAAAGCATTAGACAAAATTTAGAACTGATGCAATAACATTTAAAACAATTCATCGGAAATGTTAACTTTTGACTTTAAATTCCATGCGGAATACTGCATTAAAGGCCGTAGACAAAGTTTAGAACTGATACAATAACATTTAAATCAATTCATCGGAAATGTTAACTTTCGACTTTAAATTCCATAAGGAATACTGCATTAAAGACCGTAGACAAAGTTTAGAACTGATACAATAACATTTAAACCAATTCATCGGAAATGTTAACTTTCGACTTTAAATTCCATGCGGAATACTGCCGTAGACAAAGTTTAGAACTGATACAATAACATTTAAATCAATTCATCGGAAATGTTACCTTTCTACCTTAAATTCCATGCGGAATACTGCATTAAAGACCGTAGACAAAGTTTAGAACTGATACAATAACATTTAATTCAATTCATCGGAAATGTTAACTTTCGACTTTAAATTCCATGCGGAATACTGCATTAAAAGCCGTAGACAAAGTTTTGAACTGATACAAAAACATTTAAAACAATTCATCGGAAATGTTTACTTTCGACTTTATATTCCATGCGGAATACTGCATTAAAGGCTGTAGACAAAGATTAGAACTGATACAATAACATTTAAAACAAATCATAGGAAATGTTAACTTTCAACTTAAAATTCCATGCGGAATACTGCATTAAAGGCCGTAGAAAAAGTTTAGAACTGATACAATAACATTTAAAACAAATAATAGGAAATGTTACCTTTAGACTTTAAATTCCATGCGGAATACTGCATTAAAAGCCGTAGACAAAGTTTAGAACTGATACAATAACATTTAATAGAATTCATCGGAAATGTTTACTTTCGACTTTAAATTCCGTGCCGAATACTGCATTAAAGGCCGTAGTCAAAGTTTAGAACTGATACAATAACATTTAAAACAATTCATCGGAAATGAGTAGTGTTAATATGGGGTATCTGGGTTTAGTGAGAAGGAGCAAAATTCCTCCAGTGTAAAAACTGAAAGATTTAAGCTCTTTTCGGTCTTTTTTGCTCCTCCGCTCAAGCTCTCCTCCATCAACAAGCTTGTTTCGCCACCTGGCGAGTCTTTTTATATGGTTGGTGTCTTTGATTTGGTTGCTGTCTAGGCTGAAAGCCAAAAATTTTATTTTTCACAATTTCTTCATATTAACCTGAATCAGCCCAGAACTTTTTTTCGAATTATTCGTAAATATATTGCTGACGTGATCATATAGTTACGCTGGGACTGATTCGGGTTAAAGTTTCTGGTTGGAGTTTGTATGGACTGGGAGATCTTTTGATTTGGTTGCTGGCTGGGCTGAAAGCCAGACATTCATTTAAAGCAACAGCAGCGGATCGCTTATACTCTAGCATACTTACTGTAGCATACAATTTAGCAATGTAGTTAGTTTATTCTAAATAAAGCGAAACAAAACCTAATAAAATACGTTGGATTTATTTAAACAAGCAACTGTCCAGACGCTTTTCATATTCTACCAGGAGTATGCATTTGTTTACGAATTGATGCCTTTAAAGTTTAAAGAAGCAACAGCGGATCACTTTTTCAAAAAAGGCAAAAATATTTTCTCATGTGGCTTGAAATTGGCTACCTCCCAAACAAAAAAAATCCATGTGTCTTGTGAACTTATTTCTCATATGTAACAGAAAAATAGTTTAACATACTCGATAGCTAAAAGAAACCAGTAACATGAATAATGTGCAACGATTATTTGCGAGGAGGGCTGCTGAGTGGGATTTGGACGATAATGTCCAATATGTCCTGCGTAATGCACGGAGTCCTGACGAGGCAGTTGACGCCAGTTATATTCAAAGTAAGCGATAAATCAAAATTAAAACAATGAAAAAACTTATTAATTGAACTTTAGTTTTCTTTTTTTCTTTGCAGGGGCTTATTCTCATGTGTTTCAGAGGGAATTCCCAATATCGGAACGAAGCGTAGAGCGGGTTCCATTCATAATGGTCTCGTTTTTACCAACAGTGCCTGGCATCGCAGCACATTGCGATGACTCGGGACGATTGCGGTATTATTGCTGCACCCACGACGACGACTTTTTTCGCTGGAGGAGAGCACTCCAAGAGAATGATGTATCCAGCACTACAAATTGAAAAATGTAGAAGACAAGTTTGAAGTTTGGCTTCATTCTGTTTTGAGGAGTACATCAAAGAAGTCGAGTATACATTTTTATATTTTTGAAAGAAATACCACAACACGCAGCATGGAATCAAAGTGTTTAATTGGGGACGGTAAAAAGAAGGAGCAACAATATAAAATAATTCAAAACCCATTTAAGAAGAACACCAACGAGAAGAATGATCAGAATAAATATTCCTCTTCGGATATTAAATATAATAAAATTATATAATAATTGAAACAAGAAAAATATGTTTAAAAACTTTTGTTTTTATTAAATAAATTCAAATAAAAATTTTAGACATAAATGTCCACAGTTAAAAGAATTGTAGTTTTGTAATTGATTATAGTTATACGTTAGGTTACGATTTCCAAGATATTTGATGATTTCCTTCGGAGGAGGTAAGTTCGCAAAGCTATCAAAATATTCCTTCCGATTTTTGTCTTTGTAATATGCTACCCAATGTGTACCAATTCCACTAGATGAATCCAGATTCACAATACCGCTTTCAATTTGATGTACGCGTTTTGGTAGTTCATCTAGCATAAATACTCCTCTAAAGTGTGGTATATTCACAGCAAATTTTCGTAAATCAACATCAGTTAATCCTCTTTTGGGTAGCTTACTTAAGAGTTTTTTGAATAGGGTTTATAATAGAATCCAAGTCCTTTTCTATATGGTTTAAGATGTAAACCTTTGCCGATCGCAATCGCTTCCATATTTTTTTATGCCGGAGAGCTTCATGCAATTGTTCTTTTGCTGCTCTCGCTTCATTAATGCACCGATCATTGCACCGATTGCACCGAGTGCTGCTCGAGGAATTTTTATAGAATGTTTTTTATTTCCTACTAGCTGGGCCCGGTCCGCTTCGCTGGGCCTAAATAATTTTTTGTTGTTGCATTGTCTGCAATGTAATGGATGAATGGATGAAAGTAATTTTTAAATATATATGTTTAATTGGTGTTTATACTGTGGAGTTAATTTTGTACAATTTTATAGAGAGGAAAATTGATGTAGCGATTGGTATTGAAATAGGTTTTGATGCATGAATGAATGATTCGTATTGTATGTATGTATGTAGCGCAGTAAAGCATGTTTGGAAGATTATTGAAATTAAATTAAATGACAATGGCATTTGTTTCAAATACTTATACCAGTGAAAAGTCACATGCAACCAAATGGAAATAACCTTAATTATTACTCCCTGCTGCGTTTAATGTTGAAAATACACGAAGTTGTTGAAATTTGTGATCGGTACATCGACTTGAAATACTTTAGCAAATCGATTTCATACTTTGAAAGAAACCGAAAGGGTTTTTTTAACCCGCAGATATGGTAACACTGCTTGGGTGGGGAAAAATTAAGTCCTAGGTGGCAACCAAGTTGATTGTGGGAGAAATACGTATTTTCTAACTTGTGGGCGGTAAAAGTGGGCGTGTCAAAACCTATCCTATGACTCACGACCGCTAGAACACATATATAAATTTTGGTGCGAATCGGTGTTGTAGTTTTCGCGTCTACTGGTGACAAACATACACGTCTCTTTTATATATATAGATGATCTAATTGATTTTTGAGCAATTTTAATAACGTCTTGAGTGTTGTCTGGCTTAGCTTTCTTTAACATTTTAGTCGCATTTTTTATTACTGAAGAAAATGTTTTTTTAACTTTCAATCCACGTTTTTTCGGCCCTCTCATTACACCCCCATACCTAGTTTGGTTTTAGTTTTCATGACGTTTGTTATGAACCAACCGGCTGCACGTTCACCAATGCTGCTTTCTTTAGATTTTACCCGTTCCCAAGCTCGTTCAGCTAATATTTTATCAGCTATATGACGTTGATTTAATTCTTTAGATTTTTAGTACGCAATATCGTGTTCTCTACAACTAGCGTCGAGTGGATTAATACCTTGATCGCCACGTTTTAAACTTTTTTGTAATTTTGTTCCTGGTCCACAAAACTGATATCCTGGTAGATGTAGTTCTATGGGTAACTTTTTTATAATTGTGTCAAGTAAACCATAGCCTTTGATGGTTGGTTTTTTACTAAAACGTTTGATGTATGTCATTCCCATTATATATATATTTTTTTTTTTACTAAAAATATTATATAAAATTTTTCGTTTATATATAAAATCTTTTAGTTGATATGAAGATGCGCTTCACAAAACAACAAAAACAGATTGTTGTGCAAAATTTGGATGCTAAAGCAACACCTCACTTATCAAATCAGCAACCAAGACATGGATCGCTACTACCGAATACATTGAGAACATTAATCGTGGAAAAACTAACGTAATGTTGAGTTTAATAGAGAGTCCGAATGGATTAAAATTTGAAAATATTTACATATATTCAAAGTCATTGCATCAACCGAAATATCAATGTCTGAGTAAATTGATTAAACCGATGAAGGGAATGGGATATTTTACATTTTCTGAGAATGATGAAGTTTTACTACCAGAAAAGGCGAAAAGTAATTCGATAATGATATTCGATGATGTTGCATGCGAAAAACAAAATAATATACGATATTATTTTTGTATGGGTCGACATAACAATATTGATAGTTTCTATTTATGTCAAACGTATACACGAATACCCAAACATTTGATACGAGACAATGCAAATATGATTATAATGTTTAAACAAGATGGAATAAATAATCAACATATATATAACGATCATGTGGGTACAGATATGAGTTTTAAAAACTTTATGGAAATGTGTAGTGAATGTTGGCGAGATAAACACGGATTTCTTGTTATAAATAAAGATGACCCCATTGAGATTGGTAGATATCGAAAGGGATTCGATATATTTATTAAATTATAAAAGGACGCTCTATAGAAATTCACCCATTCGTAATATGTAAAACTTTGATCAGATCAGATCTGATCTGCTATTTAACCTGATCTGTTATTTAATCTGTTATTTAACCTGATCTGATATTTAACCTGTGATCTGCTATTTAACCTGATCTGGTGTGATCGAAACCTGATATACAAAATTAAGTTCAATGGATGAAAAATTGATGAAAAACATGATAAGTGCGAGGAATGTCTTAAAAAGGAAGTTTCAAGCTATAAAGACTGGAGAATTAACAGAAACTGATAATCTAGAAAAACAATTTTCACCCATAACAAAACCATTAAAGGAGTTTACAGCTAAGAAATATAAAAGTATAAAACAGGAAGAATTTAAACAGGAGAAGGTCGAGAATGAATCTGATGATGATGACACCTTTAAATCTATAAATTTGGACTCTATGTACCCAACTCAAAGAAGCTCTAGCGTTCAGTTCACCAATTCAAAGAAACGAATCCGAATACTTCAAAACAGAAACAAATAGAAGCGATGCAAATACGAATGAAGACACTACTATTAACAACACAAATGATAGCAATAGTTCCAAAATAATATCAGATTTATCATTGTTGAATAAAATCAACAAATTAGATTTGGTATATGGAGTCAACAGAGGTTTAGATTGGCGATTTGGTAAATTGCCCTTTAAAATAACTGCTAATAAAATACAAATTGGAGCTAACAGTTGGGATTTCACAGACGGTCTGTTTAGTCTGTTATTTTATAAAAAACCTCCAAAAACATATAACGAAAACGAATTAAATACTTACAAATCGATATTATTTGCTACGAATGCCCATAAACGCAATTTGAACGCACACAAACAAATAAAAGGAAGCAAAGCACATAAATATAAACAAATTATTCAAAAATTGTTTAATGCTAATTTATCATCAACGTCATCAACAACAACAACAGCAACATCAACACCAATAAAATCCTCACATAAAGGAACTGGGCTAATGAAATTAAATTCAACTAAAACAAATTACATATATTGGGATAATCCTAAAGAACTAGTAGATCGTTTGCGACTATTTATTTCATCACAGTCAGCCGGTTACAACAATCACAATAACGAAATTGTTTCAATCATTGAAGAATTGAGAGAGGGTAATATCCCTATATATATATATATATTATATTATAAAACTGAGTGTGTGTCTGTCTGTCTGTCTGTCTGTCTGTTTGTCCGGGCATCACGGCTAAACGGCTGTACCGATTCTCCTGAAACTTTCAGGATAAATTCTATAGGTATCGACATGTCCCATATGCGGTTGGGATTGGACAAAGGAGCGTGGCACCTCCCATACAACACAAAATATGTCTACAAGGTAATTTAGTAACTATTGAATTGAATTCGAATTGAATATTGAATAATAAAGACGAAATTTAGCACGAATTTGCATAATAACTTTTCCAAGCTTTATGCCAAATATGAGCATAATTGGACAAGGGGCGTGGCACCGCCCACACAACATGTAACTTAAATAACAGCTAATTAAGCAACTATTGGATATATTTTAATGAAATTTGGAATGGAGCTGTATATTATGTTTTCTCTGCTATGTGTCGAATATGTGAATACTTGGACAAGGGGTGTGGCACCGCCCATACAACACATTACTTAAATACCTGCTAATTAAGCAACGATTGAATATATTCTAATGAAATTTAGCATGGAGTTGTACAGTATGTTTTCCCAGCTATGTGTCGAATATGGGAATAATTGGACAAAGGGGCGTGGCACCGCCCACACAACACGTAACTTAAATACCAGCTAATTAAGCAACTAATGGATATAGTTTAGTGAAATTTGGAATGGAGTTGTACTGCTATGTGTCGAATATGGGAATAATTGGACAAGGGGCGTGGCACCGCTAATACAATTTTCTACCCCATATCACGGCTTTACTGATTTTATTGAAATTTTAAGGTAAAATTGTGTTAGTAATGGAATTTGCAATAGGACATAAGAGGTTGGATTTGGACAACGGGGCGTGGCACCTCCCATACAACAAAAAATATTATTAAAATGTAACTTAGTAACTATCGAATATTAAGTGGTCCATGCCACCAACTGCACCCTTGCACATATTTTGGGTGAATCATACCGGGTATGATTACAACTGCCACCAAGTGCGTCCTTCGACTTTTTTGGCTGAATCATGCCGGGTGGGATTACAACTACCACCAAGTGCGTCCTTGGACTTTTTTTGGCTGAATCATGCCGGGTGGGATTACAACTACCACCAAGTGCGTCCTTAGACTTTTTTTTGGCTAAATCATACCGGGTGGGATTACAACTGCCACCAATTGCTTCCTTGGACATTTTTTGGGTGAATCATACCGGGTGGGATTACAACTGGAACCAAGTGCTTCCTTGGACATTTTTTGGGTGGCTCATGCCGGGTGGGATTACAACTGCTACCAAGAACGTCCTTGGACATTTTTTGGGTGGATCATGCCGGGTGGGATTACAACTGGTACCAAGTTTCACGGGGGGAATAAACCATCAACTACAGCGCCATTGAAGTTATCGCAAATTCCTATATATATTTATTTTAAAATTTTATACCACCCGTGCAACGCCGGGTATGTAACAGCTAGTAATAGTATAAGAACAGAGCCATGAGTGTTGATAAATTTGGTCGCTATTCCCACAATGCGAAACGAACCCACAGCAATGTTAAAAAATCTATAATAAAGGATATTGGTTTTACATTTGATCATGATCGAAATATTAATATGAATTCTAAACGAATTATTAATTTGGGCGCACCCATTGCTTCTAATTGTGAGGAGTAAAGTCTGGCCATCGTTTTCCACCCACATCCGACGGCAGCACCAGCTATTTTTGTTTTTCTCTCTCTTTATCTTTAGAATTGATACTTTTCCTTTTACCTTTGAATTTTTGTGATTATACTTTTTTTTTATTATTATCCTGAACTATCCATTTATTTTGGCTCTTGAATTCCCGGCCAACAGAATAAATTTAACTTACGATCTCAAAACGATAGTATTAAGTAAAATGTCCGTGTGGCACCTACACGGTAGGTTTAGATTTCCCGAGTACTGGCAACACCGGTCACACTAAGTGTGGTGAGTGGTGAAAGTACAAGTTTCGAACGGCGCAGGAGTCTGCGCTGAGGTTAGTTAGAAATTCTGAAATAAGGAAAAGTCAGTTCTTCGCCAGCGGTCAAACCGAATAGTCGCACCTCGACTAGACCAAGGAAACGGCACACCGAGATTCGGTGATAATTCGACAGCGGCATTGGGTGAGTGTTTCAGATATTTAGTAGGCAAGCCTGAGTAGAAATAGCGTAGAATTGTCCCCCCCTCACCAGCGCATTTATCGCTCGTGATGCATAGCTCCCGCATAGTAGATCTAGTTTAGTTCTCTCATAGCGTAGAATTGTCCCCCTCTCACCAGCGCATTTATCGCTCGTGAGGCATAGCTCCCGCATAGTAGACCTAGTTTAGTTTTATCATAGCGTAGAATTGCCCCTCTCTCACCAGCGCATTTATCGCTCGTGATACATAGCTCCCGCATAGTAAACCTAGTTTAGTTTTCTCTTGTCAGCGCATTTATTGCCCGTGGCACATAGCTCTCCGTAGAGGACATAGCATAGGATTTTCCCCTCTCACCAGCGCATTTATCGCTCGTGAGGTATAGCTCCCGCATAGTAGACCCAGTTTTATTTCTCTTGTCAGCGCACTTATTGCTCGTGGCACATAGCTCTCCGTAGAGGACATAGCATAGGATTGTCCCCCTCTCACCAGCGCATTTATCGCTCGTGAGGTATAGCTCCCGCATAATAGACCCAGTTTAATTTCTCTTGTCAGCGCACTTATTGCTCGTGGCACATAGCCCTCCGTAGAGGACATAGCATAGGATTTTCCCCTCTCACCAGCGCATTTATCGCTCGTGATGTATAGCTCCCGCATAGTAGACCCAGTTTAATTTCTCTTGTCAGCGCACTTATTGCTCGTGGCACATAGCTCTCCGTAGAGGACATAGCATAGGATTGTCCCCCTCTCACCAGCGCATTTATCGCTCGTGATGTATAGCTCCCGCATAGTAGACCTAGCTTAGTTTTCTCTTGCCAGCGCACTTATTGCCCGTGGCGTACAGATTTCTTGTAGTGAGAACGCCATACCAACGATCCGTCCCATTTATCGACCCTCTCCCCTCATTATCCCTTTCCCCTGTAAAACTTCTGTTAGCTCTTCTCCTGCGCACGGACGCATGGTTGAAAACCCCCCCCTCTCGTTTGATTCTCCTCTGACTGGTGAAACGGACCCCCAACAGTCGCACCGCGGCCAGTACTCTGGGTAGGACTGCGATTTTGAACGTGAAGGGAGCAGAAGAATTATAATAGATAATAAACTCAAGAAAATATAATTAATTAATATAAATAATTAGATGTACATTAATTAAGAAATGAATTTAAAAAAAACTAAATTAAATAAAGTGAATTTCCAATGAATTAAAAAAATTAAACTAAATAAAGTGAATTTCCAAGTTAAATCCTGTTTACAATCAATCTGACGGAATTTTGGCCATCGCGCGGTCCCAAAACATACAAATTTTTGCAACGAACCTTGGACGCCGACGGCTTCACCCCGGCTCCAAAATTACCTCGTTACAATGGCGCCCGAGCAGGGACCCTGGCGCATAGGTCCTTAAAACGGAAACAAAATTTCGGTTAAAAAAAAAAAAAAAAAAACAGGATTTAATTTTTTTTAAAAAAAAAAAATCATAAATCGGGAAAAAATTTAATTCAAATCAAATTCTACGAACAAAGTGCGAAAAGACAAGGAACAAATTAACAGTTAATTCCATGTAGAAACGGTGAGCGAAAACCACGTGGAAAAGCAAAAGCGCCGGTGCATAGTGCCAGTCCGTTAACGCGAAACGGGAAATACGGAACGGTACCGCGAATCAAGTGCTTTAAAATCGAACCGCGAAATAAACCCGTTGAACAACGAAAACGGTAAATCGGCAAAGCCGAGAAGTACCGCGTGGCGACAAGCAGGCACCGACAACTAACGGGCCAAGTGACGCGACTAGCGACAAAAGTGTTTGAAGAGCAAAAATATCCAAGGATTTGATTATTTAAAATTTTAGTGCTAAAGAAATAAATTTTGGGAAAAATTATTCATCGTAAAATTTCATGATAACTAAATGAAATGAGAAAATCTATTAATTAAAAATTTTGTGCGATATAGAAATAACCATGAGAATTCAGTGATTACAATCAAAACAAAAATCGAAGAGTGACCGTTAGCCACGAAACAAAGTGATAACAAGATTATCAGAAATAAAAAAATAAAAAAAAGAATAATTTGGGAAAAGTGAAAATAGAAAGGCCACCTTACTATATCCCCGCCACGAGGCTAGTTATTGTGCAGTGACACCCTCGGTTCGGGGTCAGATGATAGGGTGAATAAAGAGCGCAAATTTGCGCCAACTAGTGAAAGTGACGCCGAAATCGACGACAAAGCCGCAACTGGCGGGGCCCTGCCTACAATCATCATACAGCCCGCTTCGCCGTTGCCATCGCCAAACAATCCCGGGCCGACAGCGGGCCCTGAGAACAACATCAGCAGACCAGCGGTGCCCACTGCCACAATGGGTGTTACACCGGCTGAGATACCAGAGGCTGGCCACCAATCAACAGCAACTACAGACAGCACGACCCAACCCTCACACCATTTCACCAGCAACCAGGTAAGACCACCCGCCACAGGCGCGGGGGTCATGGACAAGGTACGTAAATGGTTTTGTTACTATGATGGGGGGCCCGACCCACTCGCGTTTATCAAGCGGGCGGAAGAGCTGTGCGCTATGGACGGGCTAAAAGTGGACCTATTGCCACGATTCTTGCCCGAAGTGCTAAGGGGCAAAGCGCTCGTCTGGTTCCGGACCTGTAACCGGCAGTGGGAAACTTGGGCATTATTTAAGAAAGATTTCCTCACCTTTTTCTTGCCGGCTCGCTACTACGAGCGTATTGACGACACTATTCGAGGCCGCTTACAACAGGGCCACGAATCTTTCAGCGACTACGCGTTGTCCCTCCTCTACTTGATGCGTCAAGGGACGTACAATGAAGAGGAACGCCTCGAGCGCGTATTTCGAAACGCCCGCCCCGAGTACCTTTGGTACATTCGGCGCAAAGATTTCGACATTCTCGCCGAGCTTTTTTTTCTGGCCCAAGACTTGGAATGTATCCAGGAGCGGGAGTCAGGCAGAGCTGCTTCGCCACAAAGGGGTGGCGTATCGTTGCGGTCATGGCGGATGATCGCCCCATCAAGCAACGCTACTTTCCACGCAACCCAGCTATGCAGGCCATCATCGACGACGAGATAAACAAACTTCTGGAAAAGGAATGTACAGAACCGTCACACAGCCCGTACAGCGCGTCCATCGTGCTGGTGCGGAAAAAGACGGGGGCCTGGCGACTCTGTATCGACTATCGGCAGTTAAACAGCCGCTCTGTTCCGGACGCGTACCCCCTGCCGCGCATCTACCACATCCTTGATCGATTGCGGAACGCCAAATTTATCAGCAGCCTCGATTTGAAGGATGGATACTGGCAGATTCCGATGGCTAAGAGTAGTAAACAATTTACTGCATTCACCGTGCCAGGTCGTGGACTTTACCAATGGCGCGTCATGCCGTTTGGACTGCACTCGGCACCCGCTACGTTCCAACGCGCCCTTGATCAGATAATAGGGCCAGAACTGGAGCCCATTGCTTTCGCGTATCTAGACGACATCATAGTCACCGGCGCTACCCTGGAGGAGCATTTACACAACTTACAAGAGGTTTTCCGGCGGCTGAGGGCCGCAAATCTGCGCATCAACCCGGAGAAGTGTGAGTTTTTTCAAACACAGGTGAAATATTTAGGACATATTGTAAGCGGCGAAGGCATCCATACGGACCCTGACAAAGTGGCCGCCTTACGCGAGCTGGCGCCACCTGAAAATATTCGAGGCGTTAGGAGTTTCCTGGGTGTCGCGTCGTGGTATCGACGGTTCGTGCCCGACTTCGCTGTAATCGTTCAACCCCTGACAGCCATGCTGAAGAAGGGTAAGCACTGGAAGTGGGCCGACGAACAACAACAGGCGTTTGAGACGTTGAAGAAGAAACTGACAGAAGCCCCGGTGTTTGCCTGCCCTGACTTTACCCAGACATTTACGCTGCAAACCGACGCCAGCGATTTCGGCCTCGGTGCAGTGTTGACGCAGACGATCGATGGCAAAGAGCGCGTTATCGCCTATGCTAGTCGCCACTTGAACCAGGCGGAGAAGAATTTCTCACCCACAGAGAAGGAGTGTCTAGCCATTGTATGGGGCATTCGCAAGATGCGGCCCTACCTGGAGGGCTACCAATTCATCGATATCACTGACCACTTATCGCTCAAATGGCTCAACTCCATCGAAAGCCCCTCCGGCCGAATCGCGCGGTGGGCACTGGAGTTGCAGCAGTACAAATTTTCCGTGCAATATCGAAAGGGTAAGCTGAATGTAGTGGCCGACGCACTCTCGAGGCAACCACTAGAGGCGTGCCAGAAAGCAACATTTACCATCGATCAGACAGATTGCCCGTGGTTACGGAAACGACGGGCCGAGGTACAACAGCAGCCAGAAAAATATTCAGACTACGCATTCGTTGACGACCAACTATATCGGCACTTAGTAAGGCACGCGGGCGTTGAAGATTGCGCCCAGTGGAAACTCTGTGTCTCTACGCCTCTCCGTAAACGTGTGATGGAAGAAAACCACGACAGCCCGAGTGCTGGCCATCTGGGGATTCGGAAAACCATCGCACGCATCACCAACAGGTACTACTATCCAGGAATGTTCCGCGACATCAGCAGGTGTGTACGCCAATGTGAACTATGTCAGCAATTCAAAGTGAGTCAGCAGGCCCCAGCAGGAGAAATGCTTATTTCCGTTCCAGAGGAGCCGTGGGCAACAGTGTGCGCCGATTTCGTCGGGCCGCTGCCCCGCTCGAAACACGGAAATACCACATTACTTGTGTTCGTTGACCGATTTTCTAAATGGACCGAGCTGGTGCCCCTGCGCAGTGCTACTGCCGAGGGACTACGCAAGGCATTCAGGGAACGGATTCTGGCCCGCTATGGTGTGCCCAAGATTTTCCTCGCCGATAATGGCCCGCAATTTAGCAGCAGACTCATGAAATCGTACTTGGAAGAGATCGGGGTGCGCCAACGGTTCACGGCGCCATACACCCCCCAAGAAAACCCTACAGAGAGAAGCAACAGAACGGTGAAGACGATGATAGCACAGTTTGCGGGGAAAAACCAAAAGACGTGGGACGAGCACCTCCCCGCACATTCATTAGCCATTAACACCCGCGCTTCCGAGAGCACAGGGTACAGCCCCGCCTTCCTCACGCAAGGGAGGGAACCGCGATTGCCGAACGCACTCTACGACATGGTTACAACAGGTACGGGAAACGTGCCCATAACACCCACAGAACGAGCTACGCAACTACAGGAAATTTTCGACATTGTCCGGCACAACCTAGCCAAAGCAGCCCAGGACCAGGCGCGACACTACAACCTGCGGCGAAGACCATGGAAGCCGAAAATAGGGCAGCTGGTGATGGTGAGGCAGCATCCGCTGTTCAAAGCCCTCGACAGTTTCGCAGGCAAGCTCTACCCAAAATACGCGGGGCCATACACCATAATCAGTTTCCCTTCACCCGTCATCGCTCGTTTGAAACGGGAGGGGCAGACCAGGGTTCGCACCGCGCATCTGAGCGAACTTAAACCCTTCCATGGCTCTGACCATGAGCATGAGTTAGGGCACCACCATCTAAACAATAATAATAACTGTTTGTTTTCCTCTCCCACAGATCAACGCGAGCAAACAAGAACAGCACCGACCGACATGAACGGCGATGAGGACAAGCGCTTCGACGCCGCTAAACGGCGTTATCGGCTGCGTTTCGCCGCGGAGGCTAACCGCGGACGACGTACAGCCCGGCTAGATGAAGGCGCCGAGGAGGTGCCATATGGGCCGCGAGGACGGTACGGACAGCGCCTTAGGGTGGTTGACCACTCGCCAAGTCCGGCTCCGGAACCTCTTTTTGAGGCCGCATCCACCAGCTGGGCAGCTAAGGCCCACGGTGGCATCAACCAACAACGGGCGAGAGGGTTCACCCACCAACGCGGTGGACGAGCCGGGCGTAGTCAGCCACCACGCGCATCCACCGCCCCGGCAGCAGAATACTGCCACGCACGCCGCGCGGTATGGCCCGGGGATTCCAACAACAGCACGGCCCGAAGTGGTGATCGAGCACCCACACCATCCAACGACAACAGCGAGGAGACGCTAGTATCCACTGAGCGGGCGCCAATTCACATGGGCCCTACGGAGGCGACCGATCACACGCCCACCGGAATGGACATTTCCGTGGCATCCGGCGCTGGCAGCGACGTCTCCATGACCACGGCGATATCTAGCGCCTCAACCATGAATGAGTCTGAAACCACCAGCTCCGACTCAAGCGACTCCGATAGCTCGAGCACGTCGGAAGGCGATGACGAGGAAGAGCCGCCACAGGCGGCCTCCCCGACAGGCGCCCCGGCGACACAGGGCGCCGAAGACCAAATGGAGGGGACCCCGCTCGAAGAAGATACGCTCAAGGGAAACGACGCCAGCTCACCGACAGCGACGCCGCAACGCACCGCCAGGTCACCGTTACGTGCGGGAACGATCATTGTGTTATCCGACGATGACAGCTCCACCGCACCACCGATAGACTCGCTACCGAGTACGCCACTGCGCGGCGTCCGGAGCCCCAGCCCTGGTTCAGGCGCGTCGCAGACGTCCACCATACCAGCGACACCTCCGCCACCCTCGATGACGCCGCCGCCATGCGCAACGCCATCGGGCAGGCGCCAACAATACAGATCGTACAACATCAAGTTCGAGGAAACAACGCCCGCACCTGGGGTACGGGCCATAGAATGTACCATCAAACTGTCATTGATCATCCAAGATCCGCCGAGGTCGCCACGAGTATTTGAGGACATCCCGAACAGCCCCAAGCCCAACACTGTGCCTCGGGTATATTACGCTGGGGCAGGGCAGGGCCCGAAAAGGATTGTCTGGCCACACGCCACGAACGCCGAGGCAACCGCCGACCTGACGACCAGGGTCACTCCGACTGGGGCTCTACCAGCCGACACTGCTACATCGGGTGCCAGTAGCACCCATACAACCAACAGCCCCACCGATACAAGGATCGAAGTACCAGCCACCGGGACTCCGCCGCTCGCTGCCCAGCCATTGGTCGTTTTGGGCCGATTCGGAATAGCCATCACGGCCAGCGACAAGGACCTCGAGTCACCACCACGAAACCGCATGACTATCCCCGTCTGGGCGTCCGATAGCCCGATTGTGGTCAGCGACGACGACGAGGACAACCAACCTTCAACTTCTAGGCAACTACGCTCGAATCCACGGCTCGACTGCGAACGGCCGTGGACACCGCCTATAACCACCACGTCTCCCAGACATCTGTGGACCCGCCGGACAACGCCACGAACGCCAAGTCCACCCAGGGTTCCCCGCACACATCAGAGCCAAGCTGCGGCTACTTCCCCTGGGGCGGCGATTTTTCCTCGGCCTTTACCACACGCACTGCGACGATCGGGGCCCCAACGCCAGATGGCGGCATCGGCATCAGAACATCTCTCCGACAACGCCCGGCGTCAGCGAGGAGAGCGCGTTGATAGACCAATCGTCACCGCTGCCACTCTGATCCTACCACCCGGGAGTCTGTATCACCACACCACCAGAACCTATCTAGCGGCGCAAGTGAATGACAGCATCGGCCGTCACATACCGGGGCGGCGGCTGGCATTCATCTGCTCTTTCGGTGGCCAATACTTCTGCATACGCGTCGGACCAACTAAGCGGTACACGATCACTCGGACAGGACCCCCCCGGAAGTAGAGGGGAAATGTGAGGAGTAAAGTCTGGCCATCGTTTTCCACCCACATCCGACGGCAGCACCAGCTATTTTTGTTTTTCTCTCTCTTTATCTTTAGAATTGATACTTTTCCTTTTACCTTTGAATTTTTGTGATTATACTTTTTTTTTATTATTATCCTGAACTATCCATTTATTTTGGCTCTTGAATTCCCGGCCAACAGAATAAATTTAACTTACGATCTCAAAACGATAGTATTAAGTAAAATGTCCGTGTGGCACCTACACGGTAGGTTTAGATTTCCCGAGTACTGGCAACACCGGTCACACTAAGTGTGGTGAGTGGTGAAAGTACAAGTTTCGAACGGCGCAGGAGTCTGCGCTGAGGTTAGTTAGAAATTCTGAAATGAGGAAAAGTCAATTCTTCGCCAGCGGTCAAACCGAATAGTCGCACCTCGACTAGTCCAAGGAAACGGCACACCGAGATTCGGTGATAATTCGACAGCGGCATTGGGTGAGTGTTTCCGATATTTAGTAGGCAAGCCTGAGTAGAAATAGCGTAGAATTGTCCCCCTCTCACCAGCGCATTTATCGCTCGTGATGCATAGCTCCCGCATAGTAGATCTAGTTTAGTTCTCTCATAGCGTAGAATTGTCCCCCTCTCACCAGCGCATTTATCGCTCGTGAGGCATAGCTCCCGCATAGTAGACCTAGTTTAGTTTTATCATAGCGTAGAATTGCCCCTCTCTCACCAGCGCATTTATCGCTCGTGATACATAGCTCACGCATAGTAGACCTAGTTTAGTTTTCTCTTGTCAGCGCACTTATTGCTCGTGGCACATAGCTCTCCGTAGAGGACATAGCATAGGATTTTCCCCTCTCACCAGCGCATTTATCGCTCGTGAGGTATAGCTCTCGCATAGTAGACCCAGTTTAATTTCTCTTGTCAGCGCACTTATTGCTCGTGGCACATAGCTCTCCGTAGAGGACATAGCATAGGATTGTCCCCCTCTCACCAGCGCATTTATCGCTCGTGATGCATAGCTCCCGCATAGTAGACCTAGTTTAGTTTTATCATAGCATAGAATTGCCCCTCTCTCACCAGCGCATTTATCGCTCGTGATGCATAGCTCCCGCATAGTAGACCTAGTTTAGTTTTCTCTTGTCAGCGCACTTATTGCTCGTGGCACATAGCTCTCCGTAGAGGACATAGCATAGGATTTTCCCCTCTCACCAGCGCATTTATCGCTCGTGAGGTATAGCTCCCGCATAATAGACCCAGTTTAATTTCTCTTGTCAGCGCACTTATTGCTCGTGGCACATAGCCCTCCGTAGAGGACATAGCATAGGATTTTCCCCTCTCACCAGCGCATTTATCGCTCGTGATGTATAGCTCCCGCATAGTAGACCTAGCTTAGTTTTCTCTTGCCAGCGCACTTATTGCCCGTGGCGTACAGATTTCTTGTAGTGAGAACGCCATACCAACGATCCGTCCCATTTATCGACCCTCTCCCCTCATTATCCCTTTCCCCTGTAAAACTTCTGTTAGCTCTTCTCCTGTGCACGGACGCATGGTTGCAACCCCCCCCCTCTCGTTTGATTCTCCTCTGACTGGTGAAACGGACCCCCAACAGTCGCACCGCGGCCAGTACTCTGGGTAGGACTGCGATTTTGAACGTGAAGGGAGCAGAAGAATTATAATAGATAATAAACTCAAGAAAATATAATTAATTAATATAAATAATTAGATGTACATTAATTAAGAAATGAATTAAAAAAAACTAAATTAAATAAAGTGAATTTCCAATGAATTAAAAAAATAAAACTAAATAAAGTGAATTTCCAAGTTAAATCCTGTTTACAATCAATCTGACGGAATTTTGGCCATCGCGCGGTCTTAAAACATACAAATTTTTGCAACGAACCTTGGACGCCGACGGCTTCACCCCGGCTCCAAAATTACCTCGTTACATAATGATGCAACAACGAAAGATTTCGTAAATAAACTCATGAGAGACCAATATGACAGTATCGAAACATAATCAGAACACTTCGAAACAAATATAGATCAAATGAAGTTGGAAATTGAAAATATGATAGATAAGCTCATGAGAGAATAATTCGATAATGATATTCGATGATGTTGCATGCGAAAAACAAAATAATATACGATATTATTTTTGTATGGGTCGACATAACAATATTGATAGTGTCTATTTATGTCAAACGTATACACGAATACCCAAACATTTGATACGAGACAATGCAAATATGATTATAATGTTTAAACAAGATGGAATAAATAATCTGTTATTTAATCTGATCTGGTGTGATCGAAACCTGATATACAAAATTAAGTTCAATGGATGAAAAATTGATGAAAAACATTATAAGTGCGAGGAATGTCTTAAAAAGAAAGTTTCAATCCCAACTGTTAGCTCCAATTTGTATTTTATTAGCAGTTATTTTAAGGGACAATTTACCAAATCGCCAATCTAAACCTCTGTTGACTCCATATACCAAATCTAATTTGTTGATTTTATTCAACAATGATAAATCTGATATTATTTTGGAACTATTGCTATCATTTGTGTTGTTAATAGTAGTGTCTTCATTCGTATTTGTATCGCTTCTATTTGTTTCTGTTTTGAAGTATTCGGATTCGTTTCATTGAATTGGTGAACTGAACGCTAGAGCTTCTTTGAGTTGGGTACATATAGTCACGGTAGGTTTAGATTTCCCGAGTACTGGCAACACCGGTCACACTAAGTGTGGTGAGTGGTGAAAGTACAAGTTTCGAACGGCGCAGGAGTCTGCGCTGAGGTTAGTTAGAAATTCTGAAATGAGGAAAAGTCAATTCTTCGCCAGCGGTCAAACCGAATAGTCGCACCTCGACTAGTCCAAGGAAACGGCACACCGAGATTCGGTGATAATTCGACAGCGGCATTGGGTGAGTGTTTCCGATATTTAGTAGGCAAGCCTGAGTAGAAATAGCGTAGAATTGTCCCCCTCTCACCAGCGCATTTATCGCTCGTGATGCATAGCTCCCGCATAGTAGATCTAGTTTAGTTCTCTCATAGCGTAGAATTGTCCCCCTCTCACCAGCGCATTTATCGCTCGTGAGGCATAGCTCCCGCATAGTAGACCTAGTTTAGTTTTATCATAGCGTAGAATTGCCCCTCTCTCACCAGCGCATTTATCGCTCGTGATACATAGCTCACGCATAGTAGACCTAGTTTAGTTTTCTCTTGTCAGCGCACTTATTGCTCGTGGCACATAGCTCTCCGTAGAGGACATAGCATAGGATTTTCCCCTCTCACCAGCGCATTTATCGCTCGTGAGGTATAGCTCTCGCATAGTAGACCCAGTTTAATTTCTCTTGTCAGCGCACTTATTGCTCGTGGCACATAGCTCTCCGTAGAGGACATAGCATAGGATTGTCCCCCTCTCACCAGCGCATTTATCGCTCGTGATGCATAGCTCCCGCATAGTAGACCTAGTTTAGTTTTATCATAGCATAGAATTGCCCCTCTCTCACCAGCGCATTTATCGCTCGTGATGCATAGCTCCCGCATAGTAGACCTAGTTTAGTTTTCTCTTGTCAGCGCACTTATTGCTCGTGGCACATAGCTCTCCGTAGAGGACATAGCATAGGATTTTCCCCTCTCACCAGCGCATTTATCGCTCGTGAGGTATAGCTCCCGCATAATAGACCCAGTTTAATTTCTCTTGTCAGCGCACTTATTGCTCGTGGCACATAGCCCTCCGTAGAGGACATAGCATAGGATTTTCCCCTCTCACCAGCGCATTTATCGCTCGTGATGTATAGCTCCCGCATAGTAGACCTAGCTTAGTTTTCTCTTGCCAGCGCACTTATTGCCCGTGGCGTACAGATTTCTTGTAGTGAGAACGCCATACCAACGATCCGTCCCATTTATCGACCCTCTCCCCTCATTATCCCTTTCCCCTGTAAAACTTCTGTTAGCTCTTCTCCTGTGCACGGACGCATGGTTGCAACCCCCCCCCTCTCGTTTGATTCTCCTCTGACTGGTGAAACGGACCCCCAACAGTCGCACCGCGGCCAGTACTCTGGGTAGGACTGCGATTTTGAACGTGAAGGGAGCAGAAGAATTATAATAGATAATAAACTCAAGAAAATATAATTAATTAATATAAATAATTAGATGTACATTAATTAAGAAATGAATTAAAAAAAAACTAAATTAAATAAAGTGAATTTCCAATGAATTAAAAAAATAAAACTAAATAAAGTGAATTTCCAAGTTAAATCCTGTTTACAATCAATCTGACGGAATTTTGGCCATCGCGCGGTCTTAAAACATACAAATTTTTGCAACGAACCTTGGACGCCGACGGCTTCACCCCGGCTCCAAAATTACCTCGTTACATAATGATGCAACAACGAAAGATTTCGTAAATAAACTCATGAGAGACCAATATGACAGTATCGAAACATAATCAGAACACTTCGAAACAAATATAGATCAAATGAAGTTGGAAATTGAAAATATGATAGATAAGCTCATGAGAGAATAATTCGATAATGATATTCGATGATGTTGCATGCGAAAAACAAAATAATATACGATATTATTTTTGTATGGGTCGACATAACAATATTGATAGTGTCTATTTATGTCAAACGTATACACGAATACCCAAACATTTGATACGAGACAATGCAAATATGATTATAATGTTTAAACAAGATGGAATAAATAATCTGTTATTTAATCTGATCTGGTGTGATCGAAACCTGATATACAAAATTAAGTTCAATGGATGAAAAATTGATGAAAAACATTATAAGTGCGAGGAATGTCTTAAAAAGAAAGTTTCAATCCCAACTGTTAGCTCCAATTTGTATTTTATTAGCAGTTATTTTAAGGGACAATTTACCAAATCGCCAATCTAAACCTCTGTTGACTCCATATACCAAATCTAATTTGTTGATTTTATTCAACAATGATAAATCTGATATTATTTTGGAACTATTGCTATCATTTGTGTTGTTAATAGTAGTGTCTTCATTCGTATTTGTATCGCTTCTATTTGTTTCTGTTTTGAAGTATTCGGATTCGTTTCATTGAATTGGTGAACTGAACGCTAGAGCTTCTTTGAGTTGGGTACATATAGTCCAAATTTATAGATTTAAAGGTGTCATCATCATCAGATTCATTCTCGACCTTCTCCTGTTTAAATTCTTCCTGTTTTATACTTTTATATTTCTTAGCTGTATCAATAAACTCCTTTAATGGTTTTGTTATGGGTGAAAATTGTTTTTCTAGATTATCAGTTTCTGTTAATTCTCCAGTCTATAAAGACTGTATAAACAAATTATTCAAAAATTGTTTAATGCTAATTTATCATCAACGTCATCAACAACAACAACATCAACACCAATAAAATCCTCACATAAAGGAACTGGGCTAATGAAATTAAATTCAACTAAAACAAATTACGTATATTGGGATAATCCTAAAGAACTAGTAGATCGTTTGCGACTATTAATTTCATCACAGTCAGCCGGTTACAACAATCACAATAACTAAATTGTTTCAATCATTGAAGAATTGAGAGAGGGTAATATAATAGTATAAGAATAGAGCCATGAGTGTTGATAAATTTGGTCACTATTCCCACAATGCGAAACGAACCCACAGCAATGTTAAAAAATATATAATAAAGGATATTGGTTTTACATTTGATCATGATCGAAATATTAATATGAGTTCTAAACGAATTATTAATTTGGGCGCACCCATTGCTTCTAATGATGCAACAACGAAAGATTTCGTAAATAAACTCATGAGAGAACAATACGACCGTATCGAAACATATTCAGAACGCTTCGATAAAAATATAGAGCAAATAAAGACGCAAATTGAAATTATGAACAAAAATATTGAAGAAATTAGGAGGGAAATGCCACGATTTTACGAAATTAGGTCCACGCGACCTTTTTGGACCTTAAATATTGTATTATTCTATCATCGTCATCATCAACAACAACAACACA
Organism: Heteromyza rotundicornis; assembly: GCA_951394025.1. Classification (NCBI taxonomy): domain Eukaryota; kingdom Metazoa; phylum Arthropoda; class Insecta; order Diptera; family Heleomyzidae; genus Heteromyza; species Heteromyza rotundicornis. The sequence continues at coordinate 38,033,182 of OX596011.1, forward strand.
TAAAAAAAAAATAAATAAAAACTAGAGAGTGGACTATCTTCGGCTATACCGAAGTTGAAATACCCCCACACAGTAGAAAGAAGTACCTCGAACATAAAAAAAAGTGGTCTCAGGACCCTATTTTGAGTCAATTATAGGTGGTTTTGGAGCCCAAACCATGTCCAAAATCCATTTCTAAAAATTTCCAATTAAATCCAACAAAAAAAAAAATTGGTCTCAAGACCCCATTTAGACCCTTATATATGTGGCTTCGGAACCTCGGACCATGTCCAAAATCCATTTCTAAAAATTTTCAATTAAATCCACCAAAAAAAAAAAATTGGTCTCAAGACCCCATTCAGACCTTATATATGTGGCTTCGGAACCTCGGACCATGTCAAAAATACGTTTCTAAACATTTCCAATCTAAACATTTCCAACAATAAAAAAGACTTGAAAAATTTTTACCTTTTTTTTCGGTGTATGGGAGCCACGCCCAGTTTTTGTCCGATTTGGCTGATTCTCGAACTTGATCTCAGTATTCACGAGAAAAACATGTACCCAAAGTTTCAAGTCGATATCTCCAAAACTGCGACCGCTATCGTGCGGACGGACAGACGGACAGACGGACAGACGGACAGACAGACGGACATCGCTAAATCGACTCAGGAGGTGATACTGATCAAGAATATATATACTTTTCCATACCGGACACGCCTCCTTATGGGCGTTACAAACGTTGTGACAAAGTTAGTATACCCTGCCACAGTGAGTGTGGGGGTATAATTAAAAAAGTGAGTAAAAGAAACCTAGCTTCAGAGCTAAATACACAATCTCGACGAAATTTCCCACGTCGAAAGGTGATAATGAAGGGTGATCTTTGGCAGGCTGATCTTGTAGAAATGGGTACATACTCCACATAAAATAAAGGTTATAGCTTCTTGCTCACAGTTATAGACACATTTTCAAAATTTGCATGGGGAGTACCGCTGAAAACAAAAATCTGATGATGTTACAAAAGCCATGAAAAGTATATTCATACAAGGACGCATACCACGTAAGCTTCAAACTGATGACGGAAAAGAGTTTTTCAACAAAGTATTTCACAACTTGATGCAACAACACAAAATTAATCATTACTCAACGTATAGTGTATTGAAAGCATCTATTGCCGAACGCTTTAACAGAACGCTAAAGGAAATGATGTGGAAAGAGTTTAGTTATCATGGAACATACAAGTGGATTGAAAAGTATCAAAATTTAATTAATGATTACAATAATAGATGTTTTTGAAAAAGGCTACACACCAAACTGGACAACTGAAATATTTACAATTCATCATATACAAAACACAAACCCTACTAATTATATATTAAAAGATTACGAAGGTCATGTGATTAAAGGTGGATTTTATGAATATGAATTATTAAAAAGTAATTTTCCCGATACATATTTGGTGGAGAAGATTCTTAAAACCAAAGGAGATAAAGTTTTCGTTAAATGGTTAGGGTTCCCCAATAATCATAATTCATGGATAAGTAAGCAAGATGTAGTAAAATAAAACTAGAGAGTGGACTATTTTCGGCTATACCGAAGCTGAAATACCCCCACACTGTAGGAAGAAGTACCTCGAATATAAAAAAATGTGGTCTCAAGACCCTATTTTGACCCAATTATAGGTGGTTTTGGAGCCCGGACCATGTCCAAAATCCTTTTCTAAAAATTTCCAATTAAATCCACAAAAAAAAAAAATTGGTCTCAAGACCCCATTTAGACCCTTATATATGTGGCTTCGGAACCTCGGACCATGTCAAAAATACGTTTCTAAACATTTCCAATCGAATACAACAATACAAAATTTTTACCTTTTTTTTCGGTGTATGGGAGCCACGCCCAGTTTTTGTCCGATTTGGCTGATTCTCGAACTTGATCTCAGTATTCACGAGAAAAACATGTAAAAAAAGTTTCAAGTCGATATCTCCAAAACTGCGACCGCTATCGTGCGGACGGACAGACGGACAGACGGACAGACGGACGGACAGACAGACGGACATCGCTAAATCGACTCAGGAGGTGATACTGATCAAGAATATATATACTTTTCCATACCGGACACGCCTCCTTATGGGCGTTACAAACGTTGTGACAAAGTTAGTATACCCTGCCACAGTGAGTGTGGGGGTATAATTAAAAAAGTGAGTAAAAGAAACCTAGCTTCAGAGCTAAATACACAATCTCGACGAAATTTCCCACGTCGAAAGGTGATAATGAAGGGTGATCTTTGGCAGGCTGATCTTGTAGAAATGGGTACATACTCCACATAAAATAAAGGTTATAGCTTCTTGCTCACAGTTATAGACACATTTTCAAAATTTACATGGGGAGTACCGCTGAAAACAAAAATCTGATGATGTTACAAAAGCCATGAAAAGTATATTCATACAAGGACGCATACCACGTAACCTTCAAACTGATGACGGAAAAGAGTTTTTCAACAAAGTATTTCACAACTTGATGCAACAACATAAAATTAATCATTACTCAACGTATAGTGTATTGAAAGCATCTATTACCGAACGCTTTAACAGAACGCTAAAGGAAATGATGTGGAAAGAGTTTAGTTATCATGGAACATACAAGTGGATTGAAAAGTATCAAAATTTAATTAATGATTACAATAATAGATGTTTTTGAAAAAGGCTACACACCAAACTGGACAACTGAAATATTTACAATTCATCATATACAAAACACAAACCCTACTAATTATATATTAAAAGATTACGAAGGTCATGTGATTAAAGGTGGATTTTATGAATATGAATTATTAAAAAGTAATTTTCCCGATACATATTTGGTGGAGAAGATTCTTAAAACCAAAGGAGACAAAGTTTTCGTTAAATGGTTAGGGTTCCCCAATAATCATAATTCATGGATAAGTAAGCAAGATGTAGTAAAATAAAACTAGAGAGTGGACTATTTTCGGCTATACCGAAGCTGAAATACCCCCACACTGTAGGAAGAAGTACCTCGAATATAAAAAAATGTGGTCTCAAGACCCTATTTTGACCCAATTATAGGTGGTTTTGGAGCCCGGAACATGTCCAAAATCCATTTCTAAAAATTTCCAATCAAATCCACCAAAAAAAAATTTTGGTCTCAAGACCCCATTCAGACCCTTATATATGTGGCTTCGGAACCTCGGACCATGTCAAAAATATGTTTCTAAACATTTCCAATCGAATACAACAATAAAAAAGACTTGAACAATTTTTACCTTTTTTTTCGGTGTATGGGAGCCACGCCCAGTTTTTGTCCGATTTGGCTGATTCTCGAACTTGATCTCAGTATTCACGAGAAAAACATGTACCCAAAGTTTCAAGTCGATATCTCCAAAACTGCGACCTCTATCGTGCGGACGGACAGACGGACAGACGGACAGACGGACAGACGGACAGACGGACAGACGGACAGACGGACAGACGGACAGACGGTCAGACGGACAGACGGACAGACAGACGGACATCGCTAAATCGACTCAGGAGGTGATGCTGATCAAGAATATATATACTTTTCCATACCGGACACGCCTCCTTATGGGCGTTACAAACGTTGTGACAAAGTGAGTATACCCTGCCACAGTGTGTGTGGGGGTATAAAAATGTAACATGTATTTTTACTGAATAAAAACTTTTCCTCTTTAATAATGTAACAAAGTTTTTTCATTGTTAGTACATAAATAACGTTCAAGATGTCAATAACATTAAATTTAAGCGGTAACGAGTCAATTTTAACTGAACATTATTTCCCACCAATACAGTTGAATAAAAACTATCAATGTGCTGTATGTAATATAGATGTAGACAATAACATGTTTCATATTGGTAATCATGTTATTGAAATACCTATTGGATCGTATGAATTTGATGATATAGTCGAGCATATCGTATTTGAGTATGAACATCTTGTTACCAAAGAAGTCAGCGCTAACAAAGAACACAACGCAAGCAATGCATTCATCACTAGCAATGACAATATTCTTCAAATAGATGCGAATAATAACACAATGCAAGTGTGTATATTCTCTGCAATTGATGATATTTTTTTCAATAAACCACGGAGTATCGCACCGTTGTTGGGCTTCGATAAAATTGTATTGAAAGCAGGGGAAGAGTATGCATCAAATAATAGTTTGATGATAACAAAAAACTAGAGAGTGGACTATCTTCGGCTATACCGAAGTTGAAATACCCCCACACAGTAGGAAGAAGTACCTCGAACATATAGAAATGTGGTCTCAAGACCCTATTTTGAGCCAATTATAGGTGGTTTTGGAGCCCGGACCATGTCCAAAATCCTTTTCTAAAAATTTCCAATTAAATCCACAAAAAAAAAAAATTGGTCTCAAGACCCCATTTAGACCCTTATATATGTGGCTTCGGAACCTCGGACCATGTCAAAAATACGTTTCTAAACATTTCCAATCGAATACAACAATACAAAATTTTTACCTTTTTTTTCGGTGTATGGGAGCCACGCCCAGTTTTTGTCCGATTTGGCTGATTCTCGAACTTGATCTCAGTATTCACGAGAAAAACATGTACCCAAAGTTTCAAGTCGATATCTCCAAAACTGCGACCGCTATCGTGCGGACGGACAGACGGACAGACGGACAGACGGACATCGCTAAATCGACTCAGGAGGTGATACTGATCAAGAATATATATACTTTTCCATACCGGACACGCCTCCTTATGGGCGTTACAAACGTTATGACAAAGTGAGTATACCCTGCCACAGTGAGTGTGGGGGTATAACAATATAGTCTCCATTGAATGTAATATTGTCAGTGGTTCATATATAAACGGGGTGTTGGCGCATACACTACATCAGTTTTCAATTAATGTTGAACCCGGCTACAAAATAGATGAAATTCCGAATAATCTTATTTATTTACCAGTTAATACAAGAAAAATAAGTTCAATTACAATCAAAATTGTTAATCAAGACGGGGAACAGCTTAATTTTCGTGGAGAAACAATTTCACTCAGACTTCATTTAAAACCGGAAGAGTAAAACAAAAAAATGATTATATACTATAAAAATCCTTTGAGAGGATCTCCAATGATTAGTAAGCCCCTAGCTGTTCATCAACGTGGACATAAGACGAATTATCATCAAAATCAACAACAAAACCGAAACAAAGCTCTTTCAACTGCAAACAAGAAATACTTGAAATATTATAGTTTTAAATTAAAACTATAATAAATCAAATATGAGTGAAATAATCGATATATTGCAAAAACCGATCTATGACGATCGTATCACTAAAAAGGAATTTCATAGCTATGCACCGTACTTACAATCTTTTAATAACAATGATGAAATACGCATCACAATTCAAAATCAAGATCTTTATATTCTACTCTATGTTGAGGGAAAAGTATCCTTAAAAGATAATGAAATCTCTGAAAACATTCGTTTGAAAAATAATTGTATGAGTTATTTATTTGATGAAATTCGATATGAACTAAATGGTGTAGAAATTGATCGTACTCGTCATTTGGGTGCGACAACAACAACGAAAAATTTTGTTTCGTTAAATACTAATGAAAGTTCTATGCTTAGAAATGCTGGATGGACACCGATTGATGAGTTACACCCTAACAAATCATGTTTTGATTTTTGTGTTTCACTCAAAATGTGGTTGGGCTTCGCCGAAGATTATAATAAAGTATTATTGAATGCGAAACATGAATTGATATTATTACGCTCCAAATCAGATGCAAGAGCTGTATACTCGACTGAGTCCCAGGAGGTTTCAGAATTATTAATAACCCACCTTTCTTGGAAGGTACCTCATATCCAATTGAATGATTCATCAAAACTACAAATTTTTAGAGTAATTCAAAGTCGTCAGCCAATTTCGCTATCATTTCGAAGTTGGGATTGTTATTTTAATCCGTTTGCTGCTAACGCTCAAAATCATTTATGGAATGTTAAATTAGCGCCACAAAACGAAAGACCTCGATTTGTATTGTCAACATTTGAAAAGGAGATGAAACTACAACATTGCGATATTAGTGATGTTAAGGTTCATCTAAATTCTGATGATCTTAATATTAACTTTACAAAAGATCGTTATTCTTTGCTCTATGATATGTATTCAAAGTTTCAACAAAGTTATTACATGCGTGAACCGCAACCCTTACTAACTCGTGAACAATATATGAAAAATCCTATTATAGTAATTGATGTAACTCATCAGAATGAACAAGTTAAAACCGGTCCCATTGATATTCGCATCGAATTTAAAACAAACACAATTGTTTAAGCCGGTACAACTGCTTATTGCGTACTCATAAACGATCTTGTTATTAAATATACACCACTTACTGGTGAAATAAGAAAACATGCATAGAACCTCATATCAAAGAACTATACTTATGAGATTTAGAGAACGTAAAATTAGTTTAACAAAAAGCATCAATATGAACAGATGTGTGGACGTTGCTGTTATTGATATCCAAGGTTTCAAAAGCTTTAACAACACATTTATATTAAAGGAGCTAGCAATTTGCTACAATATTACTCATTGTGCTAAATTTTTAATGAAACCACCGTTCAATTTACATCAGTTGAGCAATGGATATCAAAAACAAAATAACTGGTTAACTAACAATAAACATGGACTTAAATGAGATGATGGTGCCTTTTCATTAGAAGATGTAAAACATTTCCTTCAATCAAACTTAATTATTCACAAAATCTTTGTAAAGGGTTCTGAGAAGAAGGTGAAGCTCCAAGATTTTTTAAATATCTCACAAATATACGATTTAGATGAATATTTATGTGAAAATTTAAAAACAATAAAATGTTAACCAATATTAATTGTAATGACCATTCATCTATTAAAATTTGTCAATACTCATGTGCGCTGAAAAATGCTGTTGATTTAAGAAAATATATAGATTTAGAATTAAAAAACATTGTATAATTTTATATTTATTTTTGGAATTCTTATTTTAAATTAACATTTTTTTCTTGTTTTTTTTATATAAATCTTATTTCAAATATATAATAATACAATATATAATAATACTGCTTAACATCTATATATAGAAAAGAGACGTGTATGTTTGTCACCAGTAGACCACCAAAATTTATATGTTTGTTCTAGGGGTCGTGAGTCGTGACATAGGATAGGTTTTGACACGCCCACTTTTACCGCCCACAAGTTAGAAAATACGTATTTCTCTCACATTTGTGAATCTTTTAAAGCAAATACCATATGATCAACAATCAACTTGGTTGCCACCTAGGACTTAATTTTTCCCCACCCAAGCAGTGTTACCATATCTACGTGTTAAAAAACCCTTTCGGTTTCTTTCAAAGTATGAAATCGATTTGCTAAAGTATTTCAAGTCGATGTACCGATCACAAATTTCAACAACTTCGTGTATTTTCAACATTAAATGCAGCAGGGAGTAATAATTAAGGTTATTTCCATTTGATTGCATGTGACTTTTCAACAATGGAAAAAACCTAAGACAATTCCAAAATAACGCGGCTTCTCCTTGAGTATTACATATTCGCAATTCCATAATTTGCCCCAATCTCCCAGTGCACATTTTATGCCCACTTTCACAGTACTTCATTTCCACTTAAATGCATTTGCTCTTTACATTCCAAATAACTACGGAAAAATGTCTATTGTTGCTTAAAAATTGCAAGGCGATATTCGGCTCGGACAAATTTTTTCGTGCTGAAAAATTTCACAAAAACAAAAACAAATGCATATCATTCTAGAGCGCACTATCGTATTTTCAAGAAAAAGTACCACGACACCAACGAAATTTTGCATTCATGTGTGGCGACCTTAAATGCTCACTGCGAATGTCGCCCACTTTCACAGTAACCCTACACACAGTACTTCATTACAACTTAAAATACCCAAAATTCCGCCGCCGCGGTACTTTCTCGAAAATTCTTCCAGCAAAGATATTGGAATAAAAAAATTTGTTTGCGGTGAAAAATTTCAAAGCTACAACTAAAAATGTGTATCATTTATAAATTTTCTTTAAAAAAACGCAGTATCGCATATTCAAGCAACATTTTTGTTCAAGTTCCGTACCGGCTGCGGAATTTCGCGTTAGCTTATGGGAACCTAAATGCAGGCAAACCGCCATTAATATTACGAGAAGACGTCCATTGCGAATGAAAATTAAATTAAACTTGACTTAAATGCACACACTGCAATTGGCCTTTTCGGCAAATAAGCACTGCAAAATTGTCCCAACAAGTTATAGAAATCACTTTCTTCCCACAAGAAAAATTTACAAAAACACAACAGAACGTCTCTCAATGTGGCAACACTCCTCACAGACGGGGCGCTCAACCAGTGCAGCCAACTTTGGGTAAATTTCCCTTCCTAAGGGAATTTTTGGTTTAATTTTGTCTAAAAGGGATAAAGGTACTTATTTTTACTTCATTTGAAGGTGCACTTAGACCGTAGGAGCGAACACAACTTTTATCGCGAACTCCAATCGTAAACGAAATTCCATTCGTGCAACCGTTTACACTGACTGAATATTCCCTCCCGCACCAGCATCGGAATCTACAGATTTGTGCGTTTTCAAGTGTTTACACTGCCGGGCCATTTTGTGCGAGCATTCGGCTACGTACCAAAGCTCAAAGATCGTATTCCAGTCCGAATTAATGCACCGGCCGAATTAACGGCATTTGTTTCAAATACTTATACCACATGTCATTTAATTTAATTTCAATAATCTTCCAAACATACTTTACTGCGCTACATACATACATACAATACGAATCATTCATTCATCAAAACCTATTTCAATACCGATCGCTACATCAATTTTCACTCTCTATAAAATTGTACAAAATTAACTCCACAGTATAAACACCAATTAAACATATATATTTAAAAATTACTTTCATCCATTCATCCATTACATTGCAGACAATGCAACAACAAAAAATTATTTAGGCCCAGCGAAGCGGACCGGGCCCAGCTAGTGTTTTATAAATCTTAATTATAATAAACATTTTTTTAACTTGAAATTTAATTGTTTTTTATTTTAAAATGTCCCCAAGCAAAAGTATAGATTCCACATTCCCTAATATAACGCTTATCATCACTACAGCTTAACACAACTTTTGATATTTGTCGTGTGTAAATATCATGAACAACAGATTTAAATACGCACATTTTGGAATAGTACACAGTTTTATCATGTAAACATGTTCGATAATTATTGATAGTCAATTTGTCTAAGGCACATTTTTTAACTCCTTTAGATTTTTTTATTTCTTTATTTCCAAAAGTGCTTATCGAATACATTTTAGAACGAAGTCCGATGAACTCTTTCATTATCGCCCCATTATTCTCATCCTTCATCATCCCCAAAACTTTTTTATTTTGTTAGGGGAAATTGAATCTATTATCTAAGGGATACTCCGAGGTATCAAAATGTAGGCAAGATCGGGATAAATATCTTGATAGTAATCTTCAGTCTCTATAGTGTAAATAAAAGAGTATATAATTTTTCATTAAATTTAGGTTTCATGTACTGGTAATGAAAATCATACATTTTTAATTTAGATAATTCAAGAACTGAAAATCCTAAATATATTGGTTTATTATAAGTCACATTGTCACATTTTTCCTATTATCAACATTTTTCATTGTTTTTCCATATTTTAAAAGTTTAAAAAAATTTGTTTCAAAATAGTTTTTAGCATTTGTTCTATGCACAGTATTTAGATCAATATATTTTTTTAACCAAGCTGATTGTCTAAACTTTAATATTCTGTGTATTTTAACCCATTTTAAATACACTGTTGAAGAGTACGGTAGTGTATTGTATAGTTTCTTTTATTTGTTAAATCAGGAATTAGTTTTTTAACATTATGATGCAGAATTGGTGGTTTTTTTATTTCTGCACAAACGGTAAGTCATTATGACTATCATGAAGCTCTTCAGGATAATCTAAATCAACTTCTAGAATATACCCAAAAGTTGAGTTTTCCTCTACATCTAAAATATTAAAGTTATCTACATTTTCTAACCACTCAAAGTCACTTTGAGGCAAACATTCCGACATTGCCCAACCATATAAATTATTTGCATCTAAGTCCATTAAATATTGAGAAGGTTTGCTGCAATCGTATGTTTGGAGATATTTATGATTAGCAACTGACTGACGTTTGGAGCATTGTACTATGCCCCCTCTAATACCATTTTTAACGAAATTATACATATTAATATCGGTGAACAATTCCAATTTGATTTCAGTCATTTTTAGCATTGCGTCCCAAGATAAACCGGGTGTTGTGTAATAATGACATGGATCAAGATGATAAATGGATTTACATACTTTACGGAAATTTTCAAAAACGTCAGTCAACAACAGTACATCTGTCTTCAAATATAGAAGCATGTTGTCGCTTAAGGTTTGACATTTAAATGTAAACCAAACACTCAACGCATGTTCATAATCAGAATCACTACAGTCTTTATTCGTTAATAATGAAAAGAATTCTTTGCGAGAGGGTAACATATTTTCCTCCAATTTTTCAATTGAATCGACATAATCGTAAGGAAATATACCTTTCCGTTTTAAAAGTTCATATTCTGAGGGATTTGAATATCCTGATTTTAGGATCTTGAAACTATCAGAATCTAAATATTTAGCTAAATTATCTAAACTTGAGAGCATAAATCTAAAAGAATCAAGAAATCTTAACAGTAAAATATAATTTTCTGTTATATGAATTCTCTTTGTAATAGAAATATACAATTCTTTATTTAGAGGAATAACGCTTATATCCCCAGGATACGTCTCTATTGCCTTTACAAATAAATGACAGTCATAGCCAGAAAAATTATGGAAAATTATGGGAATAAATCTCGGTACTTGATAGTCTAAATTGCATTTTGAATGTGCTGGACCACGATACTGACCAGTTAAGTGACAATGATCAATGACTCTGTCATCACCCAAAATTTGATTGCAAATATGACAATTTACGCTATTTGATTGTGTTTCTCTTTCACTAAAGACTTTATAAAAGCATCAATCACATTACTACCTGAATGGGTTTTAAACTTATTCAGAGTAGAATCGAAAGATGATTTTATAAAGTAGCTGAAATTTTGGTATGTGCTTCTGAATATTTATAGAATTTTTTGATGTAGACGTATTCTCTTTACTCAAAATGCACTCAAAATCTGCATATATAACAAATGGTACATCTTGCTTATTTTTAAAATTTTAAAATTCTAGAATATTGTCCACATCTGTTGGCATTTTTGTAACCACTTTGTTACATTCCATTTTATGTTTTGTTAGTGACGCTTCACTCGGTAAGTGTTGTAAACAAAAATTGCAAAAATAATAAACACCCTTATGTTTTGAAACTTGCGTACGCAATAGTCGACTAATGTTTTTTATCCATACAAAATGTGAATTAGTACCATAGCTATTCTGCACGTACAACAAGTTTATATGTATATTTTTTTCACAACGCGTCTTATAATTAGAGACCGACCGAAATTCGGTTTCGGTTTCGGTTTTTCGGCTTTTCGGCCAAAAAAAGCTGTTTCGGCCGTGTTTCGGATTCGGCCGAAAAATAAAATATCGCTTTCGGCCAAATTTCGTTTTCGGCCGAAATTTCTATATTTCCGCCGAAAATTTCGGTTTGATAGAAAAAGTAACAAATAAATAACAAAGATTACACTGATCGACAAAACTGAACGTTTTGTGTGTTAAATATACTTTATAGACAAATTCTTATGTATTTTGCCATGCTGGATACGAAAATAATAATAATGAAATTTTTACAGCACCAAAAATGCAACTTTTGTGGCGTTTGCAGAATATGTAACACAAATTTAAGCATTGATCATAGTTTCGAAGAATCAGAAGCGACAAAGAAGACATGTCCTATCGGAGTAGATCTAATACTCTCGCAATGATTTATAAATTTCTACTCCTCTACTACGGTAGCAGATTTTTCTAATTCCCTCAAGATATTTCCTATTACTATGGTAAGAAATCTACTCCTCAAAATATTATGTGAGTTTCATACAATGCAAAAGTACTATTCTTTCTACAAATCTGCTTCCCCGACAGAAATTTCTACAACTCGTAGAATTTCTAGTACTCTACGCATAAACCCATATCTACTCCCCTCTCTTGAAATCTACTACCCTGACAGTAATTTCTACTACTCTTGATTTCCACGCATTTGATAGTTTGCTTCTAAATTCATCTAATTCATGATCTGAACTTAAAATGATCGGCCCATATTCATAGTCAAATTAAGCTCCAACTTAACTTTAGTAATCTACTAAGTTGACAGATAATACACTGAACTGGCAGCTACTAAGCTGGTTCTAAAGTTTAGCAGCTACTAAATTTGACTATGAATATGCTCCATCGATTTAGCAGCTACTAAATTTGACTATGAATATGCTCCATCGATTTCAGCCTACTGATAAGCTTAATTATGTACCACTTTATTACATTAAATCTCACAATTGTTTCTTTTATTTTTTCGGTTTCGGCTTCGGTTTCGGCCGAAATTAAAAAAATGAAAATTCGGCCATTTCGGTTTCGGCCGAAAAAAAAATAAAAAAATTCGGCCATTTCGGTTTTGGCCGAAATTAAAAAAAGCGATTTCGGTCGGTCTCTACTTATAATACGGACCGACAATTAATTTTTTTTCCTCATCGCATCCAAATACATTTAAACTTATATTGGGATTATTTTCTTCAAATATAACAACGTCTTCAATAGATAAAGGAAAGCTTAAATTTGCAAAATCTATACTTACACCAGTGGAAAGCGTTATAAGACGATTATTTATAATTAAAATGTACTGCGAATATTTTTGTTTCAAATCATCGTTTTCTAATGCTGATATTACAGCCCATTTAAAACCATATTCGTCATTGTTTTTTATATTGATACACGCATGTTTATTCCGAATAAACAATGGTAGTTCCATATATTTTGATCCTTTTATTGGGGCATATTTGCTTATATTTACTTCTACTTTATGTATACATATTAGAGACCAACCGCTATCTCTTTCTTGGAATGATTCCATTTTATTTATTATTTCTGAACAAAGATTATCGAATAAATGTCCTAATTCTACATAATTTTGAATAATAATCCGCTTTGTTTGAAATGACTTGATGCTTATTTCAGCACTATCGTCGTTTTCAATTTCATTATTTTTTGTAAATTTTCATATTCTGCAAACAGTTCAATGTTGCATTTTATGATAATATGTTCTAACAAAACATTTTTCAAATAATCTATAAAGCTTTGTTTAGCATTTTTTAGCAATGTGTCGGGTACAAGCAAATCTTCTTTTTTATTTGTGTATACAAACGTTTGTATACGCGACTTAAATAGACTCTTAATGATGTGCGTATCATCATTAAGACGAATAATAATAAACAATTCTCCTTATGGTTGTTAGTTCTATTGTGACGACTCCGGTCACTTTTTTTTATATCTAAATTGCATGGTCATCAATATTTTTAACTTCATGATGGCATCTGATTATATGTTTTTCTAAATAAGCCTTTTTTGAAAAGACTTTATTGCAAATATTACATTTGATACAGGTCAGACCATGTTTACTATTAAAATGTCTTTTTAAATTATACTTTGATGATAATGTTTCACCACATACCTCACATATATATTTATTACGCGATTGTTGTACGGGAGTTAGTGTAGTCATTTTGATTTTTTTTCTTTTTAAATAATTAATGCTAAAAATAAATTTAAATAATTAATATATGTGTATTCAAAAAAAAAATGTATTTACTTCTGAGATTGTGTTGTTGATGCTGGTGTTGTTGCTGTTATTGATGCTGCCTTTTTCTTTTAGCTACCGAGTATGTTAAACTATTTTTCTGTTACTCCCTTTATATATGAGAAATAAGTTCACAAGACCCATGGATTTTTTTGTTTGGAGGTAGCCAATTTCAAGCCACATGAGAAAATATTTTTGACTTTTTTGGAAAAGCGATCCGCTGTGGTTGCTTTAAACTTTAAAAGCATCAATTCGTAAACAAATGCATACTCCTGTTAGAATATTAAAAGCGTCTGGACCGTTGCTTGTTTAAATAAATCCAACGTATTTTATTAGGTTTTGTTTCGCTTTATTTAGTATAAACAAACTACATTGCTACATTGTATGCAACAGTAAGTATGCTGGAGTATTGGCGCTCCGCTGTTGCTCTTTTAAAGGAATCAAACGTAAGCAGATATATACTCCTGCTGGAATATTAAAAGTGTCTGGTTGTTGATTGTTTAAAAATAAAAAATCAAACGTGTTTAATATAGTTTTGTTTAGTCTGATTTAGTTTGCATTTTCGTGGTATGAAATCATGTATAAAAGCATGGTGATGTACTCTATCTATAAAGCAGTTATGTTTCAGTCGCATAGTCAGAGACACTTATAGCTAGAGCACATCAAAATACAAAGTATAAAAAAAAAACATTTTAGAACGAAAAATGAACGCTGAACTCCAAACATTATTTAAAAGTGGAAATATGTCCCAAAAAAAAAATCTCTCAGTTCGCATCATGCTTTTAGCTAAAAAGTATGGGATTACAAAAATTGAGGAAACTCAGTACGGGCAAAAAGTGAGATGTTTGCTGGATAATGAATATTTGGTGTATCTACCACCAATGTTTAATACCACATTAAAGGAAGAGCACACAGAGAATATCGGTTCAAATCAATTTCATTTGATTAGGGAGGACAATGAAGGATTTTCTGAACTAAATATATGCTCTATTAAAGGTACAGCAATACTTGTTTTATTATATTCTATTTTCTAATTGCATATTATTATTATTATTATACCCCCACACTCACTGTGGCAGGGTATACTAACTTTGTCACAACGTTTGTAACGCCCATAAGGAGGCGTGTCCGGTATGGAAAAGTATATATATTCTTGATCAGTATCACCTCCTGAGTCGATTTAGCGATGTCCGTCTGTCTGTCCGTCCGTCTGTCCGTCTGTCCGTCCGCACGATAGCGGTCGCAGTTTTGGAGATATCGACTTGAAACTTTTTTTTACATGTTTTTCTCGTGAATACTGAGATCAAGTTCGAGAATCAGCCAAATCGGACAAAAACTGGGCGTGGCTCCCATACACCGAAAAAAAAGGTAAAAATTTTTCAAGTCTTTTTTATTGTTGTATTCGATTGGAAATGTTTAGAAACGTATTTTTGACATGGTCCGAGGTTCCGAAGCCACATATATAAGTTCTAAATGGGGTCTTGAGACCAATTTTTTTTTTTGGTGGATTTAATTGGAAATTTTTAGAAATGGATTTTGGACATGGTCCGAGGTTCCGAAGCCACATATATAAGGGTCTAAATGGGGTCTTGAGACGAATTTTTTTTTTTGGTGGATTTAATTGGAAATTTTTAGAAATGGATTTTGGACAACCACCTATAATTGGCTCAAAATAGGGTCTTGAGACCACATTTTTTTATGATCGAGGTACTTCTTCCTACTGTGTGGGGGTATTTAAACTTCGGTATAGCCGAAGATAGTCCACTCTCTAGTTTTTTATCTCTTTTCAGATTTCGAAAATAAACTGTAAAAGAGTAATGCTACTGATTCAGTTATATTCATAATTTTTAGATCTACACACACACACATAATCTTATTTTACTTTTGTATGCATTTCTAAAAATAAAAAAAAAATAAATAAATTTAAAAAAATGTCTTCGTTGATGTTATTATTTTTTCTTCTTTCCTTCTGCTTGTAGGAATTCAAAGTCAACTATTTTGATCACCGCACTTTGATGTGCAATTATAAAAGTTAAAAACGTGAATACTTAGTGAGCGAAAACGATGTTTTATCTTTTTAAATTATGTTTTTCTGTTTTATTCTTTTTTCAAGTAATTCATATTTTAACATAAGATCCTCAATATCAATACATTTTCTAGCATATGAGTAGCAGCTACACGTATCTGGTCCTACTGTACAATTGTCGTTGCTCCAAGAACAGTTCCTAATATGTGTTCCATGTTTTGATGTACACATTCTAACACACTCGACATTAGTAACCAGAATTAAACCATCCACAAGTCTTGTCCAATGTTCCTCCATAATAAGATCTTTATAATGATCCAAAAATTTTTTAATTTTAAGCGATAACAACATGTTTTAACAATCGCTAATTTACAACTAGTCCATACAAACTCCAACCAGAAACTTTAACCCGAATCAGTCCCAGCGTAACTATATGATCACGTCAGCAATAGTATATTTACGAATAATTCGAAAAAAGTTCTGGGCTGATTCAGGTTAATATGAAGAAATTGTGAAAAATCAAATTTTTGGCTTTCAGCCTAGACAGCAACCAAATCAAAGACACCAACCATATAAAAAGACTCGCCAGGTGGCGAAACAAGCTTGTGGATGGAGGAGAGCTCGAGGGGAGGAGCAAAAAAGACCGAAAAGAGCTTAAATCGTTCAGTTTTTACACTGGAGGAATTTTGCCCCTTCTCACTAAACCCAGAAACCCCATATTAACACTACTGAAATGTTAACTTTCGACTTTAAATTCCATGCGGAATACTACGTTAAAGGCCGTTGACAAATAACATATAAAACAATTCATCGGAAATGTTAACTTTCGACCTTAAATTCCATGCGGTATACTGCATTAAAGGCCGTAGACAAAGTTTAGAACTGTTACGATAACATTTAAAACAAATCATAGGAAATGTTAACTTTCGACCTTAAATTCCAGGCGGAATGCTACATTAAAGGCCGTAGACAAAGTTTAGAACTGTTACAATAACATTTAAAGCAAATCATAGGAAATGTTACCTTTCGACTTTAAATTCCATGCGGAATACTGCATTAAAAGCCGCAGAAAAAGTTTAGAACTGATACAATAACATTTAAAACAATTAATCGGAAATGTTAACTTTCGACTTTAAATTCCATGCGGAATACTGCATTAAAGGCCGTAGACAAAGTTTAGAACTGATACAATATCATTTAAAACAATTCATCAGAAATGTTAACTTTCGACTTTAAATTACATGCGGAATACTGCATTAAAGGCTGTAGACAAAGTTTAGAACTGATGCAATAACATTTAAAACAAATCATAGGAAATGTTACCTTTCGACTTTAAATTCCATGCGAAATACTGCATTAAAGGCCGTAGACAAAGTTTAGAACTGATACAATAATATTTAAAACAAATAATAGGAAATGTTACCGTTCGACTTTAAATTCCATGCGGAATACTGCATTAAAAGCCGTACACAAAGTTTAGAGCTGATACAATAACATTTAAAACAATTCATCGGAAATGTTTTCTTTCGACTTTAAATTCTGTGCGGAATACTGCATTAAAGGTCGTAGACAAAGTTTAGAACTGCTACAATAACATTTAAAACAATTCATCGGAAATGTTACCTTTTGACTTTAAATTCCATGCGGAATACTGCATTAAAAGCCGTAGACAAAGTTTAAAACAATAACATTTAAAACAATTCATCGGAAATGTTACCTTTCGACTTTAAATTCCATGCGGAATACTGCATTAAAAGCCGTAGACAAAGTTTAGAACTGATACAATAACATTTTAAACAATTCATCGGAAATGTTACCTTTCGTCTTTAAATTCCATGCGGAATACTGCATTAAAAGCCGTAGACAAAGTTTAGAACTGATACAATAACATTCAAAACAATTCATCGGAAATGTTAACTTTGGACTTTAAATTCCGTGCGGAATACTGCATTAAAAGCCGTAGACAAAGTGTAGAACTGATACAAAAACATTTAAAACAATTCATCGGAAATGTTAACTTTCGACTTTAAATTCCATGCGGAATACTGCATTAAAGGCCGTAGACAGAGTTTAGAACTGATACAATAACACTAAAAACAAATCATAGGAAATATTACCTTTCGACTTTAAATTCCATGCGGAATACTGCATTAAAAGCAGTAGACAACGTTTAGAACTGATACAATAACATTTAAAACAATTCATCGGAAATGTTAACTTTCGACCTTAAATTCCATGCGGAATACTACATTAAAGGCCGTAGACAAAGTTTGGAACTGTTACAATAACATTTAAAACAATTCATCGGAAATGTTAACTTTCGACCTTAAAATCCAAAAACATTTAAAACAATTCATCGGAAATGTTAACTTTCGACTTTAAATTCCATGCGGAATACTACATTAAAGGCCGTAGACAAATAACATTTAAAACAATTCATCGGAAATGTTAACTTTCGACCTTATATTCCATGCGGAATACTGCATTAAAGGCCGTAGACAGAGTTTAGAACTGATACAATAACATTAAAAACAAATCATAGGAAATATTACATTTCGACTTTAAATTCCATGCGGAATACTGCATTAAAAGCAGTAGACAACGTTTAGAACTGATACAATAACATTTAAAACAATTCATCGGAAATGTTAACTTTCGACTTTATATTCCATGCGGAATACTGCATTAAAGGCCGTAGACAGAGTTTAGAACTGATACAATAACATAAAAAACAAATCATAGGAAATATTACCTTTCGACTTTAAATTCGATGCGGAATACTGCATTAAAAGCAGTAGACAAAATTTAGAACTGATACAATAACATTTAAAACAATTCATCGGAAATGTTAACTTTCGACCATAAATTCTATGCGGAATACTGCATTAAAGGCCGTCGACAAAGTTTAGAACTGTTACGATAACATTTAAAACAAATCATAGGAAATGTTACCTTTCGACTTTAAATTTCATGCGGAATACTGCATTAAAAGCCGTAGACAAAGTTTAGAACTGATACAATAACATTTAAAACAATTCATCGGAAATGTTAACTTTCGACTTTATATTCCATGCGGAATACTGCATTAAAGGCCGTAGACAAAGTTTAGAACTGTTACAATAACATTTAAAACAAATCATAGGAAATGTTACCTTTCGACTTTAAATTCCATGCGGAATAC
Source organism: Heteromyza rotundicornis (assembly GCA_951394025.1). NCBI lineage: Eukaryota > Metazoa > Arthropoda > Insecta > Diptera > Heleomyzidae > Heteromyza > Heteromyza rotundicornis. The sequence goes on from OX596011.1 coordinate 38,052,231, forward strand.
TGCATTAAAAGCCGCAGAAAAAGTTTAGAACTGATACAATAACATTTAAAACAATTAATCGGAAATGTTAACTTTCGACTTTAAATTCCATGCGGAATACTGCATTAAAGGCCGTAGACAAAGTTTAGAACTGATACAATATCATTTAAAACAATTCATCAGAAATGTTAACTTTCGACTTTAAATTACATGCGGAATACTGCATTAAAGGCTGTAGACAAAGTTTAGAACTGATGCAATAACATTTAAAACAAATCATAGGAAATGTTACCTTTCGACTTTAAATTCCATGCGAAATACTGCATTAAAGGCCGTAGACAAAGTTTAGAACTGATACAATAATATTTAAAACAAATAATAGGAAATGTTACCGTTCGACTTTAAATTCCATGCGGAATACTGCATTAAAAGCCGTACACAAAGTTTAGAACAATAACATTTAAAACAATTCATCGGAAATGTTACCTTTCGACTTTAAATTCCATGCGGAATACTGCATTAAAAGCCGTAGACAAAGTTTAGAACTGATACAATAACATTTTAAACAATTCATCGGAAATGTTAACTTTCGACCTTATATTCCATGCGGAATACTGCATTAAAGGCCGTAGACAGAGTTTAGAACTGATACAATAACATTAAAAACAAATCATAGGAAATATTACATTTCGACTTTAAATTCCATGCGGAATACTGCATTAAAAGCAGTAGACAACGTTTAGAACTGATACAATAACAATTAAAACAATTCATCGGAAATGTTAACTTTCGACTTTATATTCCATGCGGAATACTGCATTAAAGGCAGTAGACTGAGTTTAGAACTGATACAATAACATTAAAAACAAATCATAGGAAATATTACCTTTCGACTTTAAATTCGATGCGGAATACTGCATTAAAAGCAGTAGACAAAATTTAGAACTGATACAATAACATTTAAAACAATTCATCGGAAATGTTAACTTTCGACCATAAATTCCATGCGGAATACTGCATTAAAGGCCGTCGACAAAGTTTAGAACTGTTACGATAACATTTAAAACAAATCATAGGAAAGGTTACCTTTCGACTTTAAATTTCATGCGGAATACTGCATTAAAAGCCGTAGACAAAGTTTAGAACTGATACAATAACATTTAAAACAATTCATCGGAAATGTTAACTTTCGACTTTATATTCCATGCGGAATACTGCATTAAAGGCCGTAGACAAAGTTTAGAACTGTTACAATAACATTTAAAACAAATCATAGGAAATGTTACCTTTCGACTTTAAATTCCATGCGGAATACTGCATTAAAAGCCGCAGAAAAAGTTTAGAACTGATACAATAACATTTAAAACAATTAATCGGAAATGTTAACTTTCGACTTTAAATTCCATGCGGAATACTGCATTAAAGGCCGTAGACAAAGTTTAGAACTGATACAATATCATTTAAAACAATTCATCAGAAATGTTAACTTTCGACTTTAAATTACATGCGGAATACTGCATTAAAGGCTGTAGACAAAGTTTAGAACTGCTACAATAACATTTACAACAATTCATCGGAAATGTTACCTTTCGACTTTAAATTCCATGCGGAATACTGCATTAAAAGCCGTAGACAAAGTTTAGAACAATAACATTTAAAACAATTCATCGGAAATGTTACCTTTCGACTTTAAATTCCATGCGGAATACTGCATTAAAAGCCGTAGACAAAGTTTAGAACTGATACAATAACATTTTAAACAATTCATCGGAAATGTTAACTTTCGACCTTATATTCCATGCGGAATACTGCATTAAAGGCCGTAGACAGAGTTTAGAACTGATACAATAACATTAAAAACAAATCATAGGAAATATTACATTTCGACTTTAAATTCCATGCGGAATACTGCATTAAAAGCAGTAGACAACGTTTAGAACTGATACAATAACAATTAAAACAATTCATCGGAAATGTTAACTTTCGACTTTATATTCCATGCGGAATACTGCATTAAAGGCAGTAGAAATAGTTTAGAACTGATACAATAACATTAAAAACAAATCATAGGAAATATTACCTTTCGACTTTAAATTCGATGCGGAATACTGCATTAAAAGCAGTAGACAAAATTTAGAACTGATACAATAACATTTAAAACAATTCATCGGAAATGTTAACTTTCGACCATAAATTCCATGCGGAATACTGCATTAAAGGCCGTCGACAAAGTTTAGAACTGTTACGATAACATTTAAAACAAATCATAGGAAAGGTTACCTTTCGACTTTAAATTTCATGCGGAATACTGCATTAAAAGCCGTAGACAAAGTTTAGAACTGATACAATAACATTTAAAACAATTCATCGGAAATGTTAACTTTCGACTTTATATTCCATGCGGAATACTGCATTAAAGGCCGTAGACAAAGTTTAGAACTGTTACAATAACATTTAAAACAAATCATAGGAAATGTTACCTTTCGACTTTAAATTCCATGCGGAATACTGCATTAAAAGCCGCAGAAAAAGTTTAGAACTGATACAATAACATTTAAAACAATTAATCGGAAATGTTAACTTTCGACTTTAAATTCCATGCGGAATACTGCATTAAAGGCCGTAGACAAAGTTTAGAACTGATACAATATCATTTAAAACAATTCATCAGAAATGTTAACTTTCGACTTTAAATTACATGCGGAATACTGCATTAAAGGCTGTAGACAAAGTTTAGAACTGATGCAATAACATTTAAAACAAATCATAGGAAATGTTACCTTTCGACTTTAAATTCCATGCGAAATACTGCATTAAAGGCCGTAGACAAAGTTTAGAACTGATACAATAATATTTAAAACAAATAATAGGAAATGTTACCGTTCGACTTTAAATTCCATGCGGAATACTGCATTAAAAGCCGTACACAAAGTTTAGAACTGATACAATAACATTTAAAACAATTCATCGGAAATGTTTTCTTTCGACTTTAAATTCTGTGCGGAATACTGCATTAAAGGCCGTAGACAAAGTTTAGAACTGCTACAATAACATTTACAACAATTCATCGGAAATGTTACCTTTCGACTTTAAATTCCATGCGGAATACTGCATTAAAAGCCGTAGACAAAGTTTAGAACAATAACATTTAAAACAATTCATCGGAAATGTTACCTTTCGACTTTAAATTCCATGCGGAATACTGCATTAAAAGCCGTAGACAAAGTTTAGAACTGATACAATAACATTTTAAACAATTCATCGGAAATGTTACCTTTCGTCTTTAAATTCCATGCGGAATACTGCATTAAAAGCCGTAGACAAAGTTTAGAACTGATACAATAACATTCAAAACAATTCATCGGAAATGTTAACTTTGGACTTTAAATTCCGTGCGGAATACTGCATTAAAAGCCGTAGACAAAGTGTAGAACTGATACAAAAACATTTAAAACAATTCATCGGAAATGTTAACTTTCGACTTTAAATTCCATGCGGAATACTGCATTAAAGGCCGTAGACAGAGTTTAGAACTGATACAATAACACTAAAAACAAATCATAGGAAATATTACCTTTCGACTTTAAATTCCATGCGGAATACTGCATTAAAAGCAGTAGACAACGTTTAGAACTGATACAATAACATTTAAAACAATTCATCGGAAATGTTAACTTTCGACCTTAAATTCCATGCGGAATACTACATTAAAGGCCGTAGACAAAGTTTGGAACTGTTACAATAACATTTAAAACAATTCATCGGAAATGTTAACTTTCGACCTTAAAATCCAAAAACATTTAAAACAATTCATCGGAAATGTTAACTTTCGACTTTAAATTCCATGCGGAATACTACATTAAAGGCCGTAGACAAATAACATTTAAAACAATTCATCGGAAATGTTAACTTTCGACCTTATATTCCATGCGGAATACTGCATTAAAGGCCGTAGACAGAGTTTAGAACTGATACAATAACATTAAAAACAAATCATAGGAAATATTACATTTCGACTTTAAATTCCATGCGGAATACTGCATTAAAAGCAGTAGACAACGTTTAGAACTGATACAATAACATTTAAAACAATTCATCGGAAATGTTAACTTTCGACTTTATATTCCATGCGGAATACTGCATTAAAGGCCGTAGACAGAGTTTAGAACTGATACAATAACATAAAAAACAAATCATAGGAAATATTACCTTTCGACTTTAAATTCGATGCGGAATACTGCATTAAAGGCCGTCGACAAAGTTTAGAACTGTTACGATAACATTTAAAACAAATCATAGGAAAGGTTACCTTTCGACTTTAAATTTCATGCGGAATACTGCATTAAAAGCCGTAGACAAAGTTTAGAACTGATACAATAACATTTAAAACAATTCATCGGAAATGTTAACTTTCGACTTTATATTCCATGCGGAATACTGCATTAAAGGCCGTAGACAAAGTTTAGAACTGTTACAATAACATTTAAAACAAATCATAGGAAATGTTACCTTTCGACTTTAAATTCCATGCGGAATACTGCATTAAAAGCCGCAGAAAAAGTTTAGAACTGATACAATAACATAAAAAACAAATCATAGGAAATATTACCTTTCGACTTTAAATTCGATGCGGAATTCTGCATTAAAAGCAGTAGACAAAATTTAGAACTGATACAATAACATTTAAAACAATTCATCGGAAATGTTAACTTTCGACCATAAATTCCATGCGGAATACTGCATTAAAGGCCGTCGACAAAGTTTAGAACTGTTACGATAACATTTAAAACAAATCATAGGAAAGGTTACCTTTCGACTTTAAATTTCATGCGGAATACTGCATTAAAAGCCGTAGACAAAGTTTAGAACTGATACAATAACATTTAAAACAATTCATCGGAAATGTTAACTTTCGACTTTATATTCCATGCGGAATACTGCATTAAAGGCCGTAGACAAAGTTTAGAACTGTTACAATAACATTTAAAACAAATCATAGGAAATGTTACCTTTCGACTTTAAATTCCATGCGGAATACTGCATTAAAAGCCGCAGAAAAAGTTTAGAACTGATACAATAACATTTAAAACAATTAATCGGAAATGTTAACTTTCGACTTTAAATTCCATGCGGAATACTGCATTAAAGGCCGTAGACAAAGTTTAGAACTGATACAATATCATTTAAAACAATTCATCAGAAATGTTAACTTTCGACTTTAAATTACATGCGGAATACTGCATTAAAGGCTGTAGACAAAGTTTAGAACTGCTACAATAACATTTACAACAATTCATCGGAAATGTTACCTTTCGACTTTAAATTCCATGCGGAATACTGCATTAAAAGCCGTAGACAAAGTTTAGAACAATAACATTTGAAACAATTCATCGGAAATGTTACCTTTCGACTTTAAATTCCATGCGGAATACTGCATTAAAAGCCGTAGACAAAGTTTAGAACTGATACAATAACATTTTAAACAATTCATCGGAAATGTTAACTTTCGACCTTATATTCCATGCGGAATACTGCATTAAAGGCCGTAGACAGAGTTTAGAACTGATACAATAACATTAAAAACAAATCATAGGAAATATTACATTTCGACTTTAAATTCCATGCGGAATACTGCATTAAAAGCAGTAGACAACGTTTAGAACTGATACAATAACAATTAAAACAATTCATCGGAAATGTTAACTTTCGACTTTATATTCCATGCGGAATACTGCATTAAAGGCAGTAGAAATAGTTTAGAACTGATACAATAACATTAAAAACAAATCATAGGAAATATTACCTTTCGACTTTAAATTCGATGCGGAATACTGCATTAAAAGCAGTAGACAAAATTTAGAACTGATACAATAACGTTTAAAACAATTCATCGGAAATGTTAACTTTCGACCATAAATTCCATGCGGAATACTGCATTAAAGGCCGTCGACAAAGTTTAGAACTGTTACGATAACATTTAAAACAAATCATAGGAAAGGTTACCTTTCGACTTTAAATTTCATGCGGAATACTGCATTAAAAGCCGTAGACAAAGTTTAGAACTGATACAATAACATTTAAAACAATTCATCGGAAATGTTAACTTTCGACTTTATATTCCATGCGGAATACTGCATTAAAGGCCGTAGACAAAGTTTAGAACTGTTACAATAACATTTAAAACAAATCATAGGAAATGTTACCTTTCGACTTTAAATTCCATGCGGAATACTGCATTAAAAGCCGCAGAAAAAGTTTAGAACTGATACAATAACATTTAAAACAATTAATCGGAAATGTTAACTTTCGACTTTAAATTCCATGCGGAATACTGCATTAAAGGCCGTAGACAAAGTTTAGAACTGATACAATATCATTTAAAACAATTCATCAGAAATGTTAACTTTCGACTTTAAATTACATGCGGAATACTGCATTAAAGGCTGTAGACAAAGTTTAGAACTGATGCAATAACATTTAAAACAAATCATAGGAAATGTTACCTTTCGACTTTAAATTCCATGCGAAATACTGCATTAAAGGCCGTAGACAAAGTTTAGAACTGATACAATAATATTTAAAACAAATAATAGGAAATGTTACCGTTCGACTTTAAATTCCATGCGGAATACTGCATTAAAAGCCGTACACAAAGTTTAGAACTGATACAATAACATTTAAAACAATTCATCGGAAATGTTTTCTTTCGACTTTAAATTCTGTGCGGAATACTGCATTAAAGGCCGTAGACAAAGTTTAGAACTGCTACAATAACATTTACAACAATTCATCGGAAATGTTACCTTTCGACTTTAAATTCCATGCGGAATACTGCATTAAAAGCCGTAGACAAAGTTTAGAACAATAACATTTAAAACAATTCATCGGAAATGTTACCTTTCGACTTTAAATTCCATGCGGAATACTGCATTAAAAGCCGTAGACAAAGTTTAGAACTGATACAATAACATTTTAAACAATTCATCGGAAATGTTACCTTTCGTCTTTAAATTCCATGCGGAATACTGCATTAAAAGCCGTAGACAAAGTTTAGAACTGATACAATAACATTCAAAACAATTCATCGGAAATGTTAACTTTGGACTTTAAATTCCGTGCGGAATACTGCATTAAAAGCCGTAGACAAAGTGTAGAACTGATACAAAAACATTTAAAACAATTCATCGGAAATGTTAACTTTCGACTTTAAATTCCATGCGGAATACTGCATTAAAGGCCGTAGACAGAGTTTAGAACTGATACAATAACACTAAAAACAAATCATAGGAAATATTACCTTTCGACTTTAAATTCCATGCGGAATACTGCATTAAAAGCAGTAGACAACGTTTAGAACTGATACAATAACATTTAAAACAATTCATCGGAAATGTTAACTTTCGACCTTAAATTCCATGCGGAATACTACATTAAAGGCCGTAGACAAAGTTTGGAACTGTTACAATAACATTTAAAACAATTCATCGGAAATGTTAACTTTCGACCTTAAAATCCAAAAACATTTAAAACAATTCATCGGAAATGTTAACTTTCGACTTTAAATTCCATGCGGAATACTACATTAAAGGCCGTAGACAAATAACATTTAAAACAATTCATCGGAAATGTTAACTTTCGACCTTATATTCCATGCGGAATACTGCATTAAAGGCCGTAGACAGAGTTTAGAACTGATACAATAACATTAAAAACAAATCATAGGAAATATTACATTTCGACTTTAAATTCCATGCGGAATACTGCATTAAAAGCAGTAGACAACGTTTAGAACTGATACAATAACATTTAAAACAATTCATCGGAAATGTTAACTTTCGACTTTATATTCCATGCGGAATACTGCATTAAAGGCCGTAGACAGAGTTTAGAACTGATACAATAACATAAAAAACAAATCATAGGAAATATTACCTTTCGACTTTAAATTCGATGCGGAATACTGCATTAAAAGCAGTAGACAAAATTTAGAACTGATACAATAACATTTAAAACAATTCATCGGAAATGTTAACTTTCGACCATAAATTCTATGCGGAATACTGCATTAAAGGCCGTCGACAAAGTTTAGAACTGTTACGATAACATTTAAAACAAATCATAGGAAATGTTACCTTTCGACTTTAAATTTCATGCGGAATACTGCATTAAAAGCCGTAGACAAAGTTTAGAACTGATACAATAACATTTAAAACAATTCATCGGAAATGTTAACTTTCGACTTTATATTCCATGCGGAATACTGCATTAAAGGCCGTAGACAAAGTTTAGAACTGTTACAATAACATTTAAAACAAATCATAGGAAATGTTACCTTTCGACTTTAAATTCCATGCGGAATACTGCATTAAAAGCCGCAGAAAAAGTTTAGAACTGATACAATAACATTTAAAACAATTAATCGGAAATGTTAACTTTCGACTTTAAATTCCATGCGGAATACTGCATTAAAGGCCGTAGACAAAGTTTAGAACTGATACAATATCATTTAAAACAATTCATCAGAAATGTTAACTTTCGACTTTAAATTACATGCGGAATACTGCATTAAAGGCTGTAGACAAAGTTTAGAACTGATGCAATAACATTTAAAACAAATCATAGGAAATGTTACCTTTCGACTTTAAATTCCATGCGAAATACTGCATTAAAGGCCGTAGACAAAGTTTAGAACTGATACAATAATATTTAAAACAAATAATAGGAAATGTTACCGTTCGACTTTAAATTCCATGCGGAATACTGCATTAAAAGCCGTACACAAAGTTTAGAACTGATACAATAACATTTAAAACAATTCATCGGAAATGTTTTCTTTCGACTTTAAATTCTGTGCGGAATACTGCACTAAAGGCCGTAGACAAAGTTTAGAACTGCTACAATAACATTTACAACAATTCATCGGAAATGTTACCTTTCGACTTTAAATTCCATGCGGAATACTACATTAAAGGCCGTAGACAAAGTTTGGAACTGTTACAATAACATTTAAAACAATTCATCGGAAATGTTAACTTTCGACCTTAAAATCCATGCGGAATACTGCATTAAAAGCCGTAGACAAAGTTTAGAACTGATACAAAAACATTTAAAACAATTCATCGGAAATGTTAACTTTCGACTTTAAATTCCATGCGGAATACTACATTAAAGGCCGTAGACAAATAACATTTAAAACAATTCATCGGAAATGTTAACTTTCGACCTTATATTCCATGCGGAATACAGCATTAACGGCCGTAGACAGAGTTTAGAACTGATACAATAACATTAAAAACAAATCATAGGAAATATTACCTTTCGACTTTAAATTCCATGCGGAATACTGCATTAAAAGCAGTAGACAACGTTTAGAACTGATACAATAACATTTAAAACAATTCATCGGAAATGTTAACTTTCGACCTTATATTCCATGCGGAATACTGCATTAAAGGCCGGAGACAGAGTTTAGAACTGATACAATAACATTAAAAACAAATCATAGGAAATATTACATTTCGACTTTAAATTCCATGCGGAATACTGCATTAAAAGCAGTAGACAACGTTTAGAACTGATACAATAACAATTTAAACAATTCATCGGAAATGTTAACTTTCGACTTTATATTCCATGCGGAATACTGCATTAAAGGCAGTAGACAGAGTTTAGAACTGATACAATAACATTAAAAACAAATCATAGGAAATATTACCTTTCGACTTTAAATTCGATGCGGAATACTGCATTAAAAGCAGTAGACAAAATTTAGAACTGATACAATAACATTTAAAACAATTCATCGGAAATGTTAACTTTCGACCATAAATTCCATGCGGAATACTGCATTAAAGGCCGTCGACAAAGTTTAGAACTGTTACGATAACATTTAAAACAAATCATAGGAAAGGTTACCTTTCGACTTTAAATTTCATGCGGAATACTGCATTAAAAGCCGTAGACAAAGTTTAGAACTGATACAATAACATTTAAAACAATTCATCGGAAATGTTAACTTTCGACTTTATATTCCATGCGGAATACTGCATTAAAGGCCGTAGACAAAGTTTAGAACTGTTACAATAACATTTAAAACAAATCATAGGAAATGTTACCTTTCGACTTTAAATTCCATGCGGAATACTGCATTAAAAGCCGCAGAAAAAGTTTAGAACTGATACAATAACATTTAAAACAATTAATCGGAAATGTTAACTTTCGACTTTAAATTCCATGCGGAATACTGCATTAAAGGCCGTAGACAAAGTTTAGAACTGATACAATATCATTTAAAACAATTCATCAGAAATGTTAACTTTCGACTTTAAATTACATGCGGAATACTGCATTAAAGGCTGTAGACAAAGTTTAGAACTGATGCAATAACATTTAAAACAAATCATAGGAAATGTTACCTTTCGACTTTAAATTCCATGCGAAATACTGCATTAAAGGCCGTAGACAAAGTTTAGAACTGATACAATAATATTTAAAACAAATAATAGGAAATGTTACCGTTCGACTTTAAATTCCATGCGGAATACTGCATTAAAAGCCGTACACAAAGTTTAGAACTGATACAATAACATTTAAAACAATTCATCGGAAATGTTTTCTTTCGACTTTAAATTCTGTGCGGAATACTGCATTAAAGGCCGTAGACAAAGATTAGAACTGCTACAATAACATTTACAACAATTCATCGGAAATGTTACCTTTCGACTTTAAATTCCATGCGGAATACTGCATTAAAAGCCGTAGACAAAGTTTAGAACAATAACATTTAAAACAATTCATCGGAAATGTTACCTTTCGACTTTAAATTCCATGCGGAATACTGCATTAAAAGCCGTAGACAAAGTTTAGAACTGATACAATAACATTTTAAACAATTCATCGGAAATGTTACCTTTCGTCTTTAAATTCCATGCGGAATACTGCATTAAAAGCCGTAGACAAAGTTTAGAACTGATACAATAACATTCAAAACAGTTCATCGGAAATGTTAACTTTGGACTTTAAATTCCGTGCGGAATACTGCATTAAAAGCCGTAGACAAAGTGTAGAACTGATAAAAAAACATTTAAAACAATTCATCGGAAATGTTAACTTTCGACCTTAAATTCCATGCGGAATACTGCATTAAAGGCCGTAGACAAAGTTTAGAGCTGTTACGATAACATTTAAAAGAAATCATAGAAAATGTTACCTTTCGACTTAAAATTTCATGCGGAATACTGCGTTAAAAGCCGTAGACAAAATTTAGAACTGATACAATAACATTTAAAACAATTCATCGGAAATGTTAACTTTCGACTTTATATTCCATGCTGAATACTGCATTAAAGGCCGTAGACAGAGTTTAGAACTGATACAATAACATTAAAAACAAATCATAGGAAATGTTACCTTTCGACTTTAAATTTCATGCGGAATACTGCGTTAAAAGCCGTAGACAAAATTTAGAACTGATACAATAACATTCAAAACAATTCATCGGAAATGTTAACTTTCGACTTTAAATTCCATGCGGAATACTACATTAAAGGCCGTAGACAAATAACTTTTAAAACAATTCATCGGAAATGTTAACTTTCGACTTTAAATTCCATGCGGAATACTACATTAAAGGCCGTAGACAAAGTTTAGAACTGATTCAATAATATTTAAAACAATTCATCGGAAATGTTAACTTTCGACTTTATATTCCATGCGGAATACTACATTAAAGGCCGTAGACAAAGTTTAGAACTGATACAATAACATTCAAAACAATTCATCGGAAATGTTAACTTTCGACTTTAAATTCTATGCGGAATACTGCATTAAAGGCCGTAGACAAAGTTTAGAACAGTTACAATAACATTTAAATCAATTCATCGGAAATGTTAACTTTCGACCTTAAATTCCATGCGGAATACTGCATTAAAAGCAGTAGTCAACGTTTAGAACTGATACAATAACATTTAAAACAATTCATAGGAAATGTTAACTTTCGACTTTATATTCCATGCGGAATACTGCATTAAAGGCCGTAGACAGAGTTTAGAACTGATACAATAACATTAAAAATAAATCATAGGAAATATTACCTTTCGACTTTAAATTCCATGCGGAATACTGCATTAAAAGCAGTAAAATTTAGAACTGATACAATAACATTTAAAACAATTCATCGGAAATGTTAACTTTCGACCATAAATTCCATGCGGAATACTGCATTAAAGGCCGTCGACAAAGTTTAGAACTGTTACGATAACATTTAAAACAAATCATAGGAAATGTTACCTTTCGACTTTAAATTTCATGCGGAATACTGCATTAAAAGCCGTAGACAAAGTTTAGAACTGATACAATAACATTTAAAACAATTCATCGGAAATGTTAACTTTCGACTTTATATTCCATGCGGAATACTGCATTAAAGGCCGTAGACAGAGTTTTGAACTGATACTATAACATTAAAAACAAATCATAGGAAATATTACCTTTCGACTTTAAATTCCATGCGGAATACTGCATTAAAAGCAGTAGACAATGTTTAGAACTGATACAATAACATTTAAAACAATTCATCGGAAATGTTAACTTTCGACTTTAAATTCCATGCGGAATACTGCATTAAAGGCCGTAGACAGAGTTTAGAACTGATACAATAACATTAAAAACAAATCATAGGAAATGTTACCTTCCGACTTTAAATTTCATGCGGAATACTGCGTTAAAAGCCGTAGACAAAATTTAGAACTGATACAATAACATTTAAAACAATTCATCGGAAATGTTAACTTTCGACTTTATATTCCATGCGGAATACTGCATTAAAGGCCGTAGACAGAGTTTAGAACTGATACAATAACATTAAAAACAAATCATAGGAAATGTTACCTTTCGACTTTAAATTTCATGCGGAATACTGCGTTAAAAGCCGTAGACAAAATTTAGAACTGATACAATAACATTTAAAACAATTCATCGGAAATGTTAACTTTCGACCTTAAATTCCATGCGGAATACTGCATTAAAGGCCGTAGACAAAGTTTAGAACTGTTACGATGACATTTAAAACAAATCATAGGAAATGTTACCTTTCGACTTTAAATTACATGCGGAATACTGCATTAAAAGCCGTAGACAAAGTTTAGAACTGATACAATAACATTTAAAACAATTCATCGGAAATGTTAACTTTCGACTTTATATTCCATGCGGAATACTGCATTAAAGGCCGTAGACAGAGTTTAGAACTGATACAATAACATTAAAAACAAATCATAGGAAATATTACCTTTCGACTTTAAATTCCATGCGGAATACTGCATTAAAAGCAGTAGACAACGTTTAGAACTGATACAATAACATTTAAAACAATTCATCGGAAATGTTAACTTTCGACTTTAAATTCCATGCGGAATACTGCATTAAAGGCCGTAGACAAAGTTTAGAACTGTTACGATAACATTTAAAACAAATCATAGGAAATGTTACCTTTCGACTTTAAATTTCATGCGGAATACTGCGTTAAAAGCCGTAGACAAAATTTAGAACTGATACAATAACATTTAAAACAATTCATCGGAAATGTTAACTTTCGACCTTAAATTCCATGCGGAATACTACATTAAAGGCCGTAGACAAAGTTTAGAACTGTTACAATAACATTTAAAACAATTCATCGGAAATGTTAACTTTCGCCCTTAAATTCCATGCGGAATACTGCATTAAAAGCCGTAGACAAAATTTAGAACTGATACAAAAACATTTAAAACAATTCATCGGAAATGTTAACTTTCGACTTTAAATTCCATGCGGAATTCTATATTAAAGGCCGTAGACAAATAACATTTAAAACAATTCATCGGAAATGTTAACTTTCGACTTTAAATTCCATGCGGAATACTACATTAAAGGCCGTACACAAAGTTTAGAACTGATACAATAATATTTAAAACAATTCATCGGAAATGTTAACTTTCGACCTTAAATTCCATGCGGAATACTACATTAAAGGCCGTAGACAAAGTTTAGAACTGATACAATAACATTTAAAACAATTCATCGGAAATGTTAACTTTCGACTTTAAATTCTATGCGGAATACTGCATTAAAGGCCGTAGACAAAGTTTAGAACAGTTACAATAACATTTAAATCAATTCATCGGAAATGTTAACTTTCGACCTTAAATTCCATGCGGAATACTGCATTAAAAGCAGTAGTCAACGTTTAGAACTGATACAATAACATTTAAAACAATTCATCGGAAATGTTAACTTTCGACTTTATATTCCATGCGGAATACTGCATTAAAGGCCGTAGACAGAGTTTAGAACTGATACAATAACATTAAAAATAAATCATAGGAAATATTACCTTTCGACTTTAAATTCCATGCGGAATACTGCATTAAAAGCAGTAAAATTTAGAACTGATACAATAACATTTAAAACAATTCATCGGAAATGTTAACTTTCGACCATAAATTCCATGCGGAATACTGCATTAAAGGCCGTCGACAAAGTTTAGAACTGTTACGATAACATTTAAAACAAATCATAGGAAATGTTACCTTTCGACTTTAAATTTCATGCGGAATACTGCATTAAAAGCCGTAGACAAAGTTTAGAACTGATACAATAACATTTAAAACAATTCATCGGAAATGTTAACTTTCGACTTTATATTCCATGCGGAATACTGCATTAAAGGCCGTAGACAGAGTTTTGAACTGATACTATAACATTAAAAACAAATCATAGGAAATATTACCTTTCGACTTTAAATTCCATGCGGAATACTGCATTAAAAGCAGTAGACAATGTTTAGAACTGATACAATAACATTTAAAACAATTCATCGGAAATGTTAACTTTCGACTTTAAATTCCATGCGGAATACTGCATTAAAGGCCGTAGACAGAGTTTAGAACTGATACAATAACATTAAAAACAAATCATAGGAAATGTTACCTTCCGACTTTAAATTTCATGCGGAATACTGCGTTAAAAGCCGTAGACAAAATTTAGAACTGATACAATAACATTTAAAACAATTCATCGGAAATGTTAACTTTCGACTTTAAATTCTGTGCGGAATACTGCATTAAAGGCAGTAGACAGAGTTTAGAACTGATACAATAACATTAAAAACAAATCATAGGAAATGTTACCTTTCGACTTTAAATTTCATGCGGAATACTGCGTTAAAAGCCGTAGACAAAATTTAGAACTGATACAATAACATTTAAAACAATTCATCGGAAATGTTAACTTTCGACCTCAAATTCCATGCGGAATACTGCATTAAAGGCCGTAGACAAAGTTTAGAACTGTTACGATGACATTTAAAACAAATCATAGGAAATGTTACCTTTCGACTTTAAATTACATGCGGAATACTGCATTAAAAGCCGTAGACAAAGTTTAGAACTGATACAATAACATTTAAAACAATTCATCGGAAATGTTAACTTTCGACTTTATATTCCATGCGGAATACTGCATTAAAGGCCGTAGACAGAGTTTAGAACTGATACAATAACATTAAAAACAAATCATAGGAAATATTACCTTTCGACTTTAAATTCCATGCGGAATACTTCATTAAAAGCAGTAGACAACGTTTAGAACTGATACAATAACATTTAAAACAATTCATCGGAAATGTTAACTTTCGACTTTAAATTCCATGCGGAATACTGCATTAAAGGCCGTAGACAAAGTTTAGAACTGTTACGATAACATTTAAAACAAATCATAGGAAATGTTACCTTTCGACTTTAAATTTCATGCGGAATACTGCGTTAAAAGCCGTAGACAAAATTTAGAACTGATACAATAACATTTAAAACAATTCATCGGAAATGTTAACTTTCGACCTTAAATTCCATGCGGAATACTACATTAAAGGCCGTAGACAAAGTTTAGAACTGTTACAATAACATTTAAAACAATTCATCGGAAATGTTATTTTTCGACCTTAAATTCCATGCGGAATACTGCATTAAAAGCCGTAGACAAAATTTAGAACTGATACAAAAACATTTAAAACAATTCATCGGAAATGTTAACTTTCGACTTTAAATTCCATGCGGAATACTACATTAAAGGCCGTAGACAAATAACATTTAAAACAATTCATCGGAAATGTTAACTTTCGACTTTAAATTCCATGCGGAATACTACATTAAAGGCCGTACACAAAGTTTAGAACTGATACAATAATATTTAAAACAATTCATCGGAAATGTTAACTTTCGACCTTAAATTCCATGCGGAATACTACATTAAAGGCCGTAGACAAAGTTTAGAACTGATACAATAACATTTAAAACAATTCATCGGAAATGTTAACTTTCGACTTTAAATTCTATGCGGAATACTGCATTAAAGGCCGTAGACAAAGTTTAGAACTGTTACGATAACATTTAAAACAAATCATAGGAAATGTTATCTTTCGACTTTAAATTTCATGCGGAATACTACATTAAAGGCCGTAGACAAAGTTTAGAACTGATACAATAATATTTAAAACAATTCATCGGAAATGTTAACTTTCGACCTTAAATTCCATGCGGAATACTGCATTAAAAGCCGTAGACAAAATTTAGAACTGATACAAAAACATTTAAAACAATTCATCGGATATGTTAACTTTCGACTTTAAATTCCATGCGGAATACTACATTAAAGGCCGTAGACAAATAACATTTAAAACAATTCATCGGAAATGTTAACTTTCGACTTTAAATTCCATGCGGAATACTACATTAAAGGCCGTAGACAAAGTTTAGAACTGATACAATAATATTTAAAACAATTCATCGGAAATGTTAACTTTCGACCTTAAATTCCATGCGGAATACTGCATTAAAAGCCGTAGACAAAATTTAGAACTGATACAATAACATTTAAAACAATTCATCGGAAATGTTAACTTTCGACCTTAAATTCCATGCGGAATACTGCATTAAAAGCCGTAGACAAAGTTTAGAACTGATACAAAAATATTTAAAACAATTCATCGGAAATGTTAACTTTCGACTTTAAATTCCATGCGGAATACTACGTTAAAGGCCGTAGACAAATAACATATAAAACAATTCATCGGAAATGTTAACTTTCGACCTTAAATTCCATTCGGAATACTGCATTAAAGGCCGTAGACAAAGTTTAGAACTGTTACGATAACATTTAAAACAAATCATAGGAAATGTTACCTTTCGACTTTAAATTTCATGCGGAATACTGCATTAAAAGCCGTAGACAAAATTTAGAACTGATACAATAACATTTAAAACAATTCATCGGAAATGTTAACTTTCGACATTAAATTCCATGCGGAATACTGCATTAAAAGCCGTAGTCAAAGTTTAGAACTGATACAATAACATTTAGAACAATTCATCGGAAATGTTAACTTTCGACCTTAAATTCCATGCGGAATACTACATTAAAGGCCGTAGACAAAGTTTAGAACTGTTACAATAACATTTAAAACAATTCATCGGAAATGTTAACTTTCGACCTTAAATTCCATGCGGAATACTGCATTAAAAGCCGTATACAAAGTTTAGAACTGATACAATAACATTTATAATAATTCATCGGAAATGTTAACCTTCGACTTTAAATTCCATGCGGAATACTGCATTAAAGGCCGTAGACAAAGTTTAGAACTGTTACAATAACATTTAAAACAATTCATCTTAAATGTTAACTTTCGAGTTTAAATTCCATGCGGAATACAGCATAAAAGGCCGTAGACAATGTTTAGAACTGGTACAATAACATTTAAAACAAATCATAGGAAATGTTATCTTTCGACTTTAAAATCCATGCGGAATACTGCATTAAAAGCCGTAGACAAAATTTATAACTGATACAATAACATTTAAAACAATTCATCGGAAATGTTAACTTTCGACCTTAAATTCCATGCGGAATACTGCATTAAAAGCCGCAGACAAAGTTTAGAACTGATACAATAACATTTGAAACAATTCATCGGAAATGTTAACTTTCGACTTTAAGTTCTGTGCGGAATACTGCATTAAAGGCCGTAGACAAAGTTTAGAACTGTTACAATAACATTTAAAACAAATCATAGGAAATGTTACCTTTCGACTTTAAATTCCATGCGGAATACTGCATTAAAAAGCCGTAGACAAAGTTTACAACTGATACAAAAACATTTAAAACAATTCATCGGAAATGTTAACTTTCGACTTTAAATTCCATGCGGAATACTACATTAAAGGCCGTAGACAATTAACATTTAAAACAATTCTTCTTAAATGTTATCTTTCGACTTTAAATTCCATGCGGAATACTACATTAAAGGCCATAGACAAAGTTTAGAACAGTTACAATATCATTTAAAACAATTCATCGGGAATGTTAACTTTCGACTTTAAATTCCATGCGGAATACTGCATTAAAAGCCGTAGACAGAGTTTAGAACTGATACAATAACATTTAAAATAATTCATCGGAAATGTTAACTTTCGACTTTAAATTCCATGCGCAATACTTCATTAAAGGCCGTACACAAAGTTTAGAACTGTTACAATAACATTTAAAACAAATCATAGGAAATGTTACCTTTTGACTTTATATTCCATGCGGAATACTGCATTAAAAGCCGTAGACAAAATTTAGAACTGATACAATAACATTTAAAACAATTCATCGGAAATGTTAACTTTCGACCTTAAATTCCATGCGAAAAACTGCATTAAAAGCGGTAGACAAAGTTTAGAACTGATACAATAACGTTTAAAACAATTAATCGGAAATGTTAACTTTCGACTTTAAATTCCATGCGGAATACTGCATTAAAAGCCGTAGACAAAGTTTAGAACTGATACAATAATATTTAAAACAATTCATCGGAAATGTTAACTTTCGACCTTAAATTCCATGCGGAATACTGCATTAAAAGCCGTAGACAAAGTTTAGAACTGATACAAAAATATTTAAAACAATTCATCGAAAATGTTAACTTTCGACTTTAAATTCCATGCGGAATACTGCATTAAAAGCCGTAGACAAAGTTTAGAACTGATACAATAACATTTAAAACAATTCATCGGAAATGTTAACTTTCGACCTTAAATTCCATGCGGAATACTGCATTAAAAGCCGTAGACAAAGTTTAGAACTGATACAAAAATATTTAAAACAATTCATCGGAAATGTTAACTTTCGACTTTAAATTCCATGCGGAATACTACGTTAAAGGCCGTAGACAAATAACATATAAAACAATTCATCGGAAATGTTAACTTTCGACCTTAAATTCCATGCGGAATACTGCATTAAAGGCCGTAGACAAAGTTTAGAACTGTTACGATAACATTTAAAACAAATCATAGGAAATGTTACCTTTCGACTTTAAATTTCATGCGGAATACTGCATTAAAAGCCGTAGACAAAATTTAGAACTGATACAATAACATTTAAAACAATTCATCGGAAATGTTAACTTTCGACCTTAAATTCCAGGCGGAATACTACATTAAAGGCCGTAGACAAAGTTTAGAACTGTTACAATAACATTTAAAACAAATCATAGGAAATGTTACCTTTCGACTTTAAATTTCATGCGGAATACTGCATTAAAAGCCGTAGACAAAATTTAGAACTGATACAATAACATTTAAAACAATTCATCGGAAATGTTAACTTTCGACATTAAATTCCATGCGGAATACTGCATTAAAAGCCGTAGACAAAGTTTAGAACTGATACAATAACATTTAGAACAATTCATCGGAAATGTTAACTTTCGACCTTAAATTCCATGCGGAATACTACATTAAAGGCCGTAGACAAAGTTTAGAACTGTTACAATAACATTTAAAACAATTCATCGGAAATGTTAACTTTCGACCTTAAATTCCATGCGGAATACTGCATTAAAAGCCGTATACAAAGTTTAGAACTGATACAATAACATTTATAATAATTCATCGGAAATGTTAACCTTCGACTTTAAATTCCATGCGGAATACTGCATTAAAGGCCGTAGACAAAGTTTAGAACTGTTACAATAACATTTAAAACAATTCATCGGAAATGTTAACTTTCGAGTTTAAATTCCATGCGGAATACAGCATAAAAGGCCGTAGACAAAGTTTAGAACTGGTACAATAACATTTAAAACAAATCATAGGAAATGTTATCTTTCGACTTTAAAATCCATGCGGAATACTGCATTAAAAGCCGTAGACAAAATTTATAACTGATACAATAACATTTAAAACAATTCATCGGAAATGTTAACTTTCGACCTTAAATTCCATGCGGAATACTGCATTAAAAGCCGCAGACAAAGTTTAGAACTGATACAATAACATTTGAAACAATTCATCGGAAATGTTAACTTTCGACTTTAAGTTCTGTGCGGAATACTGCATTAAAGGCCGTAGACAAAGCTTAGAACTGTTACAATAACATTTAAAACAATCATAGGAAATGTTACCTTTCGACTTTAAATTCCATGCGGAATACTGCATTAAAAAGCCGTAGACAAAGTTTACAACTGATACAAAAACATTTAAAACAATTCATCGGAAATGTTAACTTTCGACTTTAAATTCCATGCGGAATACTACATTAAAGGCCGTAGACAATTAACATTTAAAACAATTCTTCTTAAATGTTATCTTTCGACTTTAAATTCCATGCGGAATACTACATTAAAGGCCATAGACAAATAACATTTAAAACAATTCATCGGAAATGTTAACTTTCGACCTTAAATTCCATGCGGAATACTACATTAAAGGCCGTAGACAAAGTTTAGAACAGTTACAATATCATTTAAAACAATTCATCGGGAATGTTAACTTTCGACTTTAAATTCCATGCGGAATACTGCATTAAAAGCCGTAGACAGAGTTTAGAACTGATACAATAACATTTAAAATAATTCATCGGAAATGTTAACTTTCGACTTTAAATTCCATGCGCAATACTTCATTAAAGGCCGTACACAAAGTTTAGAACTGTTACAATAACATTTAAAACAAATCATAGGAAATGTTACCTTTTGACTTTATATTCCATGCGGAATACTGCATTAAAAGCCGTAGACAAAATTTAGAACTGATACAATAACATTTAAAACAATTCATCGGAAATGTTAACTTTCGACCTTAAATTCCATGCGAAAAACTGCATTAAAAGCGGTAGACAAAGTTTAGAACTGATACAATAACGTTTAAAACAATTAATCGGAAATGTTAACTTTCGACTTTAAATTCCATGCGGAATACTGCATTAAAAGCCGTAGACAAAGTTTAGAACTGATACAATAATATTTAAAACAATTCATCGGAAATGTTAACTTTCGACCTTAAATTCCATGCGGAATACTACATTAAAGGCCGTAGACAAAGTTTAGAACTGATACAATAACATTTAAAACAATTCATCGGAAATGTTAACTTTCGACTTTAAATTCTATGCGGAATACTGCATTAAAGGCCGTAGACAAAGTTTAGAACTGTTACGATAACATTTAAAACAAATCATAGGAAATGTTATCTTTCGACTTTAAATTTCATGCGGAATACTACATTAAAGGCCGTAGACAAAGTTTAGAACTGATACAATAATATTTAAAACAATTCATCGTAAATGTTAACTTTCGACCTTAAATTCCATGCGGAATACTGCATTAAAAGCCGTAGACAAAATTTAGAACTGATACAAAAACATTTAAAACAATTCATCGGAAATGTTAACTTTCGACTTTAAATTCCATGCGGAATACTACATTAAAGGCCGTAGACAAATAACATTTAAAACAATTCATCGGAAATGTTAACTTTCGACTTTAAATTCCATGCGGAATACTACATTAAAGGCCGTAGACAAAGTTTAGAACTGATACAATAATATTTAAAACAATTCATCGGAAATGTTAACTTTCGACCTTAAATTCCATGCGGAATACTGCATTAAAAGCCGTAGACAAAATTTAGAACTGATACAATAACATTTAAAACAATTCATCGGAAATGTTAACTTTCGACCTTAAATTCCATGCGGAATACTGCATTAAAAGCCGTAGACAAAGTTTAGAACTGATACAAAAATATTTAAAACAATTCATCGGAAATGTTAACTTTCGACTTTAAATTCCATGCGGAATACTACGTTAAAGGCCGTAGACAAATAACATATAAAACAATTCATCGGAAATGTTAACTTTCGACCTTAAATTCCATGCGGAATACTGCATTAAAGGCCGTAGACAAAGTTTAGAACTGTTACGATAACATTTAAAACAAATCATAGGAAATGTTACCTTTCGACTTTAAATTTCATGCGGAATACTGCATTAAAAGCCGTAGACAAAATTTAGAACTGATACAATAACATTTAAAACAATTCATCGGAAATGTTAACTTTCGACCTTAAATTCCAGGCGGAATACTACATTAAAGGCCGTAGACAAAGTTTAGAACTGTTACAATAACATTTAAAACAAATCATAGGAAATGTTACCTTTCGACTTTAAATTTCATGCGGAATACTGCATTAAAAGCCGTAGACAAAATTTAGAACTGATACAATAACATTTAAAACAATTCATCGGAAATGTTAACTTTCGACATTAAATTCCATGCGGAATACTGCATTAAAAGCCGTAGACAAAGTTTAGAACTGATACAATAACATTTAGAACAATTCATCGGAAATGTTAACTTTCGACCTTAAATTCCATGCGGAATACTACATTAAAGGCCGTAGACAAAGTTTAGAACTGTTACAATAACATTTAAAACAATTCATCGGAAATGTTAACTTTCGACCTTAAATTCCATGCGGAATACTGCATTAAAAGCCGTATACAAAGTTTAGAACTGATACAATAACATTTATAATAATTCATCGGAAATGTTAACCTTCGACTTTAAATTCCATGCGGAATACTGCATTAAAGGCCGTAGACAAAGTTTAGAACTGTTACAATAACATTTAAAACAATTCATCGGAAATGTTAACTTTCGAGTTTAAATTCCATGTGGAATACAGCATAAAAGGCCGTAGACAAAGTTTAGAACTGGTACAATAACATTTAAAACAAATCATAGGAAATGTTATCTTTCGACTTTAAAATCCATGCGGAATACTGCATTAAAAGCCGTAGACAAAATTTATAACTGATACAATAACATTTAAAACAATTCATCGGAAATGTTAACTTTCGACCTTAAATTCCATGCGGAATACTGCATTAAAAGCCGCAGACAAAGTTTAGAACTGATACAATAACATTTGAAACAATTCATCGGAAATGTTAACTTTCGACTTTAAGTTCTGTGCGGAATACTGCATTAAAGGCCGTAGACAAAGTTTAGAACTGTTACAATAACATTTAAAACAAATCATAGGAAATGTTACCTTTCGACTTTAAATTCCATGCGGAATACTGCATTAAAAAGCCGTAGACAAAGTTTACAACTGATACAAAAACATTTAAAACAATTCATCGGAAATGTTAACTTTCGACTTTAAATTCCATGCGGAATACTACATTAAAGGCCGTAGACAATTAACATTTAAAACAATTCTTCTTAAATGTTATCTTTCGACTTTAAATTCCATGCGGAATACTACATTAAAGGCCATAGACAAATAACATTTAAAACAATTCATCGGAAATGTTAACTTTCGACTTTAAATTCCATGCGGAATACTACATTAAAGGCCGTAGACAAAGTTTAGAACTGATACAATATCATTTAAAACAATTCATCGGAAATGTTAACTTTCGACTTTAAATTCCATGCGGAATACTGCATTAAAAGCCGTAGACAGAGTTTAGAACTGATACAATAACATTTAAAATAATTCATCGGAAATGTTAACTTTCGACTTTAAATTCCATGCGCAATACTTCATTAAAGGCCGTACACAAAGTTTAGAACTGTTACAATAACATTTAAAACAAATCATAGGAAATGTTACCTTTTGACTTTAAATTCCATGCGGAATACTGCATTAAAAGCCGTAGACAAAATTTAGAACTGATACAATAACATTTAAAACAATTCATCGGAAATGTTAACTTTCGACCTTAAATTCCATGCGTAAAACTGCATTAAAAGCGGTAGACAAAGTTTAGAACTGATACAATAACGTTTAAAACAATTAATCGGAAATGTTAACTTTCGACTTTAAATTCCATGCGGAATACTGCATTAAAAGCCGTAGACAAAGTTTAGAACTGATACAATAACATATAAAACAATTCATCGGAAATGTTAACTTTCGACCTTAAATTCTATGCGGAATACTGCATTAAAAGCAGTAGACAAAGTTTAGAACAGATACAATAACATTTGAAATAATTCATCGGAAATGTTAACTTTCGACATTAAATTCCATGCGGAATACTGCATTCAAAGCCGTAGACAAAGTTTAGAACTGATACAATAACATTTAAAACAATTCATCGGAAATGTTAACTTTCGACTTTAATTTCCATGCGGAATACTTCATTAAAGGCCGTAGACAAAGTTTAGAACTGTTACAATAACATTTAAAACAAATCATAGGAAATGTTACCTTTCGACTTTAAATTCCATGCGGAATACTGTATTAAAAGCAGTAGACAAAATTTAGAACTGATACAATAACATTTAAAACAATTCATCGGAAATGTTAACTTTCGACCCTGCGGAATACTACATTAAAGGCCGTAGAAAAATAACATTTAAAACAATTCATCTTAAATGTTAAGTTTCGACCTTAAATTCCATGCGGAATACTGAAATGTTAACTTTCGACCTTAAATTCCATGCGGAATACCACTTTAAAGGCCGTAGACAAAGTTTAGAACTGTTACAATAACATTTAAAATAATTCCTTGGAAATGTTAACTTTCGACTTTAAATTCCATGCGGAATACTGCATTAAAGGCCGTAGACAAAGTTTAGAACTGTTACAATAACATTTAAAACAAATCATAGGAAATGTTATTTTTCGACTTTAAATTCCATGCGGAATACTGCATTAAAAGCCGTAGACAAAATTTAGAACAATAACATTTAAAACAATTCATCGGAAATGTTAACTTTCGACCATGCGGCATACTACATTAAAGGCCGTAGAAAAATAACATTTAAAACAATTCATCTTAAATGTTAAGTTTCAACCTTAAATTCCATGCGGAATACTGCATTAAAGGCCGTAGACAAAGTTTAGAACTGTTACAATAACATTTAAAACAATTCATCGGAAATGTTAACTTTCGACTTTAAATTCCATGCGGAATACTACGTTAAAGGCCGTAGACAAATAACATATAAAACAATTCATCGGAAATGTTAACTTTCGACCTTAAATTCCATGCGGAATACTGCATTAAAGGCCGTAGACAAAGTTTAGAACTGTTACGATAACATTTAAAACAAATCATAGGTAATGTTAACTTTCGACCTTAAATTCCATGCGGAATACTACATTAAATGCCGTAGACAAAGTTTAGAACTGTTACAATAACATTTAAAACAAATCATAGGAAATGTTAACTTTCGACCTTAAATTCCATGCGGAATACTGCATTAAAGGCCGTAGACAAAGTTTAGAACTGTTACAATAACATTTAAAACAATTCATCGGAAATGTTAACTTTCGACCTTAAATTCCATGCGGAATACTGCATTAAAAGCCGTAGACAAAGTTTAGAACTGATACAATAACATTTAAAGCAATTTATCGGAAATGTTAACTTTCGACCTTAAATTCCTTGCGGAATACTACATTAAAGGCCGTAGACAAAGTTTAGAACTGTTACAATATCATTGAAAACAATTCATCGGAAATGTTAACTTTCGACCTTAAATTCCATGCGGAATACTGCATTAAAAGCCGTATACAAAGTTTAGAGCTGATACAATAACATTTAAAATAATTCATCGGAAATGTTAACTTTCGACTTTAAATTCCATGCGGGACACTGCATTAAAGGCCGTATACAAAGTTTAGAACTGTTACAATAACATTTAAAACAAATCATAGGAAATGTTACCTTTCGACTTTAAATTTCATGCGGAATACTGCGTTAAAAGCCGTAGACAAAATTTAGAACTGATACAATAACATTTAAAAGAATTCATCGGAAATGTTAACTTTCGACCTTAAATTCCATGCGGAATACTACATTAAAGGCCGTAGACAAAGTTTAGAACTGTTACAATAACATTTAAAACAATTCATCGGAAATGTTAACTTTCGACCTTAAATTCCATGCGGAATACTGCATTAAAAGCCGTAGACAAAATTTAGAACTGATACAAAAACATTTAAAACAATTCATCGGAAATGTTAACTTTCGACTTTAAATTCCATGCGGAATACTACATTAAAGGCCGTAGACAAATAACATTTAAAACAATTCATCGGAAATGTTAACTTTCGACTTTAAATTCCATGCGGAATACTACATTAAAGGCCATAGACAAAGTTTAGAACTGATACAATAATATTTAAAACAATTCATCGGAAATGTTAACTTTCGACCTTAAATTCCATGCGGAATACTACATTAAAGGCCGTAGACAAAGCTTAGAACTGATACAATAACATTTAAAACAATTCATCGGAAATGTTAACTTTCGACTTTAAATTCTATGCGGAATACTGCATTAAAGGCCGTAGACAAAGTTTAGAATTGTTACGATAACATTTAAAACAAATCATAGGAAATGTTATCTTTCGACTTTAAATTTCATGCGGAATACTGCATTAAAGGCCGTAGACAAAATTTAGAACTGATACAATAACATTTAAAACAATTCATCGGAAATGTTAACTTTCGACCTTAAATTCCATGCGGAATACTGCATTAAAAGCCGTAGACAAAGTTTAGAACTGATACAAAAATATTTAAAACAATTCATCGGAAATCTTAACTTTCGACTTTAAATTCCATGCGGAATACTACGTTAAAGGCCGTAGACAAATAACATATAAAACAATTCATCGGAAATGTTAACTTTCGATCTTAAATTCCATGCGGAATACTGCATTAAAGGCCGTAGACAAAGTTTAGAACTGTTACGATAACATTTAAAACAAATCATAGGAAATGTTACCTTTCGACTTTAAATTTCATGCGGAATACTGCAATAAAAGCCGTAGACAAAATTTAGAACTGATACAATAACATTTAAAACAATTCATCGGAAATGTTAACTTTCGACCTTAAATTCCAGGCGGAATACTACATTTAAGGCCGTAGACAAAGTTTAGAACTGTTACAATAACATTTAAAACAAATAATAGGAAATGTTACCTTTCGACTTTAAATTTCATGCGGAATACTGCATTAAAAGCCGTAGACAAAATTTAGAACTGATACAATAACATTTAAAACAATTCATCGGAAATGTTAACTTTCGACAATAAATTCCATGCGGAATACTGCATTAAAAGCCGTAGACAAAGTTTAGAACTGATACAATAACATTTAGAACAATTCATCGGAAATGTTAACTTTCGACCTTAAATTCCATGCGGAATACTACATTAAAGGCCGTAGAAAAAGTTTAGAACTGTTACAATAACATTTAAAACAATTCATCGGAAATGTTAACTTTCGACCTTAAATTCCATGCGGAATACTGCATTAAAAGCCGTATACAAAGTTTAGAACTGATACAATAACATTTAAAATAATTCATCGGAAATGTTAACCTTCGACTTTAAATTCCATGCGGAATACTGCATTAAAGGCCGTAGACAAAGTTTAGAACTGGTACAATAACATTTAAAACAAATCATAGGAAATGTTATCTTTCGACTTTAAAATCCATGCGGAATACTGCATTAAAAGCCTTAGACAAAATTTATAACTGATACAATAACATTTAAAACAATTAATCGGAAATGTTAACTTTAGACTTTAAGTTCCATGCGGAATACTGCATTAAAAGCCGTAGACAAAGTTTAGAACTGATATAATAACATTTACCTTTTACATTTACCTTTCGACTTTAAATTCCATGCGGAATACTGCATTAAAAGCCGTAGACAAAATTTAGAACAATAACATTTAAAACAATTCATCGGAAATGTTAACTTTCGACCATGCGGCATACTACATTAAAGGCCGTAGAAAAATAACATTTAAAACAATTCATCTTAAATGTTAAGTTTCGACCTTAAATTCCATGCGGAATACTGCATTAAAGGCCGTAGACAAAGTTTAGAACTGTTACAATAACATTTAAAACAATTCATCGGAAATGTTAACTTTCGACTTTAAATTCCATGCGGAATACTACGTTAAAGGCCGTAGACAAATAACATATAAAACAATTCATCGGAAATGTTAACTTTCGACCTTAAATTCCAGGCGGAATACTGCATTAAAGACCGTAGACAAAGTTTAGAACTGTTACGATAACATTTAAAACAAATCATAGGTAATGTTAACTTTCGACCTTAAATTCCATGCGGAATACTACATTAAATGCCGTAGACAAAGTTTAGAACTGTTACAATAACATTTAAAACAAATCATAGGAAATGTTAACTTTCGACCTTAAATTCCATGCGGAATACTGCATTAAAGGCCGTAGACAAAGTTTAGAACTGTTACAATAACATTGAAAACAATTCATCGGAAATGTTAACTTTCGACCTTAAATTCCATGCGGAATTCTGCATTAAAAGCCGTATACAAAGTTTAGAACTGATACAATAACATTTAAAATAATTCATCGGAAATGTTAACTTTCGACTTTAAATTCCATGCGGAACACTGCATTAAAGGCCGTATACAAAGTTTAGAACTGTTACAATAACATTTAAAACAAATCATAGGAAATGTTACCTTTCTACTTTAAATTTCATGCGGAATACTGCGTTAAAAGCCGTAGACAAAATTTAGAACTGATACAATAACATTTAAAACAATTCATCGGAAATGTTAACTTTCGACCTTAATTCCATGCGGAATACTACATTAAAGGCCGTAGACAAAGTTTAGAACTGTTACAATAACATTTAAAACAATTCATCGGAAATGTTAACTTTCGACCTTAAATTCCATGCGGAATACTGCATTAAAAGCCGTAGACAAAATTTAGAACTGATACAAAAACATTTAAAACAATTCATCTGAAATGTTAACTTTCGACTTTAAATTCCATGCGGAATACTACATTAAGGGCCGTAGACAAATAACATTTAAAACAATTCATCGGAAATGTTAACTTTCGACTTTAAATTCCATGCGGAATACTACATTAAAGGCCGTAGACAAAGTTTAGAACTGATACAATAATATTTAAAACAATTCATCGGAAATGTTAACTTTCGACCTTAAATTCCATGCGGAATACTACATTAAAGGCCGTAGACAAAGTTTAGAACTGATACAATAACATTTAAAACAATTCATCGGAAATGTTAACTTTCGACTTTAAATTCTATGCGGAATACTGCATTAAAGGCCGTAGACAAAGTTTAGAACTGTTACAATAACATTTAAAACAAATCATAGGAAATGTTACCTTTCGACTTTAAATTTCATGCGGAATACTGCATTAAAAGCCGTAGACAAAATTTAGAACTGATACAATAACATTTAAAACAATTCATCGGAAATGTTAACTTTCGACATTAAATTCCATGCGGAATACTGCATTAAAAGCCGTAGACAAAGTTTAGAACTGATACAATAACATTTAGAACAATTCATCGGAAATGTTAACTTTCGACCTTAAATTCCATGCGGAATACTACATTAAAGGCCGTAGAAAAAGTTTAGAACTGTTACAATAACATTTAAAACAATTCATCGGAAATGTTAACTTTCGACCTTAAATTCCATGCGGAATACTGCATTAAAAGCCGTATACAAAGTTTAGAACTGATACAATAACATTTAAAATAATTCATCGGAAATGTTAACCTTCGACTTTAAATTCCATGCGGAATACTGCATTAAAGGCTGTAGACAAAGTGTAGAACTGTTACAATAACATTTAAAACAATTCATCGGAAATGTTAACTTTCGAGTTTAAATTCCATGCGGAATACTGCATAAAAGGCCGTAGACAAAGTTTAGAACTGGTACAATAACATTTAAAACAAATCATAGGAAATGTTACCTTTCGACTTTAAATTCCATGCGGAATACTGCATTAAAAGCCGTATACAAAGTTTAGAACTGATACAATAACATTTAAAATAATTCATCGGAAATGTTAACTTTCGACTTTAAATTCCATGCGGAACACTGCATTAAAGGCCGTATACAAAGTTTAGAACTGTTACAATAACATTTAAAACAATTCATCGGAAATGTTAACCTTCGACTTTAAATTCCATGCGGAATACTGCATTAAAGGCTGTAGACAAAGTGTAGAACTGTTACAATAACATTTAAAACAATTCATCGGAAATGTTAACTTTCGAGTTTAAATTCCATGCGGAATACTGCATAAAAGGCCGTAGACAAAGTTTAGAACTGGTACAATAACATTTAAAACAAATCATAGGAAATGTTACCTTTCGACTTTAAATTCCATGCGGAATACTGCATTAAAAGCCGTATACAAAGTTTAGAACTGATACAATAACATTTAAAATAATTCATCGGAAATGTTAACCTTCGACTTTAAATTCCATGCGGAATACTGCATTAAAGGCTGTAGACAAAGTGTAGAACTGTTACAATAACATTTAAAACAATTCATCGGAAATGTTAACTTTCGAGTTTAAATTCCATGCGGAATACTACATTAAAGGCCGTAGACAAAGTTTAGAACTGTTACAATAACATTTAAAACAATTCATCGGAAATGTTAACTTTCGACTTTAAGTTCTGTGCGGCATACTGCATTAAAGGCCGTAGACAAAGTTTAGAACTGTTACAATAACATTTAAAACAAATCATAGGAAATGTTACCTTTCGACTTTAAATTCCATGCGGAATACTACATTAAAGGCCGTAGACAAATAACATTTAAAACAATTCATCGGAAATGTTAACTTTCGACTTTAAATTCCATGCGGAATACTACATTAAAGGCCGTAGACAAAGTTTAGAACTGATACAATAATATTTAAAACAATTCATCGGAAATGTTAACTTTCGACCTTAAATTCCATGCGGAATACTACATTAAAGGCCGTAGACAAAGTTTAGAACTGATACAATAACATTTAAAACAATTAATCGGAAATGTTAACTTTCGACTTTAAATTCTATGCGGAATACTGCATTAAAGGCCGTAGACAAAGTTTAGAATTGTTACGATAACATTTAAAACAAATCATAGGAAATGTTATCTTTCGACTTTAAATTTCATGCGGAATACTGCATTAAAAGCCGTAGACAAAATTTAGAACTGATACAATAACATTTAAAACAATTCATCGGAAATGTTAACTTTCGACCTTAAATTCCATGCGGAATACTGCATTAAAAGCCGTAGACAAAGTTTAGAACTGATATAAAAATATTTAAAACAATTCATCGGAAATGTTAACTTTCGACTTTAAATTCCATGCGGAATACTACGTTAAAGGCCGTAGACAAATAACATATAAAACAATTCATCGGAAATGTTAACTTTCGACCTTAAATTCCATGCGGAATACTGCATTAAAGGCCGTAGACAAAATTTAGAACTGATACAATAACATTTAAAACAATTCATCGGAAATGTTAACTTTCGACCTTAAATTCCATGCGGAATACTGCATTAAAAGCCGTAGACAAAGTTTAGAACTGATATAAAAATATTTAAAACAATTCATCGGAAATGTTAACTTTCGACTTTAAATTCCATGCGGAATACTACGTTAAAGGCCGTAGACAAATAACATATAAAACAATTCATCGGAAATGTTAACTTTCGACCTTAAATTCCATGCGGAATACTGCATTAAAAGCCGTAGACAAAATTTAGAACTGATACAATAACATTTAGAACAATTCATCGGAAATGTTAACTTTCGACCTTAAATTCCATGCGGAATACTACATTAAAGGCCGTAGAAAAAGTTTAGAACTGTTACAATAACATTTAAAACAATTCATCGGAAATGTTAACTTTCGACCTTAAATTCCATGCGGATTACTGCATAAAAGGCCGTAGACAAAGTTTAGAACTGGTACAATAACATTTAAAACAAATCATAGGAAATGTTATCTTTCGACTTTAAAATCCATGCGGAATACTGCATTAAAAGCCGTAGACAAAATTTATAACTGATACAATAACATTTAAAACAATTCATCGGAAATGTTAACTTTCGACCTTAAATTCCATGCGGAATACTGCATTAAAAGCCGTAGACAAAGTTTAGAACTGATACAATAACATTTAGAACAATTCATCGGAAATGTTAACTTTCGACCTTAAATTCCATGCGGATTACTGCATAAAAGGCCGTAGAAAAAGTTTAGAACTGTTACAATAACATTTAAAACAATTCATCGGAAATGTTAACTTTCGACCTTAAATTCCATGCGGAATACTGCATTAAAAGCCGTAGACAAAATTTATAACTGATACAATAACATTTAAAACAATTCATCGGAAATGTTAACTTTCGACCTTAAATTCCATGCGGAATACTACATTAAAGGCCGTAGAAAAAGTTTAGAACTGTTACAATAACATTTAAAACAATTCATCGGAAATGTTAACTTTCGACCTTAAATTCCATGCGGATTACTGCATAAAAGGCCGTAGACAAAGTTTAGAACTGTTACAATAACATTTAAAACAATTCATCGGAAATGTTAACTTTCGACCTTAAATTCCATTCGGAATACTGCATTAAAAGCCGTAGACAAAATTCAGAACTGATACAATAACATTTAAAACAATTCATCGGAAATGTTAACTTTTGACATTAAATTCCATGCGGAATACTGCATTAAAAGCCGTAGACAAAGTTTAGAACTGATACAATAACATTTAGAACAATGCATCGGAAATGTTAACTTTCGACCTTAAATTCCATGCGGAATACTACATTAAAGGCCGTAGAAAAAGTTTAGAACTGTTACAATAACATTTAAAACAATTCATCGGAAATGTTAACTTTCGACCTTAAATTCCATGCGGATTACTGCATAAAAGGCAGTAGACAAAGTTTAGAACTGGTACAATAACATTTAAAACAAATCATAGGAAATGTTATCTTTCGACTTTAAAATCCATGCGGAATACTGCATTAAAAGCCGTAGACAAAATTTATAACTGATACAATAACATTTAAAACAATTCATCGGAAATGTTAACTTTCGACCTTAAATTCCATGCGGAATACTGCATTAAAAGCCGTAGACAAAGTTTAGAACTGATACAATAACATTTAGAACAATTCATCGGAAATGTTAACTTTCGACCTTAAATTCCATGCGGAATACTACATTAAAGGCCGTAGAAAAAGTTTAGAACTGTTACAATAACATTTAAAACAATTCATCGGAAATGTTAACTTTCGACTTTAAGTTCTGTGCGGAATACTGCATTAAAGGCCGTAGACAAAGTTTAGAACTGTTACAATAACATTTAAAACAAATCATAGGAAATGTTACCTTTCGACTTTAAATTCCATGCGGAATACTACATTAAAGGCCGTAGACAAATAACATTTAAAACAATTCATCGGAAATGTTAACTTTCGACTTTAAATTCCATGCGGAATACTACATTAAAGGCCGTAGACAAAGTTTAGAACTGATACAATAATATTTAAAACAATTCATCGGAAATGTTAACTTTCGACCTTAAATTCCATGCGGAATACTACATTAAAGGCCGTAGACAAAGTTTAGAACTGATACAATAACATTTAAAACAATTCATCGGAAATGTTAACTTTCGACTTTAAATTCTATGCGGAATACTGCATTAAAGGCCGTAGACAAAGTTTAGAACTGATACAATAATATTTAAAACAATTCATCGGAAATGTTAACTTTCGACCTTAAATTCCATGCGGAATACTACATTAAAGGCCGTAGACAAAGTTTAGAACTGATACAATAACATTTAAAACAATTCATCGGAAATGTTAACTTTCGACTTTAAATTCTATGCGGAATACTGCATTAAAGGCCGTAGACAAAGTTTAGAATTGTTACGATAACATTTAAAACAAATCATAGGAAATGTTATCTTTCGACTTTAAATTTCAAGCGGAATACTGCATTAAAAGCCGTAGACAAAATTTAGAACTGATACAATAACATTTAAAACAATTCATCGGAAATGTTAACTTTCGACCTTAAATTCCATGCGGAATACTGCATTAAAAGCCGTAGACAAAGTTTAGAACTGATACAAAAATATTTAAAACAATTCATCGGAAATGTTAACTTTCGACTTTAAATTCCATGCGGAATACTACGTTAAAGGCCGTAGACAAATAACATATAAAACAATTCATCGGAAATGTTAACTTTCAACCTTAAATTCCATGCGGAATACTGCATTAAAGGCCGTAGACAAAGTTTAGAACTGTTACGATAACATTTAAAACAAATCATAGGAAATGTTACCTTTCGACTTTAAATTTCATGCGGAATACTGCATTAAAAGCCGTAGACAAAATTTAGAACTGATACAATAACATTTAAAACAATTCATCGGAAATGTAAACTTTCGACCTTAAATTCCAGGCGGAATACTACATTAAAGGCCGTAGACAAAGTTTAGAACTGTTACAATAACATTTAAAACAAATCATAGGAAATGTTACCTTTCGACTTTAAATTTCATGCGGAATACTGCATTAAAAGCCGTAGACAAAATTTAGAACTGATACAATAACATTTAAAACAATTCATCGGAAATGTTAACTTTCGACATTAAATTCCATGCGGAATACTGCATTAAAAGCCGTAGACAAAGTTTAGAACTGATACAATAACATTTAGAACAATTCATCGGAAATGTTAACTTTCGACCTTAAATTCCATGCGGAATACTACATTAAAGGCCGTAGAAAAAGTTTAGAACTGTTACAATAACATTTAAAACAATTCATCGGAAATGTTAACTTTCGACCTTAAATTCCATGCGGAATACTGCATTAAAAGCCGTATACAAAGTTTAGAACTGATACAATAACATTTAAAATAATTCATCGGAAATGTTAACCTTCGACTTTAAATTCCATGCGGAATTCTGCATTAAAGGCCGTAGACAAAGTTTAGAACTGATACAATAACATTTAGAACAATTCATCGGAAATGTTAACTTTCGACCTTAAATTCCATGCGGAATACTACATTAAAGGCTGTAGAAAAAGTTTAGAACTGTTACAATAACATTTAAAACAATTCATCGGAAATGTTAACTTTCGACCTTAAATTCCATGCGGATTACTGCATAAAAGGCAGTAGACAAAGTTTAGAACTGGTACAATAACATTTAAAACAAATCATAGGAAATGTTATCTTTCGACTTTAAAATCCATGCGGAATACTGCATTAAAAGCCGTAGACAAAATTTATAACTGATACAATAACATTTAAAACAATTCATCGGAAATGTTAACTTTCGACCTTAAATTCCATGCGGAATACTGCATTAAAAGCCGTAGACAAAGTTTAGAACTGATACAATAACATTTAGAACAATTCATCGGAAATGTTAACTTTCGACCTTAAATTCCATGCGGAATACTACATTAAAGGCCGTAGAAAAAGTTTAGAACTGTTACAATAACATTTAAAACAATTCATCGGAAATGTTAACTTTCGACCTTAAATTCCATGCGGAATACTGCATTAAAGGCCGTAGACAAAGTTTAGAACTGGTACAATAACATTTAAAACAAATCATAGGAAATGTTACCTTTCGACTTTAAATTCCATGCGGAATACTGCATTAAAAGCCGTATACAAAGTTTAGAACTGATACAAAAACATTTAAAATAATTCATCGGAAATGTTAACTTTCGACTTTAAATTCCATGCGGAACACTGCATTAAAGGCCGTATACAAAGTTTAGAACTGTTACAATAACATTTAAAACAAATCATAGGAAATGTTACCTTTCGACTTTAAATTTCATGCGGAATACTGCGTTAAAAGCCGTAGACAAAATTTAGAACTGATACAATAACATTTAAAACAATTCATCGGAAATGTTAACTTTCGACCTTAAATTCCATGCGGAATACTACATTAATGGCCGTAGACAAAGTTTAGAACTGTTACAATAACATTTAAAACAATTCATCGGAAATGTTAACTTTCGACTTTAAGTTCTGTGCGGAATACTGCATTAAAGGCCGTAGACAAAGTTTAGAACTGTTACAATAACATTTAAAACAAATCATAGGAAATGTTACCTTTCGACTTTAAATTCCATGCGGAATACTACATTAAAGGCCGTAGACAAAAACCATTTAAAACAATTCATCGGAAATGTTAACTTTCGACTTTAAATTCCATGCGGAATACTACATTAAAGGCCGTAGACAAAGTTTAGAACTGATACAATAATATTTAAAACAATTCATCGGAAATGTTAACTTTCGACCTTAAATTCCATGCGGAATACTACATTAAAGGCCGTAGACAAAGTTTAGAACTGATACAATAACATTTAAAACAATTCATCGGAAATGTTAACTTTCGACTTTAAATTCTATGCGGAATACTGCATTAAAGGCCGTAGACAAAGTTTAGAATTGTTACGATAACATTTAAAACAAATCATAGGAAATGTTATCTTTCGACTTTAAATTTCAAGCGGAATACTACATTAAAAGCCGTAGACAAAATTTAGAACTGATACAATAACATTTAAAACAATTCATCGGAAATGTTAACTTTCGACCTTAAATTCCATGCGGAATACTGCATTAAAAGCCGTAGACAAAGTTTAGAACTGATACAAAAATATTTAAAACAATTCATCGGAAATGTTAACTTTCGACTTTAAATTCCATGCGGAATACTACGTTAAAGGCCGTAGACAAATAACATATAAAACAATTCATCGGAAATGTTAACTTTCAACCTTAAATTCCATGCGGAATACTGCATTAAAGGCCGTAGACAAAGTTTAGAACTGTTACGATAACATTTAAAACAAATCATAGGAAATGTTACCTTTCGACTTTAAATTTCATGCGGAATACTGCATTAAAAGCCGTAGACAAAATTTAGAACTGATACAATAACATTTAAAACAATTCATCGGAAATGTAAACTTTCGACCTTAAATTCCAGGCGGAATACTACATTAAAGGCCGTAGACAAAGTTTAGAACTGTTACAAAAACATTTAAAACAAATCATAGGAAATGTTACCTTTCGACTTTAAATTTCATGCGGAATACTGCATTAAAAGCCGTAGACAAAATTTAGAACTGATACAATAACATTTAAAACAATTCATCGGAAATGTTAACTTTCGACATTAAATTCCATGCGGAATACTGCATTAAAAGCCGTAGACAAAGTTTAGAACTGATACAATAACATTTAGAACAATTCATCGGAAATGTTAACTTTCGACCTTAAATTCCATGCGGAATACTACATTAAAGGCCGTAGAAAAAGTTTAGAACTGTTACAATAACATTTAAAACAATTCATCGGAAATGTTAACTTTCGACCTTAAATTCCATGCGGAATACTGCATTAAAAGCCGTATACAAAGTTTAGAACTGATACAATAACATTTAAAATAATTCATCGGAAATGTTAACCTTCGACTTTAAATTCCATGCGGAATACTGCATTAAAGGCCGTAGACAAAGTTTAGAACTGTTACAATAACATTTAAAACAATTCATCGGAAATGTTAACTTTCGAATCCATGCGGAATACTGCATAAAAGGCCGTAGACAAAGTTTAGAACTGGTACAATAACATTTAAAACAAATCATAGGAAATGTTATCTTTCGACTTTAAAATCCATGCGGAATACTGCATTAAAAGCCGTAGACAAAATTTATAACTGATACTATAACATTTAAAACAATTCATCGGAAATGTTAACTTTCGACCTTAAATTCCATGCGGAATACTGCATTAAAAGCCGTAGACAAAGTTTAGAACTGATACAATAACATTTAGAACAATTCATCGGAAATGTTAACTTTCGACCTTAAATTCCATGCGGAATACTACATTAAAGGCCGTAGAAAAAGTTTAGAACTGTTACAATAACATTTAAAACAATTCATCGGAAATGTTAACTTTCGACCTTAAATTCCATGCGGAATACTGCATTAAAAGCCGTATACAAAGTTTAGAACTGATACAATAACATTTAAAATAATTCATCGGAAATGTTAACCTTCGACTTTAAATTCCATGCGGAATACTGCATTAAAGGCCGTAGACAAAGTTTAGAACTGTTACAATAACATTTAAAACAATTCATCGGAAATGTTAATTTTCGAGTTTAAATTCCATGCGGAATACTGCATAAAAGGCCGTAGACAAAGTTTAGAACTGGTACAATAACATTTAAAACAAATCATAGGAAATGTTACCTTTCGACTTTAAATTCCATGCGGAATACTGCATTAAAAGCCGTATACAAAGTTTAGAACTGATACAATAACATTTAAAATAATTCATCGGAAATGTTAACTTTCGACTTTAAATTCCATGCGGAACACTGCATTAAAGGACGTATACAAAGTTTAGAACTGTTACAATAACATTTAAAACAAATCATAGGAAATGTTACCTTTCGACTTTAAATTTCATGCGGAATACTGCGTTAAAAGCCGTAGACAAAATTTAGAACTGATACAATAACATTTAAAACAATTCATCGGAAATGTTAACTTTCGACCTTAAATTCCATGCGGAATACTACATTAAAGGCCGTAGACAAAGTTTAGAACTGTTACAATAACATTTAAAACAATTCATCGGAAATGTTAACTTTCGACTT
Organism: Heteromyza rotundicornis; assembly: GCA_951394025.1. Lineage (NCBI taxonomy): Eukaryota > Metazoa > Arthropoda > Insecta > Diptera > Heleomyzidae > Heteromyza > Heteromyza rotundicornis. Next base: position 38,091,131 of record OX596011.1, read on the forward strand.
TAAGTTCTGTGCGGCATACTGCATTAAAGGCCGTAGACAAAGTTTAGAACTGTTGCAATAACATTTAAAACAAATCATAGGAAATGTTACCTTTCGACTTTAAATTCCATGCGGAATACTACATTAAAGGCCGTAGACAAATAACATTTAAAACAATTCATCGGAAATGTTAACTTTCGACTTTAAATTCCATGCGGAATACTACATTAAAGGCCGTAGGCAAAGTTTAGAACTGATACAATAATATTTAAAACAATTCATCGGAAATGTTAACTTTCGACCTTAAATTCCATGCGGAATACTACATTAAAGGCCGTAGACAAAGTTTAGAACTGATACAATAACATTTAAAACAATTCATCGGAAATGTTAACTTTCGACTTTAAATTCTATGCGGAATACTGCATTAAAGGCCGTAGACAAAGTTTAGAATTGTTACGATAACATTTAAAACAAATCATAGGAAATGTTATCTTTCGACTTTTAATTTCATGCGGAATACTGCATTAAAAGCCGTAGACAAAATTTAGAACTGATACAATAACATTTAAAACAATTCATCGGAAATGTTAACTTTCGACCTTAAATTCCATGCGGAATACTGCATTAAAAGCCGTAGACAAAGTTTAGAACTGATACAAAAATATTTAAAACAATTCATCGGAAATGTTAACTTTCGACTTTAAATTCCATGCGGAATACTACGTTAAAGGCCGTAGACAAATAACATATAAAACAATTCATCGGAAATGTTAACTTTCGACCTTAAATTCCATGCGGAATACTGCATTAAAGGCCGTAGACAAAGTTTAGAACTGTTACGATAACATTTAAAACAAATCATAGGAAATGTTACCTTTCGACTTTAAATTTCATGCGGAATACTGCATTTAAAGCCGTAGACAAAATTTAGAACTGATACAATAACATTTAAAACAAATCATCGGAAATGTTAACTTTCGACCTTAAATTCCAGGCGGAATACTACATTAAAGGCCGTAGACAAAGTTTAGAACTGTTACAATAACATTTAAAACAAATCATAGGAAATTTTACCTTTCGACTTTAAATTTCATGCGGAATACTGCATTACAAGCCGTAAACAAAATTTAGAACTGATACAATAACATTTAAAACAATTCATCGGAAATGTTAACTTTCGACATTAAATTCCATGCGGAATACTGCATTAAAATTCATCGGGAATGTTAACTTTCGACCTTAAATTCCATGCGGAATACTGCATTAAAAGCCGTATAAAATGTTTAGAACTGATACAATAACATTTAAAATAATTCATCGGAAATGTTAACTTTCGACTTTAATTTCCATGCGAAATACTTCATTAAAGGCCGTAGACAAAGTTTAGAACTGTTACAATAACATTTAAAACAAATCATAGGAAATGTTACCTTTCGACTTTAAATTCCATGCGGAATACTGTATTAAATGCCGTAGACAAAATTTAGAACTAATACAATAACATTTAAAACAATTCATCTTAAATGTTAAGTTTCGACCTTAAATTCCATGCGGAATACTGAAATGTTAACTTTCGACCTTAGATTCCATGCGGAATACTACGTTAAAGGCCGTAGACAAAGTTTAGAACTTTTAAAATAATTCATTGGAAATGTTAACTTTCGACTTTAAATTCCATGCGGAATACTGCATTAAAGGCCGTAGACAAAGTTTAGAACTGTTACAATAACATTTCAAACAAATCATAGGAAATGTTACCTTTCGACTTTAAATTCCATGCGGAATACTGCATTAAAAGCCGTAGACAAAATTTAGAGCAATAACATTTAAAACAATTCATCGGAAATGTTAACTTTCGACCATGCGGCATACTACATTAAAGGCCGTAGAAAAATAACATTTAAAACAATTCATCTTAAATGTTAAGTTTCGACCTAAATTCCATGCGGAATACTGCATTAAAGGCCGTAGACAAAGTTTAGAACTGTTACAATAACATTTAAAACAATTCATCGGAAATGTCAACTTTCGACTTTAAATTCCATGCGGAATACTACGTTAAAGGCCGTAGACAAATAACATATAAAACAATTCATCGGAAATGTTAACTTTCGACCTTAAATTCCATGCGGAATACTGCATTAAAGGCCGTAGACAAAGTTTAGAACTGTTACGATAACATTTAAAACAAATCATAGGAAATGTTAACTTTCGACCTTAAATTCCATGCGGAATACTACATTAAATGCCGTAGACAAAGTTTAGAACTGTTACAATAACATTTAAAACAAATCATAGGAAATGTTAACTTTCGACCTTAAATTCCATGCGGAATACTGCATTAAAGGCCGTAGACAAAGTTTAGAACTGTTACAATAACATTTAAAACAATTCATCGGAAATGTTAAATTTCGACCTTAAATTCCATGCGGAATACTGCATTAAAAGCCGTAGACAAAGTTTAGAACTGATACAATAACATTTAAAGCAATTTATCGGAAATGTTAACTTTCGACCTTAAATTCCTTGCGGAATACTACATTAAAGGCCGTAGACAAAGTTTAGAACTGTTACAATATCATTGAAAACAATTCATCGGAAATGTTAACTTTCGACCTTAAATTCCATGCGGAATACTGCATTAAAAGCCGTATACAAAGTTTAGAACTGATACAATAACATTTAAAATAATTCATCGGAAATGTTAACTTTCGACTTTAAATTCCATGCGGAACACTGCATTAAAGGCCGTATACAAAGTTTAGAACTGTTACAATAACATTTAAAACAAATCATAGGAAATGTTACCTTTCGACTTTAAATTCCATGCGGAATACTGCATTAAAAGCCGTAGACAAAATTTCGAACTGATACAATAACATTTAAAACAATGCATCGGAAATGTTAACTTTCGACCTTAAATTCCATGCGGAATACTGCATTAAAAGCCGTAGAAAAAGTTTAGAACTGATACAATAACGTTTAAAACAATTAATCGGAAATGTTAACTTTCGACTTAAAATTCCAGGCGGAATACTGCATTAAAAGTCGTAGACAAAGTTTAGAACTGATACAATAACATTTAAAACAATTCATCGGAAATGTTAACTTTCGACCTTAAATTCTATGCGGAATACTGCATTAAAAGCCGTAGACAAAGTTTAGAACAGATACAATAACACTTGAAATAATTCACCGGAAATGATAACTTTCGACTTTAAGTTCTGTGCGGAATACTGCATTAAGGGCCGTAGACAAAGTTTAGAACTGTTACAATAACATTTAAAACAAATCATAGGAAATGTTACCTTTCGACTTTAAATTCCATGCGGAATACTGCATTAAAAGCCGTAGACAAAGTTTACAACTGATACAATAACATTTAAAACAATTCATCGGAAATGTTAACTTTCGACTTTAAATTCCATGCGGAATACTGCATTAAAAAGCCGTAGACAAAGTTTAGAACTGATAGAAAAACATTTAAAACAATTCATCGGAAATGTTAACTTTCGACTTTAAATTCCATGCGGAATACTACATTAAAGGCCGTAGACAAAGTTTAGAACTGCTACAATAACATTTAAAACAATTCATCGGAAATGTTAACTTTCGACCTTAAATTCCATGCGGAATACTGCATTAAAGGCCGTAGACAAAGTTTAGAACTGCTACAATAACATTTAAAACAATTCATCGGAAATGTTAACTTTCGACCTTAAATTCCATGCGGAATACTGCATTAAAAGCCGTAGACAAGGTTTAGAACTGATACAATAACATTTAAAATAATTCATCGGAAATGTTAACTTTCGACTTTAAATTCCATGCGGAATACTGCATTAAAGGCTGTAGACAAAGTTTAGAACTGTTACAATAACATTTAAAACAAATCATAGGAAATGTTACCTTTCGACTTTAAATTCCATGCGGAATACTACATTAAAGGCCGTAGACAAATAACATTTAAAACAATTATTCTTAAATGTTGTCTTTCGACTTTAAATTCCATGCGGAATACTACATTAAAGGCCGTAGACAAATAACATTTAAAACAATTCGACTTTAAATTCCATGCGGAATACTGCATTAAAAGCCGTAGACAGAGTTTAGAACTGATACAATAACATTTAAAATAATTCATCGGAAATGTTAACTTTCGACTTTAAATTCCATGCGGAATACTTCATTAAAGGCCGTAGACAAAGTTTAGTACTGTTACAATAACATTTAAAACAAATCATAGGAAATGTTACCTTTTGACTTTAAATTCCACGCGGAATACTGCATTAAAAGCCGTAGACAAAATTTAGAACTGATACAATAACATTTAAAACAATTCATCGGAAATGTTAACTTTCGACCTTAAATTCTATGCGGAATACTGCATTAAAAGCCGTAGACAAAGTTTAGAACAGATACAATAACATTTGAAATAATTCATCGGAAATGTTAACTTTCGACATTAAATTCCATGCGGAATACTGCATTAAAAGCCGTAGACAAAGTTTAGAACTGATACAATAACATTTAAAACAATTCATCGGAAATGTTAACTTTCGACCTTAAATTCCATGCGGAATACTACATTAAAGGCCGTAGACAAAGTTTAGAACTGTTACAATAACAGTTAAAACAATTCATCGGGAATGTTAACTTTCGACCTTAAATTCCATGCGGAATACTGCATTAAAAGCCGTATACAATGTTTAGAACTGATACAATAACATTTAAAATAATTCATCGGAAATGTTAACTTTCGACTTTAATTTCCATGCGAAATACTTCATTAAAGGCCGTAGACAAAGTTTAGAACTGTTACAATAACATTTAAAACAAATCATAGGAAATGTTACCTTTCGACTTTAAATTCCATGCGGAATACTGTATTAAAAGCCGCAGACAAAATTTAGAACTGATACAATAACATTTAAAACAATTCATCGGAAATGTTAACTTTCGACCCTGCGGAATACTACATTAAAGGCCGTAGAAAAATAACATTTAAAACAATTCATCTTAAATGTTAAGTTTCGACCTTAAATTCCATGCGGAATACTGAAATGTTAACTTTCGACCTTAGATTCCATGCGGAATACTACGTTAAAGGCAGTAGACAAAGTTTAGAACTTTTAAAATAATTCATTGGAAATGTTAACTTTCGACTTTAAATTCCATGCGGAATACTGCATTAAAGGCCGTAGACAAAGTTTAGAACTGTTACAATAACATTTCAAACAAATCATAGGAAATGTTACCTTTCGACTTTAAATTCCATGCGGAATACTGCATTAAAAGCCGTAGACTAAATTTAGAACAATAACATTTAAAACAATTCATCGGAAATGTTAACTTTCGACCATGCGGCATACTACATTAAAGGCCGTAGAAAAATAACATTTAAAACAATTCATCTTAAATGTTAAGTTTCGACCTAAATTCCATGCGGAATACTGCATTAAAGGCCGTAGACAAAGTTTAGAACTGTTACAATAACATTTAAAACAATTCATCGGAAATGTTAACTTTCGACTTTAAATTCCATGCGGAATACTACGTTAAAGGCCGTAGACAAATAACATATAAAACAATTCATCGGAAATGTTAACTTTCGACCTTAAATTCCATGCGGAATACTGCATTAAAGGCCGTAGACAAAGTTTAGAACTGTTACGATAACATTTAAAACAAATCATAGGAAATGTTAACTTTCGACCTTAAATTCCATGCGGAATACTACATTAAATGCCGTAGACAAAGTTTAGAACTGTTACAATAACATTTAAAACAAATCATAGGAAATGTTAACTTTCGACCTTAAATTCCATGCGGAATACTGCATTAAAGGCCGTAGACAAAGTTTAGAACTGTTACAATAACATTTAAAACAATTCATCGGAAATGTTAACTTTCGACCTTAAATTCCATGCGGAATACTGCATTAAAAGCCGTAGACAAAGTTTAGAACTGATACAATAACATTTAAAGCAATTTATCGGAAATGTTAACTTTCGACCTTAAATTCCTTGCGGAATACTACATTAAAGGCCGTAGACAAAGTTTAGAACTGTTACAATATCATTGAAAACAATTCATCGGAAATGTTAACTTTCGACCTTAAATTCCATGCGGAATACTGCATTAAAAGCCGTATACAAAGTTTAGAACTGATACAATAACATTTAAAATAATTCATCGGAAATGTTAACTTTCGACTTTAAATTCCATGCGGAACACTGCATTAAAGGCCGTATACAAAGTTTAGAACTGTTACAATAACATTTAAAACAAATCATAGGAAATGTTACCTTTCGACTTTAAATTCCATGCGGAATACTGCATTAAAAGCCGTAGACAAAATTTAGAACTGATACAATAACATTTAAGACAATTCATCGGAAATGTTAACTTTCGACCTTAAATTCCATGCGGAATACTGCATTAAAAGTCGTAGAAAAAGTTTAGAACTGATACAATAACGTTTAAAACAATTAATCGGAAATGTTAACTTTCGACTTAAAATTCCAGGCGGAATACTGCATTAAAAGTCGTAGACAAAGTTTAGAACTGATACAATAACATTTAAAACAATTCATCGGAAATGTTAACTTTCGACCTTAAATTCTATGCGGAATACTGCATTAAAAGCAGTAGACAAAGTTTAGAACAGATACAATAACATTTGAAATAATTCATCGGAAATGTTAACTTTCGACCTTAAATTCCATGCGGAATACTGCATTAAAGGCCGTAGACAAAGTTTAGAACTGTTACGATAACATTTAAAACAAATCATAGGAAATGTTAACTTTCGACCTTAAATTCCATGCGGAATACTACATTAAATGCCGTAGACAAAGTTTAGAACTGTTACAATAACATTTAAAACAAATCATAGGAAATGTTAACTTTCGACCTTAAATTCCATGCGGAATACTGCATTAAAGGCCGTAGACAAAGTTTAGAACTGTTACAATAACATTTAAAACAATTCATCGGAAATGTTAAATTTCGACCTTAAATTCCATGCGGAATACTGCATTAAAAGCCGTAGACAAAGTTTAGAACTGATACAATAACATTTAAAGCAATTTATCGGAAATGTTAACTTTCGACCTTAAATTCCTTGCGGAATACTACATTAAAGGCCGTAGACAAAGTTTAGAACTGTTACAATATCATTGAAAACAATTCATCGGAAATGTTAACTTTCGACCTTAAATTCCATGCGGAATACTGCATTAAAAGCCGTATACAAAGTTTAGAACTGATACAATAACATTTAAAATAATTCATCGGAAATGTTAACTTTCGACTTTAAATTCCATGCGGAACACTGCATTAAAGGCCGTATACAAAGTTTAGAACTGTTACAATAACATTTAAAACAAATCATAGGAAATGTTACCTTTCGACTTTAAATTCCATGCGGAATACTGCATTAAAAGCCGTAGACAAAATTTCGAACTGATACAATAACATTTAAAACAATGCATCGGAAATGTTAACTTTCGACCTTAAATTCCATGCGGAATACTGCATTAAAAGCCGTAGAAAAAGTTTAGAACTGATACAATAACGTTTAAAACAATTAATCGGAAATGTTAACTTTCGACTTAAAATTCCAGGCGGAATACTGCATTAAAAGTCGTAGACAAAGTTTAGAACTGATACAATAACATTTAAAACAATTCATCGGAAATGTTAACTTTCGACCTTAAATTCTATGCGGAATACTGCATTAAAAGCCGTAGACAAAGTTTAGAACAGATACAATAACACTTGAAATAATTCACCGGAAATGATAACTTTCGACTTTAAGTTCTGTGCGGAATACTGCATTAAGGGCCGTAGACAAAGTTTAGAACTGTTACAATAACATTTAAAACAAATCATAGGAAATGTTACCTTTCGACTTTAAATTCCATGCGGAATACTGCATTAAAAGCCGTAGACAAAGTTTACAACTGATACAATAACATTTAAAACAATTCATCGGAAATGTTAACTTTCGACTTTAAATTCCATGCGGAATACTGCATTAAAAAGCCGTAGACAAAGTTTAGAACTGATAGAAAAACATTTAAAACAATTCATCGGAAATGTTAACTTTCGACTTTAAATTCCATGCGGAATACTACATTAAAGGCCGTAGACAAAGTTTAGAACTGCTACAATAACATTTAAAACAATTCATCGGAAATGTTAACTTTCGACCTTAAATTCCATGCGGAATACTGCATTAAAGGCCGTAGACAAAGTTTAGAACTGCTACAATAACATTTAAAACAATTCATCGGAAATGTTAACTTTCGACCTTAAATTCCATGCGGAATACTGCATTAAAAGCCGTAGACAAGGTTTAGAACTGATACAATAACATTTAAAATAATTCATCGGAAATGTTAACTTTCGACTTTAAATTCCATGCGGAATACTGCATTAAAGGCTGTAGACAAAGTTTAGAACTGTTACAATAACATTTAAAACAAATCATAGGAAATGTTACCTTTCGACTTTAAATTCCATGCGGAATACTACATTAAAGGCCGTAGACAAATAACATTTAAAACAATTATTCTTAAATGTTGTCTTTCGACTTTAAATTCCATGCGGAATACTACATTAAAGGCCGTAGACAAATAACATTTAAAACAATTCGACTTTAAATTCCATGCGGAATACTGCATTAAAAGCCGTAAACAGAGTTTAGAACTGATACAATAACATTTAAAATAATTCATCGGAAATGTTAACTTTCGACTTTAAATTCCATGCGGAATACTTCATTAAAGGCCGTAGACAAAGTTTAGTACTGTTACAATAACATTTAAAACAAATCATAGGAAATGTTACCTTTTGACTTTAAATTCCACGCGGAATACTGCATTAAAAGCCGTAGACAAAATTTAGAACTGATACAATAACATTTAAAACAATTCATCGGAAATGTTAACTTTCGACCTTAAATTCTATGCGGAATACTGCATTAAAAGCCGTAGACAAAGTTTAGAACAGATACAATAACATTTGAAATAATTCATCGGAAATGTTAACTTTCGACATTAAATTCCATGCGGAATACTGCATTAAAAGCCGTAGACAAAGTTTAGAACTGATACAATAACATTTAAAACAATTCATCGGAAATGTTAACTTTCGACCTTAAATTCCATGCGGAATACTACATTAAAGGCCGTAGACAAAGTTTAGAACTGTTACAATAACAGTTAAAACAATTCATCGGGAATGTTAACTTTCGACCTTAAATTCCATGCGGAATACTGCATTAAAAGCCGTATACAATGTTTAGAACTGATACAATAACATTTAAAATAATTCATCGGAAATGTTAACTTTCGACTTTAATTTCCATGCGAAATACTTCATTAAAGGCCGTAGACAAAGTTTAGAACTGTTACAATAACATTTAAAACAAATCATAGGAAATGTTACCTTTCGACTTTAAATTCCATGCGGAATACTGTATTAAAAGCCGCAGACAAAATTTAGAACTGATACAATAACATTTAAAACAATTCATCGGAAATGTTAACTTTCGACCCTGCGGAATACTACATTAAAGGCCGTAGAAAAATAACATTTAAAACAATTCATCTTAAATGTTAAGTTTCGACCTTAAATTCCATGCGGAATACTGAAATGTTAACTTTCGACCTTAGATTCCATGCGGAATACTACGTTAAAGGCAGTAGACAAAGTTTAGAACTTTTAAAATAATTCATTGGAAATGTTAACTTTCGACTTTAAATTCCATGCGGAATACTGCATTAAAGGCCGTAGACAAAGTTTAGAACTGTTACAATAACATTTCAAACAAATCATAGGAAATGTTACCTTTCGACTTTAAATTCCATGCGGAATACTGCATTAAAAGCCGTAGACTAAATTTAGAACAATAACATTTAAAACAATTCATCGGAAATGTTAACTTTCGACCATGCGGCATACTACATTAAAGGCCGTAGAAAAATAACATTTAAAACAATTCATCTTAAATGTTAAGTTTCGACCTAAATTCCATGCGGAATACTGCATTAAAGGCCGTAGACAAAGTTTAGAACTGTTACAATAACATTTAAAACAATTCATCGGAAATGTTAACTTTCGACTTTAAATTCCATGCGGAATACTACGTTAAAGGCCGTAGACAAATAACATATAAAACAATTCATCGGAAATGTTAACTTTCGACCTTAAATTCCATGCGGAATACTGCATTAAAGGCCGTAGACAAAGTTTAGAACTGTTACGATAACATTTAAAACAAATCATAGGAAATGTTAACTTTCGACCTTAAATTCCATGCGGAATACTACATTAAATGCCGTAGACAAAGTTTAGAACTGTTACAATAACATTTAAAACAAATCATAGGAAATGTTAACTTTCGACCTTAAATTCCATGCGGAATACTGCATTAAAGGCCGTAGACAAAGTTTAGAACTGTTACAATAACATTTAAAACAATTCATCGGAAATGTTAACTTTCGACCTTAAATTCCATGCGGAATACTGCATTAAAAGCCGTAGACAAAGTTTAGAACTGATACAATAACATTTAAAGCAATTTATCGGAAATGTTAACTTTCGACCTTAAATTCCTTGCGGAATACTACATTAAAGGCCGTAGACAAAGTTTAGAACTGTTACAATATCATTGAAAACAATTCATCGGAAATGTTAACTTTCGACCTTAAATTCCATGCGGAATACTGCATTAAAAGCCGTATACAAAGTTTAGAACTGATACAATAACATTTAAAATAATTCATCGGAAATGTTAACTTTCGACTTTAAATTCCATGCGGAACACTGCATTAAAGGCCGTATACAAAGTTTAGAACTGTTACAATAACATTTAAAACAAATCATAGGAAATGTTACCTTTCGACTTTAAATTCCATGCGGAATACTGCATTAAAAGCCGTAGACAAAATTTAGAACTGATACAATAACATTTAAGACAATTCATCGGAAATGTTAACTTTCGACCTTAAATTCCATGCGGAATACTGCATTAAAAGTCGTAGAAAAAGTTTAGAACTGATACAATAACGTTTAAAACAATTAATCGGAAATGTTAACTTTCGACTTAAAATTCCAGGCGGAATACTGCATTAAAAGTCGTAGACAAAGTTTAGAACTGATACAATAACATTTAAAACAATTCATCGGAAATGTTAACTTTCGACCTTAAATTCTATGCGGAATACTGCATTAAAAGCAGTAGACAAAGTTTAGAACAGATACAATAACATTTGAAATAATTCATCGGAAATGATAACTTTCGACTTTAAGTTCTGTGCGGAATACTGCATTAAGGGCCGTAGACAAAGTTTAGAACTGTTACAATAACATTTAAAACAAATCATAGGAAATGTTACCTTTCGACTTTAAATTCCATGCGGAATACTGCATTAAAAGCCGTAGACAAAGTTTAGAACTGATACAATAACATTTAAAACAATTCATCGGAAATGTTAACTTTCGACTTTAAATTCCATGCGGAATACTGCATTAAAAAGCCGTAGACAAAGTTTAGAACTGATGCAAAAACATTTAAAACAATTCATCGGAAATGTTAACTTTCGACTTTAAATTCCATGCGGAATACTGCATTAAAAGCCGTAGACAAGGTTTAGAACTGATACAATAACATTTAAAATAATTCATCGGAAATGTAAACTTTCGACTTTAAATTCCATGCGGAATACTGCATTAAAGGCTGTAGACAAAGTTTAGAACTGTTACAATAACATTTAAAACAAATCATAGGAAATGTTACCTTTCGACTTTAAATTCCATGCGGAATACTACATTAAAGGCCGTAGACAAATAACATTTAAAACAATTCATCTTAAATGTTAACTTTCGACCTTAAATTCCATGCGGAATACTGCATTAAAGGCCGTAGACAAAGTTTAGAACTGTTACAATATCATTGAAAACAATTCATCGGAAATGTTAACTTTCGACCTTAAATTCCATGAGGAATACTGCATTAAAAGCCGTATACAAAGTTTAGAACTGTTACAATAACATTTAAAACAAATCATAGGAAATGTTACCTTTCGACTTTAAATTCCATGCGGAATACTGCATTAAAAGCCGTAGACAAAATTTAGAACTGATACAATAACATTTAAAACAATTCATCGGAAATGTTAACTTTCGACCTTAAATTCCATGCGGAATACTGCATTAAAAGCCGTAGAAAAAGTTTAGAACTGATACAATAACGTTTAAAACAATTAATCGGAAATGTTAACTTTCGACTTAAAATTCCAGGCGGAATACTGCATTAAAAGTCGTAGACAAAGTTTAGAACTGATACAATAACATTTAAAACAATTCATCGGAAATGTTAACTTTCGACCTTGAATTCTATGCGGAATACTGCATTAAAAGCCGTAGACAAAGTTTAGAACAGATACAATAACATTTGAAATAATTCATCGGAAATGATAACTTTCGACTTTAAGTTCTGTGCGGAATACTGCATTAAGGGCCGTAGACAAAGTTTAGAACTGTTACAATAACATTTAAAACAAATCATAGGAAATGTTACCTTTCGACTTTAAATTCCATGCGGAATACTGCATTAAAAGCCGTAGACAAAGTTTAGAACTGATACAATAACATTTAAAACAATTCATCGGAAATGTTAACTTTCGACTTTAAATTCCATGCGGAATACTGCATTAAAAAGCCGTAGACAATGTTTAGAACTGATACAAAAACATTTAAAACAATTCATCGGAAATGTTAACTTTCGACTTTAAATTCCATGCGGAATACTACATTAAAGGCCGTAGACAAAGTTTAGAACTGCTACAATAACATTTAAAACAATTCATCGGAAATGTTAACTTTCGACCTTAACTTCCATGCGGAATACTGCATTAAAGGCCGTAGACAAAGTTTAGAACTGCTACAATAACATTTAAAACAATTCATCGGAAATGTTAACTTTCGACCTTAACTTCCATGCGGAATACTGCATTAAAAGCCGTAGACAAGGTTTAGAACTGATACAATAACATTTAAAATAATTCATCGGAAATGTTAACTTTCGACTTTAAATTCCATGCGGAATACTGCATTAAAGGCTGTAGACAAAGTTTAGAACTGTTACAATAACATTTAAAACAAATCATAGGAAATGTTACCTTTCGACTTTAAATTCCATGCGGAATACTACATTAAAGGCCGTAGACAAATAACATTTAAAACAATTCATCTTAAATGTTAACTTTCGACCTTAAATTCCATGCGGAATACTGCATTAAAGGCCGTAGACAAAGTTTAGAACTGTTACAATAACATTTAAAACACTTCATCGGAAATGTTAACTTTCGACCTTAAATTCTATGCGGAATACTGCATTAAAAGCCGTAGACAAAGTTTAGAACTGATACAATAACATTTAAAATAATTCATCGGAAATGTTAACTTTCGACTTTAAATTCCATGCGGAATACTGCTTTAAAGGCCGTAGACAAAGTTTAGAACTGTTACAATAACATTTGAAACAAAACATAGGAAATGTTACATTTCAACTTTAAAATCCATGCGGAATACTGCATTAAAAGCCGTAGAAAAAGTTTAGAACTGATACAATAACGTTTAAAACAATTAATCGGAAATGTTAACTTTCGACTTAAAATTCCAGGCGGAATACTGCATTAAAAGTCGTAGACAAAGTTTAGAACTGATACAATAACATTTAAAACAATTCATCGGAAATGTTAACTTTCGAAATTAAATTCTATGCGGAATACTGCATTAAAAGCCGTAGACAAAGTTTAGAACAGATACAATAACATTTGAAATAATTCATCGGAAATGATAACTTTCGACTTTAAGTTCTGTGCGGAATACTGCATTAAGGGCCGTAGACAAAGTTTAGAACTGTTACAATAACATTTAAAACAAATCATAGGAAATGTTACCTTTCGACTTTAAATTCCATGTGCGGAATACTGCATTAAAAGCCGTAGACAAAGTTTAGAACTGATACAATAACATTTAAAACAATTCATCGGAAATGTTAACTTTCGACTTTAAATTCCATGCGGAATACTGCATTAAAAAGCCGTAGACAAAGTTTAGAACTGATACAAAAACATTTAAAACAATTCATCGGAAATGTTAACTTTCGACTTTAAATTCCATGCGGAATACTACATTAAAGGCCGTAGACAAAGTTTAGAACTGCTACAATAACATTTAAAACAATTCATCGGAAATGTTAACTTTCGACCATGCGGCATACTACATTAAAGGCCGTAGAAAAATAACATTTAAAACAATTCATCTTAAATGTTAAGTTTCGACCTAAATTCCATGCGGAATACTGCATTAAAGGCCGTAGACAAAGTTTAGAACTGTTACAATAACATTTAAAACAATTCATCGGAAATGTTAACTTTCGACTTTAAATTCCATGCGGAATACTACGTTAAAGGCCGTAGACAAATAACATATAAAACAATTCATCGGAAATGTTAACTTTCGACCTTAAATTCCATGCGGAATACTGCATTAAAGGCCGTAGACAAAGTTTAGAACTGTTACGATAACATTTAAAACAAATCATAGGAAATGTTAACTTTCGACCTTAAATTCCATGCGGAATACTACATTAAATGCCGTAGACAAAGTTTAGAACTGTTACAATAACATTTAAAACAAATCATAGGAAATGTTAACTTTCGACCTTAAATTCCATGCGGAATACTGCATTAAAGGCCGTAGACAAAGTTTAGAACTGTTACAATAACATTTAAAACAATTCATCGGAAATGTTAACTTTCGACCTTAAATTCCATGCGGAATACTGCATTAAAAGCCGTAGACAAAGTTTAGAACTGATACAATAACATTTAAAGCAATTTATCGGAAATGTTAACTTTCGACCTTAAATTCCTTGCGGAATACTACATTAAAGGCCGTAGACAAAGTTTAGAACTGTTACAATATCATTGAAAACAATTCATCGGAAATGTTAACTTTCGACCTTAAATTCCATGCGGAATACTGCATTAAAAGCCGTATACAAAGTTTAGAACTGATACAATAACATTTAAAATAATTCATCGGAAATGTTAACTTTCGACTTTAAATTCCATGCGGAACACTGCATTAAAGGCCGTATACAAAGTTTAGAACTGTTACAATAACATTTAAAACAAATCATAGGAAATGTTACCTTTCGACTTTAAATTCCATGCGGAATACTGCATTAAAAGCCGTAGACAAAATTTAGAACTGATACAATAACATTTAAGACAATTCATCGGAAATGTTAACTTTCGACCTTAAATTCCATGCGGAATACTGCATTAAAAGTCGTAGAAAAAGTTTAGAACTGATACAATAACGTTTAAAACAATTAATCGGAAATGTTAACTTTCGACTTAAAATTCCAGGCGGAATACTGCATTAAAAGTCGTAGACAAAGTTTAGAACTGATACAATAACATTTAAAACAATTCATCGGAAATGTTAACTTTCGACCTTAAATTCTATGCGGAATACTGCATTAAAAGCAGTAGACAAAGTTTAGAACAGATACAATAACATTTGAAATAATTCATCGGAAATGATAACTTTCGACTTTAAGTTCTGTGCGGAATACTGCATTAAGGGCCGTAGACAAAGTTTAGAACTGTTACAATAACATTTAAAACAAATCATAGGAAATGTTACCTTTCGACTTTAAATTCCATGCGGAATACTGCATTAAAAGCCGTAGACAAAGTTTAGAACTGATACAATAACATTTAAAACAATTCATCGGAAATGTTAACTTTCGACTTTAAATTCCATGCGGAATACTGCATTAAAAAGCCGTAGACAAAGTTTAGAACTGATGCAAAAACATTTAAAACAATTCATCGGAAATGTTAACTTTCGACTTTAAATTCCATGCGGATTACTACATTAAAGGCCGTAGACAAAGTTTAGAACTGCTACAATAACATTTAAAACAATTCATCGGAAATGTTAACTTTCGACCTTAAATTCCATGCGGAATACTGCATTAAAAGCCGTAGACAAGGTTTAGAACTGATACAATAACATTTAAAATAATTCATCGGAAATGTAAACTTTCGACTTTAAATTCCATGCGGAATACTGCATTAAAGGCTGTAGACAAAGTTTAGAACTGTTACAATAACATTTAAAACAAATCATAGGAAATGTTACCTTTCGACTTTAAATTCCATGCGGAATACTACATTAAAGGCCGTAGACAAATAACATTTAAAACAATTCATCTTAAATGTTAACTTTCGACCTTAAATTCCATGCGGAATACTGCATTAAAGGCCGTAGACAAAGTTTAGAACTGTTACAATATCATTGAAAACAATTCATCGGAAATGTTACCTTTCGACTTTAAATTCCATGCGGAATACTGCATTAAAAGCCGTAGACAAAGTTTAGAACTGATACAATAACATTTAAAACAATTCATCGGAAATGTTAACTTTCGACTTTAAATTCCATGCGGAATACTGCATTAAAAAGCCGTAGACAATGTTTAGAACTGATACAAAAACATTTAAAACAATTCATCGGAAATGTTAACTTTCGACTTTAAATTCCATGCGGAATACTACATTAAAGGCCGTAGACAAAGTTTAGAACTGCTACAATAACATTTAAAACAATTCATCGGAAATGTTAACTTTCGACCTTAACTTCCATGCGGAATACTGCATTAAAGGCCGTAGACAAAGTTTAGAACAGCTACAATAACATTTAAAACAATTCATCGGAAATGTTAACTTTCGACCTTAACTTCCATGCGGAATACTGCATTAAAAGCCGTAGACAAGGTTTAGAACTGATACAATAACATTTAAAATAATTCATCGGAAATGTTAACTTTCGACTTTAAATTCCATGCGGAATACTGCATTAAAGGCTGTAGACAAAGTTTAGAACTGTTACAATAACATTTAAAACAAATCATAGGAAATGTTACCTTTCGACTTTAAATTCCATGCGGAATACTACATTAAAGGCCGTAGACAAATAACATTTAAAACAATTCATCTTAAATGTTAACTTTCGACCTTAAATTCCATGCGGAATACTGCATTAAAGGCCGTAGACAAAGTTTAGAACTGTTACAATAACATTTAAAACACTTCATCGGAAATGTTAACTTTCGACCTTAAATTCTATGCGGAATACTGCATTAAAAGCCGTAGACAAAGTTTAGAACTGATACAATAACATTTAAAATAATTCATAGGAAATGTTAACTTTCGACTTTAAATTCCATGCGGAATACTGCTTTAAAGGCCGTAGACAAAGTTTAGAACTGTTACAATAACATTTGAAACAAAACATAGGAAATGTTACATTTCAACTTTAAAATCCATGCGGAATACTGCATTAAAAGCCGTAGAAAAAGTTTAGAACTGATACAATAACGTTTAAAACAATTAATCGGAAATGTTAACTTTCGACTTAAAATTCCAGGCGGAATACTGCATTAAAAGTCGTAGACAAAGTTTAGAACTGATACAATAACATTTAAAACAATTCATCGGAAATGTTAACTTTCGAAATTAAATTCTATGCGGAATACTGCATTAAAAGCCGTAGACAAAGTTTAGAACAGATACAATAACATTTGAAATAATTCATCGGAAATGATAACTTTCGACTTTAAGTTCTGTGCGGAATACTGCATTAAGGGCCGTAGACAAAGTTTAGAACTGTTACAATAACATTTAAAACAAATCATAGGAAATGTTACCTTTCGACTTTAAATTCCATGTGCGGAATACTGCATTAAAAGCCGTAGACAAAGTTTAGAACTGATACAATAACATTTAAAACAATTCATCGGAAAAGTTAACTTTCGACCTTAAATTCCATGCGGAATACTGCATTAAAGGCCGTAGACAAAGTTTAGAACTGCTACAATAACATTTAAAACAATTCATCGGAAATGTTAACTTTCGACCTTAAATTCCATGCGGAATACTGCATTAAAAGCCGTAGACAAGGTTTAGAACTGATGCAATAACATTTAAAATAATTCATCGGAAATGTTAACTTTCGACTTTAAATTCCATGCGGAATACTGCATTAAAGGCTGTAGACAAAGTTTAGAACTGTTACAATAACATTTAAAACAAATCATAGGAAATGTTACCTTTCGACTTTAAATTCCATGCGGAATACTACATTAAAGGCCGTAGACAAATAACATTTAAAACAATTCATCTTAAATGTTAACTTTCGACCTTAAATTCCATGCGGAATACTGCATTAAAGGCCGTAGACAAAGTTTAGAACTGTTACAATAACATTTAAAACACTTCATCGGAAATGTTAACTTTCGACCTTAAATTCTATGCGGAATACTGCATTAAAAGCCGTAGACAAAGTTTAGAACTGATACAATAACATTTCAAATAATTCATCGGAAATGTTAACTTTCGACTTTAAATTCCATGCGGAATACTGCTTTAAAGGCCGTAGACAAAGTTTAGAACTGTTACAATAACATTTGAAACAAAACATAGGAAATGTTACATTTCAACTTTAAAATCCATGCGGAATACTGCATTAAAAGCCGTAGAAAAAGTTTAGAACTGATACAATAACGTTTAAAACAATTAATCGGAAATGTTAACTTTCGACTTAAAATTCCAGGCGGAATACTGCATTAAAAGTCGTAGACAAAGTTTAGAACTGATACAATAACATTTAAAACAATTCATCGGAAATGTTAACTTTCGACCTTAAATTCTATGCGGAATACTGCATTAAAAGCCGTAGACAAAGTTTAGAACAGATACAATAACATTTGAAATAATTCATCGGAAATGATAACTTTCGACTTAAAGTTCTGTGCGGAATACTGCATTAAGGGCCGTAGACAAAGTTTAGAACTGTTACAATAACATTTAAAACAAATCATAGGAAATGTTACCTTTCGACTTTAAATTCCATGCGGAATACTACATTAAAGGCCGTAGACAAATAACATTTAAAACAATTCATCTTAAATGTTAACTTTCGACCTTAAATTCCATGCGGAATACTGCATTAAAGGCCGTAGACAAAGTTTAGAACTGCTACTATAACATTTAAAACAATTCATCGGAAATGTTAACTTTCGACCTTAAATTCCATGCGGAATACTGCATTAAAAGCCGTAGACAAGGTTTAGAACTGATACAATAACATTTAAAATAATTCATCGGAAATGTTAACTTTCGGCTTTAAATTCCATGCGGAATACTGCATTAAAGGCCGTAGACAAAGTTTAGAACTGTTACAATAACATTTGAAACAAAACATAGGAAATGTTACATTTCAACTTTAAAATCCATGCGGAATACTGCATTAAAAGCCGTAGAAAAAGTTTAGAACTGATACAATAACGTTTAAAACAATTAATCGGAAATGTTAACTTTCGACTTAAAATTCCAGGCGGAATACTGCATTAAAAGTCGTAGACAAAGTTTAGAACTGATACAATAACATTTAAAACAATTCATCGGAAATGTTAACTTTCGACCTTAAATTCTATGCGGAATACTGCATTAAAAGCCGTAGACAAAGTTTAGAACAGATACAATAACATTTGAAATAATTCATCGGAAATGATAACTTTCGACTTAAAGTTCTGTGCGGAATACTGCATTAAGGGCCGTAGACAAAGTTTAGAACTGTTACAATAACATTTAAAACAAATCATAGGAAATGTTACCTTTCGACTTTAAATTCCATGCGGAATACTGCATTAAAAGCCGTAGACAAAGTTTAGAACTGATACAATAACATTTAAAACAATTCATCGGAAATGTTAACTTCCGACTTTAAATTCCATGCGGAATACTGCATTAAAAAGCCGTAGACAAAGTTTAGAACTGATACAAAAACATTTAAAACAATTCATCGGAAATGTTAACTTTCGACTTTAAATTCCATGCGGAATACTACATTAAAGGCCGTAGACAAAGTTTAGAACTGCTACAATAACATTTAAAACAATTCATCGGAAATGTTAACTTTCGACCTTAAATTCCATGCGGAATACTGCATTAAAGGCCGTAGAATAAGTTTAGAACTGCTACTATAACATTTAAAACAATTCATCGGAAATGTTAACTTTCGACCTTAAATTCCATGCGGAATACTGCATTAAAAGCCGTAGACAAGGTTTAGAACTGATACAATAACATTTAAAATAATTCATCGGAAATGTTAACTTTCGGCTTTAAATTCCATGCGGAATACTGCATTAAAGGCTGTAGGCAAAGTTTAGAACTGTTACAATAACATTTAAAACAAATCAGAGGAAATGTTACCTTTCGACTTTAAATTCCATGCGGAATACTACATTAAAGGCCGTAGACAAATTACATTTAAAACAATTCATCTTAAATGTTAACTTTCGACCTTAAATTCCATGCGGAATACTGCATTAAAGGCCGTAGACAAAGTTTAGAACTGTTACAATAACATTTAAAACACTTCATCGGAAATGTTAACTTTCGACCTTAAATTCTATGCGGAATACTGCATTAAAAGCCGTAGACAAAGTTTAGAACTGATACAATAACATTTAAAATAATTCATCGGAAATGTTAACTTTCGACTTTAAATTCCATGCGGAATACTGCTTTAAAGTCCGTAGACAAAGTTTAGAACTGTTACAATAACATTTGAAACAAAACATAGGAAATGTTACATTTCAACTTTAAAATCCATGCGGAATACTGCATTAAAAGCCGTAGACAAAATTTATAACTGATACAATAACATTTAAAACAATTTATCGGAAATGTTAACTTTCGACCTTAAATTCTATGCGGAATACTGCATTAAAAGCCGTAGACAAGGTTTAGAACTGATACAATAACATTTAAAACAATTAATCGGAAATGTTAACTTTCGACTTTAAATTCCATGCGGAATACTGCATTAAAAGCCGTAGACAAAGTTTAGAACTGATACAATAACATTTAAAACAATTCATCGGAAATGTTAACTTTCGAACTTAAATTCCATGCGGAATGCTGCATTAAAAAGCCGTAGACAAAGTTTAGAACTGATACAAAAACATTTAAAACAATTCATCGGAAATGTTAACTTTCGACTTTAAATTCCATGCGGAATACTACATTAAAGGCCGTAGAAAAATAACATTTAAAACAATTCATCTTAAATGTTAACTTTCGAACTTAAATTCCATGCGGAATACTGCATTAAAGGCCGTAGACAAAGTTTAGAACTGTTACAATAACATTTAAAACAATTCATCGGAAATGTTAACTTTCGACTTTAAATTCCATGCGGAATACTGCATTAAAAGGCGTAGATAAAGTTTAGAACTGTTACAATAACATTTGAAACAATTCATCGGAAATGTTAACTTTCGACTTTAAGTTATGTGCGGAATACTGCATTAAAGGCCGTAGACAAAGTTTAGAACTGTTACAATAACATTTAAAACAAATCATAGGAAATGTTACCTTTCGACTTTAAATTCCATGCGGAATACTACATTAAAGGCCGTAGAAAAATAACATTTAAAACAATTCATCTTAAATGTTAACTTTCGAACTTAAATTCCATGCGGAATACTGCATTAAAGGCCGTAGACAAAGTTTAGAACTGTTACAATAACATTTAAAACAATTCATCTTAAATGTTAACTTTCGACCTTAAATTCCATGCGGAATACTGCATTAAAGGCCGTAGACAAAGTTTAGAACTGTTACAATAACATTTAAAACACTTCATCGGAAATGTTAACTTTCGACCTTAAATTCTATGCGGAATACTGCATTAAAAGCCGTAGACAAAGTTTAGAACTGATACAATAACATTTAAAATAATTCATCGGAAATGTTAACTTTCGACTTTAAATTCCATGCGGAATACTGCTTTAAAGGCCGTAGACAAAGTTTAGAACTGTTACAATAACATTTGAAACAAAACATAGGAAATGTTACATTTCAACTTTAAAATCCATGCGGAATACTGCATTAAAAGCCGTAGAAAAAGTTTAGAACTGATACAATAACGTTTAAAACAATTAATCGGAAATGTTAACTTTCGACTTAAAATTCCAGGCGGAATACTGCATTAAAAGTCGTAGACAAAGTTTAGAACTGATACAATAACATTTAAAACAATTCATCGGAAATGTTAACTTTCGAAATTAAATTCTATGCGGAATACTGCATTAAAAGCCGTAGACAAAGTTTAGAACAGATACAATAACATTTGAAATAATTCATCGGAAATGATAACTTTCGACTTTAAGTTCTGTGCGGAATACTGCATTAAGGGCCGTAGACAAAGTTTAGAACTGTTACAATAACATTTAAAACAAATCATAGGAAATGTTACCTTTCGACTTTAAATTCCATGTGCGGAATACTGCATTAAAAGCCGTAGACAAAGTTTAGAACTGATACAATAACATTTAAAACAATTCATCGGAAAAGTTAACTTTCGACCTTAAATTCCATGCGGAATACTGCATTAAAGGCCGTAGACAAAGTTTAGAACTGCTACAATAACATTTAAAACAATTCATCGGAAATGTTAACTTTCGACCTTAAATTCCATGCGGAATACTGCATTAAAAGCCGTAGACAAGGTTTAGAACTGATGCAATAACATTTAAAATAATTCATCGGAAATGTTAACTTTCGACTTTAAATTCCATGCGGAATACTGCATTAAAGGCTGTAGACAAAGTTTAGAACTGTTACAATAACATTTAAAACAAATCATAGGAAATGTTACCTTTCGACTTTAAATTCCATGCGGAATACTACATTAAAGGCCGTAGACAAATAACATTTAAAACAATTCATCTTAAATGTTAACTTTCGACCTTAAATTCCATGCGGAATACTGCATTAAAGGCCGTAGACAAAGTTTAGAACTGTTACAATAACATTTAAAACACTTCATCGGAAATGTTAACTTTCGACCTTAAATTCTATGCGGAATACTGCATTAAAAGCCGTAGACAAAGTTTAGAACTGATACAATAACATTTCAAATAATTCATCGGAAATGTTAACTTTCGACTTTAAATTCCATGCGGAATACTGCTTTAAAGGCCGTAGACAAAGTTTAGAACTGTTACAATAACATTTGAAACAAAACATAGGAAATGTTACATTTCAACTTTAAAATCCATGCGGAATACTGCATTAAAAGCCGTAGAAAAAGTTTAGAACTGATACAATAACGTTTAAAACAATTAATCGGAAATGTTAACTTTCGACTTAAAATTCCAGGCGGAATACTGCATTAAAAGTCGTAGACAAAGTTTAGAACTGATACAATAACATTTAAAACAATTCATCGGAAATGTTAACTTTCGACCTTAAATTCTATGCGGAATACTGCATTAAAAGCCGTAGACAAAGTTTAGAACAGATACAATAACATTTGAAATAATTCATCGGAAATGATAACTTTCGACTTAAAGTTCTGTGCGGAATACTGCATTAAGGGCCGTAGACAAAGTTTAGAACTGTTACAATAACATTTAAAACAAATCATAGGAAATGTTACCTTTCGACTTTAAATTCCATGCGGAATACTACATTAAAGGCCGTAGACAAATAACATTTAAAACAATTCATCTTAAATGTTAACTTTCGACCTTAAATTCCATGCGGAATACTGCATTAAAGGCCGTAGACAAAGTTTAGAACTGCTACTATAACATTTAAAACAATTCATCGGAAATGTTAACTTTCGACCTTAAATTCCATGCGGAATACTGCATTAAAAGCCGTAGACAAGGTTTAGAACTGATACAATAACATTTAAAATAATTCATCGGAAATGTTAACTTTCGGCTTTAAATTCCATGCGGAATACTGCATTAAAGGCCGTAGACAAAGTTTAGAACTGTTACAATAACATTTGAAACAAAACATAGGAAATGTTACATTTCAACTTTAAAATCCATGCGGAATACTGCATTAAAAGCCGTAGAAAAAGTTTAGAACTGATACAATAACGTTTAAAACAATTAATCGGAAATGTTAACTTTCGACTTAAAATTCCAGGCGGAATACTGCATTAAAAGTCGTAGACAAAGTTTAGAACTGATACAATAACATTTAAAACAATTCATCGGAAATGTTAACTTTCGACCTTAAATTCTATGCGGAATACTGCATTAAAAGCCGTAGACAAAGTTTAGAACAGATACAATAACATTTGAAATAATTCATCGGAAATGATAACTTTCGACTTAAAGTTCTGTGCGGAATACTGCATTAAGGGCCGTAGACAAAGTTTAGAACTGTTACAATAACATTTAAAACAAATCATAGGAAATGTTACCTTTCGACTTTAAATTCCATGCGGAATACTGCATTAAAAGCCGTAGACAAAGTTTAGAACTGATACAATAACATTTAAAACAATTCATCGGAAATGTTAACTTCCGACTTTAAATTCCATGCGGAATACTGCATTAAAAAGCCGTAGACAAAGTTTAGAACTGATACAAAAACATTTAAAACAATTCATCGGAAATGTTAACTTTCGACTTTAAATTCCATGCGGAATACTACATTAAAGGCCGTAGACAAAGTTTAGAACTGCTACAATAACATTTAAAACAATTCATCGGAAATGTTAACTTTCGACCTTAAATTCCATGCGGAATACTGCATTAAAGGCCGTAGACAAAGTTTAGAACTGCTACTATAACATTTAAAACAATTCATCGGAAATGTTAACTTTCGACCTTAAATTCCATGCGGAATACTGCATTAAAAGCCGTAGACAAGGTTTAGAACTGATACAATAACATTTAAAATAATTCATCGGAAATGTTAACTTTCGGCTTTAAATTCCATGCGGAATACTGCATTAAAGGCTGTAGGCAAAGTTTAGAACTGTTACAATAACATTTAAAACAAATCAGAGGAAATGTTACCTTTCGACTTTAAATTCCATGCGGAATACTACATTAAAGGCCGTAGACAAATTACATTTAAAACAATTCATCTTAAATGTTAACTTTCGACCTTAAATTCCATGCGGAATACTGCATTAAAGGCCGTAGACAAAGTTTAGAACTGTTACAATAACATTTAAAACACTTCATCGGAAATGTTAACTTTCGACCTTAAATTCTATGCGGAATACTGCATTAAAAGCCGTAGACAAAGTTTAGAACTGATACAATAACATTTAAAATAATTCATCGGAAATGTTAACTTTCGACTTTAAATTCCATGCGGAATACTGCTTTAAAGTCCGTAGACAAAGTTTAGAACTGTTACAATAACATTTGAAACAAAACATAGGAAATGTTACATTTCAACTTTAAAATCCATGCGGAATACTGCATTAAAAGCCGTAGACAAAATTTATAACTGATACAATAACATTTAAAACAATTTATCGGAAATGTTAACTTTCGACCTTAAATTCTATGCGGAATACTGCATTAAAAGCCGTAGACAAGGTTTAGAACTGATACAATAACATTTAAAACAATTAATCGGAAATGTTAACTTTCGACTTTAAATTCCATGCGGAATACTGCATTAAAAGCCGTAGACAAAGTTTAGAACTGATACAATAACATTTAAAACAATTCATCGGAAATGTTAACTTTCGAACTTAAATTCCATGCGGAATGCTGCATTAAAAAGCCGTAGACAAAGTTTAGAACTGATACAAAAACATTTAAAACAATTCATCGGAAATGTTAACTTTCGACTTTAAATTCCATGCGGAATACTACATTAAAGGCCGTAGAAAAATAACATTTAAAACAATTCATCTTAAATGTTAACTTTCGAACTTAAATTCCATGCGGAATACTGCATTAAAGGCCGTAGACAAAGTTTAGAACTGTTACAATAACATTTAAAACAATTCATCGGAAATGTTAACTTTCGACTTTAAATTCCATGCGGAATACTGCATTAAAAGGCGTAGATAAAGTTTAGAACTGTTACAATAACATTTGAAACAATTCATCGGAAATGTTAACTTTCGACTTTAAGTTATGTGCGGAATACTGCATTAAAGGCCGTAGACAAAGTTTAGAACTGTTACAATAACATTTAAAACAAATCATAGGAAATGTTACCTTTCGACTTTAAATTCCATGCGGAATACTGCATTAAAAGCCGTAGACAAAGTTTAGAACTGATACAATAACATTTAAAACAATTCATCGGAAATGTTAACTTCCGACTTTAAATTCCATGCGGAATACTGCATTAAAAAGCCGTAGACAAAGTTTAGAACTGATACAAAAAAATTTAAAACAATTCATCGGAAATGTTAACTTTCGACTTTAAATTCCATGCGGAATACTACATTAAAGGCCGTAGACAAAGTTTAGAACTGCTACAATAACATTTAAAACAATTCATCGGAAATGTTAACTTTCGACCTTAAATTCCATGCGGAATACTGCATTAAAGGCCGTAGACAAAGTTTAGAACTGCTACTATAACATTTAAAACAATTCATCGGAAATGTTAACTTTCGACCTTAAATTCCATGCGGAATACTGCATTAAAAGCCGTAGACAAGGTTTAGAACTGATACAATAACATTTAAAATAATTCATCGGAAATGTTAACTTTCGGCTTTAAATTCCATGCGGAATACTGCATTAAAGGCTGTAGGCAAAGTTTAGAACTGTTACAATAACATTTAAAACAAATCATAGGAAATGTTACCTTTCGACTTTAAATTCCATGCGGAATACTACATTAAAGGCCGTAGACAAATTACATTTAAAACAATTCATCTTAAATGTTAACTTTCGACCTTAAATTCCATGCGGAATACTGCATTAAAGGCCGTAGACAAAGTTTAGAACTGTTACAATAACATTTAAAACACTTCATCGGAAATGTTAACTTTCGACCTTAAATTCTATGCGGAATACTGCTTTAAAGTCCGTAGACAAAGTTTAGAACTGTTACAATAACATTTGAAACAAAACATAGGAAATGTTACATTTCAACTTTAAAATCCATGCGGAATACTGCATTAAAAGCCGTAGACAAAATTTATAACTGATACAATAACATTTAAAACAATTTATCGGAAATGTTAACTTTCGACCTTAAATTCTATGCGGAATACTGCATTAAAAGCCGTAGACAAGGTTTAGAACTGATACAATAACATTTAAAACAATTAATCGGAAATGTTAACTTTCGACTTTAAATTCCATGCGGAATACTGCATTAAAAGCCGTAGACAAAGTTTAGAACTGATACAATAACATTTAAAACAATTCATCGGAAATGTTAACTTTCGAACTTAAATTCCATGCGGAATGCTGCATTAAAAAGCCGTAGACAAAGTTTAGAACTGATACAAAAACATTTAAAACAATTCATCGGAAATGTTAACTTTCGACTTTAAATTCCATGCGGAATACTACATTAAAGGCCGTAGAAAAATAACATTTAAAACAATTCATCTTAAATGTTAACTTTCGAACTTAAATTCCATGCGGAATACTGCATTAAAGGCCGTAGACAAAGTTTAGAACTGTTACAATAACATTTAAAACAATTCATCGGAAATGTTAACTTTCGACTTTAAATTCCATGCGGAATACTGCATTAAAAGGCGTAGATAAAGTTTAGAACTGTTACAATAACATTTGAAACAATTCATCGGAAATGTTAACTTTCGACTTTAAGTTATGTGCGGAATACTGCATTAAAGGCCGTAGACAAAGTTTAGAACTGTTACAATAACATTTAAAACAAATCATAGGAAATGTTACCTTTCGACTTTAAATTCCATGCGGAATACTGCATTAAAAGCCGTAGACAAAGTTTAGAACTGATACAATAACATTTAAAATAATTCATCGGAAATGTTAACTTTCGACCTTAAATTCCACGCGGAATACTGCATTAAAGGCCGTAGACAAAGTTTAGAACTGCTACAATAACATTTAAAACAATTCATCGGAAATGTTAACTTTCGACCTTAAATTCCATGCGGAATACTGCATTAAAAGCCGTAGACAAAGTTTAGAACTGATACAATAACATTTAAAATAATTCATCGGAAATGTTAACTTTCGACCTTAAATTCCATGCGGAATACTGCATTAAAGGCCGTAGACAAAGTTTAGAACTGCTACAATAACATTTAAAACAATTCATCGGAAATGTTAACTTTCGACCTTAAATTCCATGCGGAATACTGCATTAAAAGCCGTAGACAAAGTTTAGAACTGATACAATAACATTTAAAATAATTCATCGGAAATGTTAACTTTCGACTTTAAATTCCATGCGGAATACTGCATTAAAGGCCGTAGACAAAGTTTAGAACTGTTACAATAACATTTAAAACAAATCATAGGAAATGTTACCTTTCGACTTTAAATTCCATGCGGAATACTACATTAAAGGCCGTAGACAAATAACATTTAAAACAATTCATCTTAAATGTTAACTTTCGACCTTAAATTCCATGCGGAATACTGCATTAAAGGCCGTAGACAAAGTTTAGAACTGTTACAATAACATTTAAAACACTTCATCGGAAATGTTAACTTTCGACCTTAAATTCTATGCGGAATACTGCATTAAAAGCCGTAGACAAAGCTTAGAACTGATACAATAACATTTAAAACAATTAATCGGAAATGTTAACTTTCGACTTTAAATTCCATGCGGAATACTGCATTAAAAGCCGTAGACAAAGTTTAGAACTGATACAATAACATTTAAAACAATTCATCGGAAATGTTAACTTTCGAACTTAAATTCCATGCGGAATGCTGCATTAAAAAGCCGTGGACAAAGTTTAGAACTGATACAAAAACATTTAAAACAATTCATCGGAAATGGTAACTTTCGACTTTAAATTCCATGCGGAATACTACATTAAAGGCCGTAGAAAAATAACATTTAAAACAATTCATCTTAAATGTTAACTTTCGAACTTAAATTCCATGCGGAATACTGCATTAAAGGCCGTAGACAAAGTTTAGAACTGTTACAATAACATTTAAAACAATTCATCGGAAATGTTAACTTTCGACTTTAAATTCCATGCGGAATACTGCATTAAAAGGCGTAGATAAAGTTTAGAACTGATACAATAACATTTGAAACAATTCATCGGAAATGTTAACTTTCGACTTTAAGTTATGTGCGGAATACTGCATTAAAGGCCGTAGACAAAGTTTAGAACTGTTACAATAACATTTAAAACAAATCATAGGAAATGTTACCTTTCGACTTTAAATTCCATGCGGAATACTGCATTAAAAAGCCGTAGACAAAGTATACAACAACATTTAAAACAATTCATCGGAAATGTTAACTTTCGACTTTAAATTCCATACGGAATACTGTATTAAAAAGCCGTAGACAAAGCTTAGAACTGATACAAAAACATTTAAAACAATTCATCGGAAATGTTAACTTTCGACTTTAAATTCCATGCGGAATACTACATTAAAGGCCGTAGAAAAATAACATTTAAAACAATTCATCTTAAATGTTAACTTTCGACCTTAAATTCCATGCGGAATACTGCATTAAAGGCCGTAGACAAAGTTTAGAACTGTTACAATAACATTTAAAACAATTCATCGGAAATGTTAACTTTCGACCTTAAATTCCATGCGGAATACTGCATTAAAAGCCGTAGACAAAGTTTAGAACTGATACAATAACATATAAAATAATTCATCGGAAATGTTAACTTTCGACTTTAAGTTCCATGCGGAATACTGCATTAAAGGCCGTAGACAAAGTTTAGAACTGTTACAATAACATCTAAAACAAATCATAGGAAATGTTACCTTTCGACTTTAAATTCCATGCGGAATACTGTATTAAAAGCCGTAGACAATGTTTAGAACTGATACAATAACATTTAAAACAATTCATCGGACATGTTAACTTTCGACTTTAAATTCCATGCGGAATACTGCATTAAAGGCCGCAGACAAAGTTTAGAACTGTTACAATAACATTTAAAACAAATCATAGGAAATGTTACCTTTCGACTTTAAATTCCATGAGGAATACTGTATTAAAAGCCGTAGACAAAATTTAGAACTGATACAATAACATTTAAAACAATTCATCGGAAATGTTAACTTTCGACATTAAATTCCACGCGGAATACTGCATTAAAAGCCGTAGACAAAGTTTAGAACTGATACAATAACATTTAAAACAATTCATCGGAAATGTTAACTTTCGACCTTAAATTCCATGCGGAATACTACATTAAAGGCCGTAGACAAAGTTTAGAACTGTTACAATAACATTTAAAACAATTCATCGGAAATGTTAACTTTCGACCTTAAATTCCATGCGGAATACTGCATTAAAAGCCGTATACAAAGTTTAGAACTGATACAATGACATTTAAAATAATTCATCGGAAATGTTAACTTTCGACTTTAAATTCCATGCGGAATACTTCATTAAAGGCCGTAGACAAAGTTTAGAACTGTTACAATAACATTTAAAACAAATCATAGGAAATGTTACCTTTCGACTTTAAATTCCATGCGGAATACTGTATTAAAAACCGTAGACAAAATTTAGAACTGATACAATAACATTTAAAACAATTCATCGGAAATGTTAACTTTCGACCATGCGGGATACTACATTAAAGGCCGTAGAAAAATAACATTTAAAACAATTCATCTTAAATGTTAAGTTTCGACCTTAAATTCCATGCGGAATACTGAAATGTTAACTTTCGACCTTAAATTCCATGCGGAATACTACGTTAAAGGCCGTAGACAAAGTTTAGAACTGTTACACTAACATTTAAAACAATTCATTTGAAATGTTAACTTTCGACTTTAAATTCCATGCGGATTACTGCATTAAAGGCCGTAGACAAAGTTTAGAACTGTTACAATAACATTTAAAACAAATCATAGGAAATTTTAACTTTTCGATTTTAAATTCCATGCGGAATACTGCATTAAAAGCCGTAGACAAAATTTAGAACAATAACATTTAAAACAATTCATCGGAAATGTTAACTTTCGACCATGCGGAATACTACATTAAAGGCCGTAGAAAAATAACATTTAAAACAATTCATCTTAAATGTTATGTTATGCGGAATACTGCATTAAAGGCCGTAGACAATGTTTAGAACTGTTACAATAACATTTAAAACAATTCATCGGAAATGTTAACTTTCGACTTTAAATTCCATGCGGAATACTACGTTAAAGGCCGTAGACAAATAACATATAAAACAATTCATCGGAAATGTTAACTTTCGACCTTAAATTCCATGCGGAATACTGCATTAAAGGCCGTAGACAAAGTTTAGAACTGATACAATAACATTTAAAACAAATCATAGGAAATGTTAACTTTCGACATTAAATTCCATGCGGAATACTACATTAAATGCCGTAGACAAAGTTTAGAACTGTTACAATAACATTTAAAACAAATCATAGGAAATGTTACTTTTCGACTTTAAATTTCATGCGGAATACTGCATTAAAAGCCGTAGACAAAATTTAGAACTGATACAATAACATTTAAAACAATTCATTGAAAATGTTAACTTTCGACCTTAAATTCCATGCGGAATACTGCATTAAAAGCCGTAGACAAAGTTTAGAACTGATACAATAACATTTAAAGCAATTTATCGGAAATGTTAACTGTCGACCTTAAATTCCTTGCGGAATACTGCATTAAAAGCCGTAGACAAAGTTTAGAACAGATACAATACCATTTGAAATAATTCATCGGAAATGATAACTTTCGACTTTAAGTTCTGTGCGGAATACTGCATTAATGGCCGTAGACAAAGTTTAGAACTGTTACAATAACATTTAAAACAAATCATGGGAAATGCTACCTTTCGACTTTAAATTCCATGCGGAATACTGCATTAAAAGCCGTAGACAAAGTTTAGAACTGATACAATAACATTTAAAACAATTCATCGGAAATGTTAACTTTCGACTTTAAATTCCATGCGGAATACTGCATTAAAGGCCGTAGACAAAGTTTAGAACTGTTACAATAACATTTAAAACAAATCATAAGAAATGTTACCTTTCGACTTTAAATTCCATGCGGAATACTACAATAAAGGCCGTAGACAAATAACATTGAAAACAATTCATCTTAAATGTTAACTTTCGACCTTAAATTCCATGCGGAATACTGCATTAAAAGCCGTAGATAATCATGGGAAATGTTACCTTTCGACTTTAAATTCCATGCGGAATACTGCATTAAAAGCCGTGGACAAAGTTTAGAACTGATACAATAACATTTAAAACAATTCATCGGAAATGTTAACTTTCGACTTTAAAGTCCATGCGGAATACTGCATTAAAGGCCGTAGACAAAGTTTAGAACTGTTACAATAACATTTAAAACAATTCATCGGAAATGTTAACTTTCGACCTTAAATTCCATGCGGAATACTGCATTAAAAGCCGAAGATAAAGTTTAGAACTGATACAATAACATTTAAAATAATTCATCGGAAATGTTAACTTTCGACTTTAAATTCCATGCGGAATACTGCATTAAAGGCCGTAGACAAAGTTTAGAACTGTTACAAAAACATTTAAAACAAATCATAGGAAATGTTACCTTTCGATTTTAAATTCCATGCGGAATACTGTATTAAAAGCCGTAGACAAAATTTAGAACTGATACAATAACATTTAAAACAATTCATCGGAAATGTTAACTTTCGACATTAAATTCCATGCGGAATACTGCATTAAAAGCCGTAGACAAAGTTTAGAACTGATACAATAACATTTAAAACAATTCATCGGAAATGTTAACTTTCGACCTTAAATTCCATGCGGAATACTACATTAAAGGCCGTAGACAAAGTGTAGAACTGTTACAATAACATTTAAAACAATTCATCGGAAATGTTAACTTTCGACCTTAAATTCCATGCGGAATACTGCATTAAAAGCCGTATACAAAGTTTAGAACTGATACAATAACATTTAAAATAATTCATCGGAAATGTTAACTTTCGACTTTAAATTCCATGCGGAATACTTCATTAAAGGCCGTAGACAAAGTTTAGAACTGTTACAATAACATTGAAAACAAATCATAGGAAATGTTACCTTTCGACTTTAAATTCCATGCGGAATACTGCATTAAAAGCCGTAGACAAAATTTAGAACTGATACAATAACATTTAAAACAATTCATCGGAAATGTTAACTTTCGACCATGCGGAATACTTCATTAAAGGCCGTAGAAAAATAACATTTAAAACAATTCATCTTAAATGTTAAGTTTCGACCTTAAATTCCATGCGGAATACTGCATTAAAGGCCGTAGACAAAGTTTAGAACTGTTACGATAACCTTTAAAACAAATCATAGGAAATGTTAACTTTCGACCTTAAATTCCATGCGGAATACTACAATAAATGCCGTAGACAAAGTTTAGAACTGTTACAATAACATTTAAAACAAATCATAGGAAATGTTACTTTTCGACTTTAAATTTCATGCGGAATACTGCATTAAAAGCCGTAGACAAAATTTAGATCTGATACAATAACATTTAAAACAATTCATTGGAAATGTTAACTTTCGACCTTAAATTCCATGCGGAATACTGCATTAAAAGCCGTAGACAAAGTTTAGAACTGATACAATAACATTTAAAGCAATTTATCGGAAATGTTAACTGTCGACCTTAAATTCCTTGCGGAATACTACATTAAAGGCCGTAGACAAAGTTTAGAACTGTTACAATATCATTGAAAACACTTCATCCGAAATGTTATCTTTCGACCTTAAATTCCATGCGGAATACTGCATTAAAAGCCGTATACAAAGTTTAGAACTGATACAATAACATTTAAAACAATTAATCGGAAATGTTAACTTTCGACTTAATATTCCATGCGGAATACTGCATTAAAAGCCGTAGACAAAGTTTAGAACTGATACAATAACATTTAAAACAATTCATCGGAAATGTTAACTTTCGACCTTAAATTCTATGCGGAATACTGCATTAAAAGCCGTAGACAAAGTTTAGAACAGATACAATAACATTAGAAATAATTCATCGGAAATGATAACTTTCGACTTTAAGTTCTGTGCGGAATACTGCATTAAAGGCCGTAGACAAAGTTTAGAACTGTTACAATAACATTTAAAACAAATCCTGGGAAATGTTACCTTTCGACTTTAAATTCCATGCGGAATACTGCATTAAAAGCCGTAGACAAAGTTTAGAACTGATACAATAACATTTAAAACAATTCATCGGAAATGTTAACTTTCGACATTAAATTCCATGCGGAATACTGCATTAAAGGCCGTAGACAAAGTTTAGAACTGTTACAATAACATTTAAAACAAATCATTGGAAATGTTACCTTTCGACTTTAAATTCCATGCGGAATACTGCATTAAAAGCCGTAGACAAAATTTATAACTGATGCAATAACATTTAAAACAATTTATCGGAAATGTTAACTGTCGACTTTAAATTCTATGTGGAATACTGCATTAAAAGCCGTAGACAAGGTTTATAACTGATACAATAACATTTAAAACAATTAATCGGAAATGTTAACTTTCGACTTTAAATTCCATGCGGAATACTGCATTAAAAGCCGTAGACAAAGTTTAGAACTGATACAATAACATTTAAAATAATTCATCGGAAATGTTAACTTTCGACTTTAAATTCCATACGGAATACTGCATTAAAGGCCGTAGACAAAGTTTAGAACTGTTACAATAACATTTGAAACAAATCATAGGAAATGCTACCTTTCGACTTTAAAATCCATGCGGAATACTGCATTAAAAGCCGTAGACAAAATTTATAACTGATGCAATAACATTTAAAACAATTTATCGGAAATGTTAACTTTCGACTTTAAATTCTATGTGGAATACTGCATTAAAAGCCGTAGACAAGGTTTAGAACTGATACAATAACATTTAAAACAATTAATCGGAAATGTTAACTTTCGACTTTAAATTCCATGCGGAATACTGCATTAAAGGCCGGAGACAAAGTTTAGAACTGTTACAATAACATTTAAAACAATTCATCGGACATGTTAACTTTCGACCTTAAATTCCATGCGGAATACTGCATTAAAGGCCGCAGACAAAGTTTAGAACTGTTACAATAACATTTAAAACAAATCCTGGGAAATGTTACCTTTCGACTTTAAATTCCATGCGGAATACTGCATTAAAAGCCGTAGACAAAGTTTAGAACTGATACAATAACATTTAAAACAATTCATCGGAAATGTTAACTTTCGACATTAAATTCCATGCGGAATACTGCATTAAAGGCCGTAGACAAAGTTTAGAACTGTTACAATAACATTTAAAACAAATCATTGGAAATGTTACCTTTCGACTTTAAATTCCATGCGGAATACTGCATTAAAAGCCGTAGACAAAATTTATAACTGATGCAATAACATTTAAAACAATTTATCGGAAATGTTAACTTTCGACTTTAAATTCTATGTGGAATACTGCATTAAAAGCCGTAGACAAGGTTTATAACTGATACAATAACATTTAAAACAATTAATCGGAAATGTTACCTTTCGACTTTAAATTCCATGCGGAATACTGCATTAAAAGCCGTAGACAAAGTTTAGAACTGATACAATAACATTTAAAACAATTCATCGGAAATGTTAACTTTCGACCTTAAATTCCATGCGGAATACTGCATTAAAAGCCGTAGACAAAGTTTAGAACTGATACAATAACATTTAAAATAATTCATCGGAAATGTTAACTTTCGACTTTAAATTCCATACGGAATACTGCATTAAAGGCCGTAGACAAAGTTTAGAACTGTTACAATAACATTTGAAACAAATCATAGGAAATGCTACCTTTCGACTTTAAAATCCATGCGGAATACTGCATTAAAAGCCGTAGACAAAATTTATAACTGATGCAATAACATTTAAAACAATTTATCGGAAATGTTAACTTTCGACTTTAAATTCTATGTGGAATACTGCATTAAAAGCCGTAGACAAGGTTTAGAACTGATACAATAACATTTAAAACAATTAATCGGAAATGTTAACTTTCGACTTTAAATTCCATGCGGAATACTGCATTAAAAGCCGTAGACAAAGTTTAGAACTGATACAATAACATTTGAAACAATTCATCGGAAATGTTAAC
Organism: Heteromyza rotundicornis; assembly: GCA_951394025.1. Taxonomy (NCBI): domain Eukaryota; kingdom Metazoa; phylum Arthropoda; class Insecta; order Diptera; family Heleomyzidae; genus Heteromyza; species Heteromyza rotundicornis. The sequence goes on from OX596011.1 coordinate 38,127,357, forward strand.
TTTCGACTTTAAGTTATGTGCGGAATACTGCATTAAAGGCCGTAGACAAGGTTTAGAACTGTTACAATAACATTTGAAACAAATCATAGGAAATGTTACCTTTCGACTTTAAAATCCATGCGGAATACTGCATTAAAAGCCGTAGACAAAATTTATAACTGATGCAATAACATTTAAAACAATTTATCGGAAATGTTAACTTTCGACTTTAAATTCTATGTGGAATACTGCATTAAAAGCCGTAGACAAGGTTTAGAACTGATACAATAACATTTAAAACAATTAATCGGAAATGTTAACTTTCGACTTTAAATTCCATGCGGAATACTGCATTAAAAGCCGTAGACAAAGTTTAGAACTGATACAATAACATTTAAAACAATTCATCGGAAATGTTAAATTTCGAACTTAAATTCCATGCGGAATACTGCATTAAAAGCCGTAGATAAAGTTTAGAACTGATACAATAACATTTGAAACAATTCATCGGAAATGTTAACTTTCGACTTTAAGTTATGTGCGGAATACTGCATTAAAGGCCGTAGACAAGGTTTAGAACTGTTACAAAAACATTTAAAACAAATCATAGGAAATGTTACCTTTCGACTTTAAATTCCATGCGGAATACTGCATTAAAAAGCCGTAGACAAAGTTTACAATAACATTTAAAACAATTCATCGGAAATGTTAACTTTCGACTTTAAATTCCATACGGAATACTGCATTAAAAAGCCGTAGACAAAGTTTAGAACTGATACAAAAACATTTAAAACAATTCATCGGAAATGTTAACTTTCGACTTTAAATTCCATGCGGAATACTGTATTAAAGGCCGTAGACAAAGTTTAGAACTGTTACAATAACATTTGAAACAAATCATAGGAAATGCTACCTTTCGACTTTAAAATCCATGCGGAATACTGCATTAAAAGCCGTAGACAAAATTTATAACTGATGCAATAACATTTAAAACAATTTATCGGAAATGTTAACTTTCGACTTTAAATTCTATGTGGAATACTGCATTAAAAGCCGTAGACAAGGTTTAGAACTGATACAATAACATTTAAAACAATTAATCGGAAATGTTAACTTTCGACTTTAAATTCCATGCGGAATACTGCATTAAAGGCCGGAGACAAAGTTTAGAACTGTTACAATAACATTTAAAACAATTCATCGGACATGTTAACTTTCGACCTTAAATTCCATGCGGAATACTGCATTAAAGGCCGCAGACAAAGTTTAGAACTGTTACAATAACATTTAAAACAAATCCTGGGAAATGTTACCTTTCGACTTTAAATTCCATGCGGAATACTGCATTAAAAGCCGTAGACAAAGTTTAGAACTGATACAATAACATTTAAAACAATTCATCGGAAATGTTAACTTTCGACATTAAATTCCATGCGGAATACTGCATTAAAGGCCGTAGACAAAGTTTAGAACTGTTACAATAACATTTAAAACAAATCATTGGAAATGTTACCTTTCGACTTTAAATTCCATGCGGAATACTGCATTAAAAGCCGTAGACAAAATTTATAACTGATGCAATAACATTTAAAACAATTTATCGGAAATGTTAACTTTCGACTTTAAATTCTATGTGGAATACTGCATTAAAAGCCGTAGACAAGGTTTATAACTGATACAATAACATTTAAAACAATTAATCGGAAATGTTACCTTTCGACTTTAAATTCCATGCGGAATACTGCATTAAAAGCCGTAGACAAAGTTTAGAACTGATACAATAACATTTAAAACAATTCATCGGAAATGTTAACTTTCGACCTTAAATTCCATGCGGAATACTGCATTAAAAGCCGTAGACAAAGTTTAGAACTGATACAATAACATTTAAAATAATTCATCGGAAATGTTAACTTTCGACTTTAAATTCCATACGGAATACTGCATTAAAGGCCGTAGACAAAGTTTAGAACTGTTACAATAACATTTGAAACAAATCATAGGAAATGCTACCTTTCGACTTTAAAATCCATGCGGAATACTGCATTAAAAGCCGTAGACAAAATTTATAACTGATGCAATAACATTTAAAACAATTTATCGGAAATGTTAACTTTCGACTTTAAATTCTATGTGGAATACTGCATTAAAAGCCGTAGACAAGGTTTAGAACTGATACAATAACATTTAAAACAATTAATCGGAAATGTTAACTTTCGACTTTAAATTCCATGCGGAATACTGCATTAAAAGCCGTAGACAAAGTTTAGAACTGATACAATAACATTTGAAACAATTCATCGGAAATGTTAACTTTCGACTTTAAGTTATGTGCGGAATACTGCATTAAAGGCCGTAGACAAGGTTTAGAACTGTTACAATAACATTTGAAACAAATCATAGGAAATGTTACCTTTCGACTTTAAAATCCATGCGGAATACTGCATTAAAAGCCGTAGACAAAATTTATAACTGATGCAATAACATTTAAAACAATTTATCGGAAATGTTAACTTTCGACTTTAAATTCTATGTGGAATACTGCATTAAAAGCCGTAGACAAGGTTTAGAACTGATACAATAACATTTAAAACAATTAATCGGAAATGTTAACTTTCGACTTTAAATTCCATGCGGAATACTGCATTAAAAGCCGTAGACAAAGTTTAGAACTGATACAATAACATTTAAAACAATTCATCGGAAATGTTAAATTTCGAACTTAAATTCCATGCGGAATACTGCATTAAAAGCCGTAGATAAAGTTTAGAACTGATACAATAACATTTGAAACAATTCATCGGAAATGTTAACTTTCGACTTTAAGTTATGTGCGGAATACTGCATTAAAGGCCGTAGACAAGGTTTAGAACTGTTACAAAAACATTTAAAACAAATCATAGGAAATGTTACCTTTCGACTTTAAATTCCATGCGGAATACTGCATTAAAAAGCCGTAGACAAAGTTTACAATAACATTTAAAACAATTCATCGGAAATGTTAACTTTCGACTTTAAATTCCATACGGAATACTGCATTAAAAAGCCGTAGACAAAGTTTAGAACTGATACAAAAACATTTAAAACAATTCATCGGAAATGTTAACTTTCGACTTTAAATTCCATGCGGAATACTGTATTAAAAGCCGTAGACAAAATTTAGAACTGATACAATAACATTTAAAACAATTCATCGGAAATGTTAACTTTCGACATTAAATTCCATGCGGAATACTGCATTAAAGGCCGTAGACAAAGTTTAGAACTGTTACGATAACATTTAAAACAAATCATAGGAAATGTTAACTTTCGACCTTAAATTCCATGCGGAATACTACAATAAATGCCGTAGACAAAATTTATAACTGTTACAATAACATTTAAAACAAATCATAGGAAATGTTACCTTTCGACTTTAAATTCCATGCGGAATACTGCATTAAAAAGCCATAGACAAAGTTTACAATAACATCTAAAACAATTCATCGGAAATGTTAACTTTCGACTTTAAATTCCATACGGAATACTGCATTAAAAAGCCGTAGACAAAGTTTAGAACTGATACAAAAACATTTAATCGGAACATTTCATCGGAAATGTTAACTTTCGACTTTAAATTCCATGCGGAATACTACATTAAAGGCCGTAGAAAAATAACATTTAAAACAATTCATCTTAAATGTTAACTTTCGACCTTAAATTCCATGCGGAATACTGCATTAAAGGCCGTAGACAAAGTTTAGAACTGTTACAATAACATTTAAAACAATTCATCGGAAATGTTAACTTTCGACCTTAAATTCCATGCGGAATACTGCATTAAAAGCCGTAGACATAGTTTAGAACTGATACAATAACATTTAAAATAATTCATCGGAAATGTTAACTTTCGACTTTAAATTCCATGCGGAATACTGCATTAAAGGAAGTAGACAAAGTTTAGAACTGTTACAATAACATTTGAAACAAATCATAGGAAATGTTACCTTTCGACTTTAAAATCCATGCGGAATACTGCATTAAAAGCCGTATACAAAATTTATAACTGATGCAATAACATTTAAAACAATTTATCGGAAATGTTAACTTTCGAACTTAAATTCCATGCGGAATACTGCATTAAAAGCCGTAGATAAAGTTTAGAACTGATACAATAACATTTGAAACAATTCATCGGAAATGTTAACTTTCGACTTTAAGTTATGTGCGGAATACTGCATTAAAGGCCGTAGACAAGGTTTAGAACTGTTACAAAAACATTTAAAACAAATCATAGGAAATGTTACCTTTCGACTTTAAATTCCATGCGGAATACTGCATTAAAAAGCCGTAGACAAAGTTTACAATAACATTAAAAACAATTCATCGGAAATGTTAACTTTCGACTTTAAATTCCATACGGAATACTGCATTAAAAAGCCGTAGACAAAGTTTAGAACTGATACAAAAACATTTAAAACAATTCATCGGAAATGTTAACTTTCGACTTTAAATTCCATGCGGAATACTGTATTAAAAGCCGTAGACAAAATTTAGAACTGATACAATAACATTTAAAACAATTCATCGGAAATGTTAACTTTCGACATTAAATTCCATGCGGAATACTGCATTAAAGGTCGTAGACAAAGTTTAGAACTGTTACAATAACATTTAAAACAATTCATCGGAAATGTTAACTTTCGACTTTAAATTCCATGCGGAATACTACGTTAAAGGCCGTAGACAAATAACATATAAAACAATTCATCGGAAATGTTAACTGTCGACCTTAAATTCCATGCGGAATACTGCATTAAAGGCCGTAGACAAAGTTTAGAACTGTTACGATAACATTTAAAACAAATCATAGGAAATGTTAACTTTCGACCTTAAATTCCATGCGGAATACTACAATAAATGCCGTAGACAAAGTTTATAACTGTTACAATAACATTTAAAACAAATCATAGGAAATGTTACCTTTCGACTTTAAATTCCATGCGGAATACTGCATTAAAAAGCCATAGACAAAGTTTACAATAACATCTAAAACAATTCATCGGAAATGTTAACTTTCGACTTTAAATTCCATACGGAATACTGCATTAAAAAGCCGTAGACAAAGTTTAGAACTGATACAAAAACATTTAATCGGAACATTTCATCGGAAATGTTAACTTTCGACTTTAAATTCCATGCGGAATACTACATTAAAGGCCGTAGAAAAATAACATTTAAAACAATTCATCTTAAATGTTAACTTTCGACCTTAAATTCCATGCGGAATACTGCATTAAAGGCCGTAGACAAAGTTTAGAACTGTTACAATAACATTTAAAACAATTCATCGGAAATGTTAACTTTCGACCTTAAATTCCATGCGGAATACTGCATTAAAAGCCGTAGACAAAGTTTAGAACTGATACAATAACATTTAAAATAATTCATCGGAAATGTTAACTTTCGACTTTAAATTCCATGCGGAATACTGCATTAAAGGCCGTAGACAAAGTTTAGAACTTTTACAATAACATTTAAAACAAATCATAGGAAATGTTACCTTTCGACTTTAAATTCCATGCGGAATACTGCATTAAAAGCCGTAGACAAAGTTTAGAACTGATACAATAACATTTAAAACAATTCATCGGAAATGTTAACTTTCGACATTAAATTCCATGCGGAATACTGCATTAAAAGCCGTAGACAAAGTTTAGAACTGATACAATAACATTTAAAACAATTCATAGGAAATGTTAACTTTCGACCTTAAATTCCATGCGGAATACTACATTAAAGGCCGTAGACAAAGTTTAGAACTGTTACAATAACATTTAAAACAATTCATCGGAAATGTTAACTTTCGACCTTAAATTCCATGCGGAATACTGCATTAAAAGCCGTATACAAAGTTTAGAACTGATACAATAACATTTAAAATAATTCATCGGAAATGTTAACTTTCGACTTTAAATTCCATGCGGAATACTTCATTAAAGGCCGTAGACAAAGTTTAGAACTGTTACAATAACATTTAAAACAAATCATAGGAAATGTTACCTTTCGACTTTAAATTCCATGCGGAATACTGCATTAAAAGCCGTAGACAAAATTTAGAACTGATACAATAACATTTAAAACAAATCATAGGAAATGTTACCTTTCGACTTTAAATTCCATGCGGAATACTGCATTAAAAAGCCATAGACAAAGTTTACAATAACATCTAAAACAATTCATCGGAAATGTTAACTTTCGACTTTAAATTCCATACGGAATACTGCATTAAAAAGCCGTAGACAAAGTTTAGAACTGATACAAAAACATTTAATCGGAACATTTCATCGGAAATGTTAACTTTCGACTTTAAATTCCATGCGGAATACTACATTAAAGGCCGTAGAAAAATAACATTTAAAACAATTCATCTTAAATGTTAACTTTCGACCTTAAATTCCATGCGGAATACTGCATTAAAGGCCGTAGACAAAGTTTAGAACTGTTACAATAACATTTAAAACAATTCATCGGAAATGTTAACTTTCGACCTTAAATTCCATGCGGAATACTGCATTAAAAGCCGTAGACAAAGTTTAGAACTGATACAATAACATTTAAAATAATTCATCGGAAATGTTAACTTTCGACTTTAAATTCCATGCGGAATACTGCATTAAAGGCCGTAGACAAAGTTTAGAACTTTTACAATAACATTTAAAACAAATCATAGGAAATGTTACCTTTCGACTTTAAATTCCATGCGGAATACTGCATTAAAAGCCGTAGACAAAGTTTAGAACTGATACAATAACATTTAAAATAATTCATCGGAAATGTTAACTTTCGACTTTAAATTCCATGCGGAATACTGCATTAAAGGCCGTAGACAAAGTTTAGAACTGTTACAATAACATTTAAAACAAATCATAGGAAATGTTACCTTTCGACTTTAAATTCCATGCGGAATACTGTATTAAAAGCCGTAGACAAAATTTAGAACTGATACAATAACATTTAAAACAATTCATCGGAAATGTTAACTTTCGACATTAAATTCCATGCGGAATACTGCATTAAAAGCCGTAGACAAAGTTTAGAACTGATACAATAACATTTAAAACAATTCATAGGAAATGTTAACTTTCGACCTTAAATTCCATGCGGAATACTACATTAAAGGCCGTAGACAAAGTTTAGAACTGTTACAATAACATTTAAAACAATTCATCGGAAATGTTAACTTTCGACCTTAAATTCCATGCGGAATACTGCATTAAAAGCCGTATACAAAGTTTAGAACTGATACAATAACATTTAAAATAATTCATCGGAAATGTTAACTTTCGACTTTAAATTCCATGCGGAATACTTCATTAAAGGCCGTAGACAAAGTTTAGAACTGTTACAATAACATTTAAAACAAATCATAGGAAATGTTACCTTTCGACTTTAAATTCCATGCGGAATACTGCATTAAAAGCCGTAGACAAAATTTAGAACTGATACAATAACATTTAAAACAATTCATCGGAAATGTTAACTTTCGACCATGCGGAATACTACATTAAAGGCCGTAGACAAATAACATTTAAAACAATTCATCTTAAATGTTAAGTTTCAACCTTAAATTCCATGCGGAATACTGCATTATAGACAAAGTTTACAACTGATACAAAAACATTTAAAACAATTCATCGGAAATGTTATCTTAAATTCCATGCGGAATACTACATTAAAGGCCGTAGACAAATAACATTTAAAACAATTCATCGGAAATGTTAACTTTCGACCTTAAATTCCATGCGGAATACTACATTAAAGGCCGTAGACAAAGTTTAGAACTGTTACAATATCATTTAAAACAATTCATCGGAAATGTTAACTTTCGACCTTAAATTCCATGCGGAATATTGCATTAAAAGCCGTATACAAAGTTTAGAACTGATACAATAACATTTAAAATAATTCATTGGAAATGTTAACTTTCGACTTTAAATTCCATGCGGAATACTGTATTAATAGCCGTAGACAAAATTTAGAACTGATACAATAACATTTAAAACAATTCATCGGAAATGTTAACTTTCGACATTAAATTCCATGCGGAATACTGCATTAAAAGTCGTAGACAAAGTTTAGAACTGTTACAATAACATTTAAAACAATTCATCGGAAATGTTAACTTTCGACTTTAAATTCCATGCGGAATACTACGTTAAAGGCCGTAGACAAATAACATATAAAACAATTCATCGGAAATGTTAACTTTCGACCTTAAATTCCATGCGGAATACTGCATTAAAGGCCGTAGACAAAGTTTAGAACTGTTACGATAACATTTAAAACAAATCATAGGAAATGTTAACTTTCGACCTTAAATTCCATGCGGAATACTACAATAAATGCAGTAGACAAAGTTTATAACTGTTACAATAACATTTAAAACAAATCATAGGAAATGTTACCTTTCGACTTTAAATTCCATGCGGAATACTGCATTAAAAAGCCATAGACAAAGTTTACAATAACATCTAAAACAATTCATCGGAAATGTTAACTTCCGACTTTAAATTCCATACGGAATACTGCATTAAAAAGCCGTAGACAAAGTTTAGAACTGATACAAAAACATTTAATCGGAACATTTCATCGGAAATGTTAACTTTCGACTTTAAATTCCATGCGGAATACTACATTAAAGGCCGTAGAAAAATAACATTTAAAACAATTCATCTTAAATGTTAACTTTCGACCTTAAATTCCATGCGGAATACTGCATTAAAGGCCGTAGACAAAGTTTAGAACTGATACAAAAACATTTAAAACAATTCATCGGAAATGTTAACTTTCGACTTTAAATTCCATGCGGAATACTGTATTAAAAGCCGTAGACAAAATTTAGAACTGATACAATAACATTTAAAACAATTCATCGGAAATGTTAACTTTCGACATTAAATTCCATGCGGAATACTGCATTAAAGGCCGTAGACAAAGTTTAGAACTGTTACGATAACATTTAAAACAAATCATAGGAAATGTTAACTTTCGACCTTAAATTCCATGCGGAATACTACAATAAATGCCGTAGACAAAATTTATAACTGTTACAATAACATTTAAAACAAATCATAGGAAATGTTACCTTTCGACTTTAAATTCCATGCGGAATACTGCATTAAAAAGCCATAGACAAAGTTTACAATAACATCTAAAACAATTCATCGGAAATGTTAACTTTCGACTTTAAATTCCATACGGAATACTGCATTAAAAATCCGTAGACAAAGTTTAGAACTGATACAAAAACATTTAATCGGAACATTTCATCGGAAATGTTAACTTTCGACTTTAAATTCCATGCGGAATACTACATTAAAGGCCGTAGAAAAATAACATTTAAAACAATTCATCTTAAATGTTAACTTTCGACCTTAAATTCCATGCGGAATACTGCATTAAAGGCCGTAGACAAAGTTTAGAACTGTTACAATAACATTTAAAACAATTCATCGGAAATGTTAACTTTCGACCTTAAATTCCATGCGGAATACTGCATTAAAAGCCGTAGACATAGTTTAGAACTGATACAATAACATTTAAAATAATTCATCGGAAATGTTAACTTTCGACTTTAAATTCCATGCGGAATACTGCATTAAAGGAAGTAGACAAAGTTTAGAACTGTTACAATAACATTTGAAACAAATCATAGGAAATGTTACCTTTCGACTTTAAAATCCATGCGGAATACTGCATTAAAAGCCGTATACAAAATTTATAACTGATGCAATAACATTTAAAACAATTTATCGGAAATGTTAACTTTCGAACTTAAATTCCATGCGGAATACTGCATTAAAAGCCGTAGATAAAGTTTAGAACTGATACAATAACATTTGAAACAATTCATCGGAAATGTTAACTTTCGACTTTAAGTTATGTGCGGAATACTGCATTAAAGGCCGTAGACAAGGTTTAGAACTGTTACAAAAACATTTAAAACAAATCATAGGAAATGTTACCTTTCGACTTTAAATTCCATGCGGAATACTGCATTAAAAAGCCGTAGACAAAGTTTACAATAACATTTAAAACAATTCATCGGAAATGTTAACTTTCGACTTTAAATTCCATACGGAATACTGCATTAAAAAGCCGTAGACAAAGTTTAGAACTGATACAAAAACATTTAAAACAATTCATCGGAAATGTTAACTTTCGACTTTAAATTCCATGCGGAATACTGTATTAAAAGCCGTAGACAAAATTTAGAACTGATACAATAACATTTAAAACAATTCATCGGAAATGTTAACTTTCGACATTAAATTCCATGCGGAATACTGCATTAAAGGTCGTAGACAAAGTTTAGAACTGTTACAATAACATTTAAAACAATTCATCGGAAATGTTAACTTTCGACTTTAAATTCCATGCGGAATACTACGTTAAAGGCCGTAGACAAATAACATATAAAACAATTCATCGGAAATGTTAACTGTCGACCTTAAATTCCATGCGGAATACTGCATTAAAGGCCGTAGACAAAGTTTAGAACTGTTACGATAACATTTAAAACAAATCATAGGAAATGTTAACTTTCGACCTTAAATTCCATGCGGAATACTACAATAAATGCCGTAGACAAAGTTTATAACTGTTACAATAACATTTAAAACAAATCATAGGAAATGTTACCTTTCGACTTTAAATTCCATGCGGAATACTGCATTAAAAAGCCATAGACAAAGTTTACAATAACATCTAAAACAATTCATCGGAAATGTTAACTTTCGACTTTAAATTCCATACGGAATACTGCATTAAAAAGCCGTAGACAAAGTTTAGAACTGATACAAAAACATTTAATCGGAACATTTCATCGGAAATGTTAACTTTCGACTTTAAATTCCATGCGGAATACTACATTAAAGGCCGTAGAAAAATAACATTTAAAACAATTCATCTTAAATGTTAACTTTCGACCTTAAATTCCATGCGGAATACTGCATTAAAGGCCGTAGACAAAGTTTAGAACTGTTACAATAACATTTAAAACAATTCATCGGAAATGTTAACTTTCGACCTTAAATTCCATGCGGAATACTGCATTAAAAGCCGTAGACAAAGTTTAGAACTGATACAATAACATTTAAAATAATTCATCGGAAATGTTAACTTTCGACTTTAAATTCCATGCGGAATACTGCATTAAAGGCCGTAGACAAAGTTTAGAACTTTTACAATAACATTTAAAACAAATCATAGGAAATGTTACCTTTCGACTTTAAATTCCATGCGGAATACTGCATTAAAAGCCGTAGACAAAGTTTAGAACTGATACAATAACATTTAAAATAATTCATCGGAAATGTTAACTTTCGACTTTAAATTCCATGCGGAATACTGCATTAAAGGCCGTAGACAAAGTTTAGAACTGTTACAATAACATTTAAAACAAATCATAGGAAATGTTACCTTTCGACTTTAAATTCCATGCGGAATACTGTATTAAAAGCCGTAGACAAAATTTAGAACTGATACAATAACATTTAAAACAATTCATCGGAAATGTTAACTTTCGACATTAAATTCCATGCGGAATACTGCATTAAAAGCCGTAGACAAAGTTTAGAACTGATACAATAACATTTAAAACAATTCATAGGAAATGTTAACTTTCGACCTTAAATTCCATGCGGAATACTACATTAAAGGCCGTAGACAAAGTTTAGAACTGTTACAATAACATTTAAAACAATTCATCGGAAATGTTAACTTTCGACCTTAAATTCCATGCGGAATACTGCATTAAAAGCCGTATACAAAGTTTAGAACTGATACAATAACATTTAAAATAATTCATCGGAAATGTTAACTTTCGACTTTAAATTCCATGCGGAATACTTCATTAAAGGCCGTAGACAAAGTTTAGAACTGTTACAATAACATTTAAAACAAATCATAGGAAATGTTACCTTTCGACTTTAAATTTCATGCGGAATACTGCATTAAAAGCCGTAGACAAAATTTAGAACTGATACAATAACATTTAAAACAATTCATCGGAAATGTTAACTTTCGACCATGCGGAATACTACATTAAAGGCCGTAGACAAATAACATTTAAAACAATTCATCTTAAATGTTAAGTTTCAACCTTAAATTCCATGCGGAATACTGCATTATAGACAAAGTTTACAACTGATACAAAAACATTTAAAACAATTCATCGGAAATGTTATCTTAAATTCCATGCGGAATACTACATTAAAGGCCGTAGACAAATAACATTTAAAACAATTCATCGGAAATGTTAACTTTCGACCTTAAATTCCATGCGGAATACTACATTAAAGGCCGTAGACAAAGTTTAGAACTGTTACAATATCATTTAAAACAATTCATCGGAAATGTTAACTTTCGACCTTAAATTCCATGCGGAATATTGCATTAAAAGCCGTATACAAAGTTTAGAACTGATACAATAACATTTAAAATAATTCATTGGAAATGTTAACTTTCGACTTTAAATTCCATGCGGAATACTGTATTAATAGCCGTAGACAAAATTTAGAACTGATACAATAACATTTAAAACAATTCATCGGAAATGTTAACTTTCGACATTAAATTCCATGCGGAATACTGCATTAAAAGTCGTAGACAAAGTTTAGAACTGTTACAATAACATTTAAAACAATTCATCGGAAATGTTAACTTTCGACTTTAAATTCCATGCGGAATACTACGTTAAAGGCCGTAGACAAATAACATATAAAACAATTCATCGGAAATGTTAACTTTCGACCTTAAATTCCATGCGGAATACTGCATTAAAGGCCGTAGACAAAGTTTAGAACTGTTACGATAACATTTAAAACAAATCATAGGAAATGTTAACTTTCGACCTTAAATTCCATGCGGAATACTACAATAAATGCAGTAGACAAAGTTTATAACTGTTACAATAACATTTAAAACAAATCATAGGAAATGTTACCTTTCGACTTTAAATTCCATGCGGAATACTGCATTAAAAAGCCATAGACAAAGTTTACAATAACATCTAAAACAATTCATCGGAAATGTTAACTTTCGACTTTAAATTCCATACGGAATACTGCATTAAAAAGCCGTAGACAAAGTTTAGAACTGATACAAAAACATTTAATCGGAACATTTCATCGGAAATGTTAACTTTCGACTTTAAATTCCATGCGGAATACTACATTAAAGGCCGTAGAAAAATAACATTTAAAACAATTCATCTTAAATGTTAACTTTCGACCTTAAATTCCATGCGGAATACTGCATTAAAGGCCGTAGACAAAGTTTAGAACTGTTACAATAACATTTAAAACAATTCATCGGAAATGTTAACTTTCGACCTTAAATTCCATGCGGAATACTGCATTAAAAGCCGTAGACATAGTTTAGAACTGATACAATAACATTTAAAATAATTCATCGGAAATGTTAACTTTCGACTTTAAATTCCATGCGGAATACTGCATTAAAGGCCGTAGACAAAGTTTAGAACTGTCAAAATAACATTTGAAACAAATCATAGGAAATGTTACCTTTCGACTTTAAAATCCATGCGGAATACTGCATTAAAAGCCGTATACAAAATTTATAACTGATGCAATAACATTTAAAACAATTTATCGGAAATGTTAACTTTCGAACTTAAATTCCATGCGGAATACTGCATTAAATGCCGTAGATAAAGTTTAGAACTGATACAATAACATTTGAAACAATTCATCGGAAATGTTAACTTTCGACTTTAAGTTATGTGCGGAATACTGCATTAAAGGCCGTAGACAAGGTTTAGAACTGTTACAAAAACATTTAAAACAAATCATAGGAAATGTTACCTTTCGACTTTAAATTCCATGCGGAATACTGCATTAAAAAGCCGTAGACAAAGTTTACAATAACATTTAAAACAATTCATCGGAAATGTTAACTTTCGACTTTAAATTCCATACGGAATACTGCATTAAAAAGCCGTAGACAAAGTTTAGAACTGATACAAAAACATTTAAAACAATTCATCGGAAATGTTAACTTTCGACTTTAAATTCCATGCGGAATACTGTATTAAAAGCCGTAGACAAAATTTAGAACTGATACAATAACATTTAAAACAATTCATCGGAAATGTTAACTTTCGACATTAAATTCCATGCGGAATACTGCATTAAAGGTCGTAGACAAAGTTTAGAACTGTTACAATAACATTTAAAACAATTCATCGGAAATGTTAACTTTCGACTTTAAATTCCATGCGGAATACTACGTTAAAGGCCGTAGACAAATAACATATAAAACAATTCATCGGAAATGTTAACTGTCGACCTTAAATTCCATGCGGAATACTGCATTAAAGGCCGTAGACAAAGTTTAGAACTGTTACGATAACATTTAAAACAAATCATAGGAAATGTTAACTTTCGACCTTAAATTCCATGCGGAATACTACAATAAATGCCGTAGACAAAGTTTATAACTGTTACAATAACATTTAAAACAAATCATAGGAAATGTTACCTTTCGACTTTAAATTCCATGCGGAATACTGCATTAAAAAGCCATAGACAAAGTTTACAATAACATCTAAAACAATTCATCGGAAATGTTAACTTTCGACTTTAAATTCCATACGGAATACTGCATTAAAAAGCCGTAGACATAGTTTAGAACTGATACAAAAACATTTAATCGGAACATTTCATCGGAAATGTTAACTTTCGACTTTAAATTCCATGCGGAATACTACATTAAAGGCCGTAGAAAAATAACATTTAAAACAATTCATCTTAAATGTTAACTTTCGACCTTAAATTCCATGCGGAATACTGCATTAAAGGCCGTAGACAAAGTTTAGAACTGTTACAATAACATTTAAAACAATTCATCGGAAATGTTAACTTTCGACCTTAAATTCCATGCGGAATACTGCATTAAAAGCCGTAGACAAAGTTTAGAACTGATACAATAACATTTAAAATAATTCATCGGAAATGTTAACTTTCGACTTTAAATTCCATTCGGAATACTGCATTAAAGGCCGTAGACAAAGTTTAGAACTTTTACAATAACATTTAAAACAAATCATAGGAAATGTTACCTTTCGACTTTAAATTCCATGCGGAATACTGCATTAAAAGCCGTAGACAAAGTTTAGAACTGATACTATAACATTTAAAATAATTCATCGGAAATGTTAACTTTCGACTTTAAATTCCATGCGGAATACTGCATTAAAGGCCGTAGACAAAGTTTAGAACTGTTACAATAACATTTAAAACAAATCATAGGAAATGTTACCTTTCGACTTTAAATTCCATGCGGAATACTGTATTAAAAGCCGTAGACAAAATTTAGAACTGATACAATAACATTTAAAACAATTCATCGGAAATGTTAACTTTCGACATTAAATTCCATGCGGAATACTGCATTAAAAGCCGTAGACAAAGTTTAGAACTGATACAATAACATTTAAAACAATTCATAGGAAATGTTAACTTTCGACCTTAAATTCCATGCGGAATACTACATTAAAGGCCGTAGACAAAGTTTAGAACTGTTACAATAACATTTAAAACAATTCATCGGAAATGTTAACTTTCGACCTTAAATTCCATGCGGAATACTGCAGTAAAAGCCGTATACAAAGTTTAGAACTGATACAATAACATTTAAAATAATTCATCGGAAATGTTACCTTTCGACTTTAAATTCCATGCGGAATACTTCATTAAAGGCCGTAGACAAAGTTTAGAACTGTTACAATAACATTTAAAACAAATCATAGGAAATGTTACCTTTCGACTTTAAATTCCATGAGGAATACTGCATTAAAAGCCGTAGACAAAATTTAGAACTGATACAATAACATTTAAAACAATTCATCGGAAATGTTAACTTTCGACCATGCGGAATACTACATTAAAGGCCGTAGACAAATAACATTTAAAACAATTCATCTTAAATGTTAAGTTTCAACCTTAAATTCCATGCGGAATACTGCATTATAGACAAAGTTTACAACTGATACAAAAACATTTAAAACAATTCATCGGAAATGTTATCTTTCGACTTTAAATTCCATGCGGAATACTACATTAAAGGCCGTAGACAAATAACATTTAAAACAATTCATCGGAAATGTTAACTTTCGACCTTAAATTCCATGCGGAATACTACATTAAAGGCCGTAGACAAAGTTTAGAACTGTTACAATATCATTTAAAACAATTCATCGGAAATGTTAACTTTCGACCTTAAATTCCATGCGGAATATTGCATTAAAAGCCGTATACAAAGTTTAGAACTGATACAATAACATTTAAAATAATTCATTGGAAATGTTAACTTTCGACTTTAAATTCCATGCGGAATACTGTATTAATAGCCGTAGACAAAATTTAGAACTGTTACAATATCATTTAAAACAATTCATCGGAAATGTTAACTTTCGACATTAAATTCCATGCGGAATACTGCATTAAAAGTCGTAGACAAAGTTTAGAACTGTTACAATAACATTTAAAACAATTCATCGGAAATGTTAACTTTCGACTTTAAATTCCATGCGGAATACTACGTTAAAGGCCGTAGACAAATAACATATAAAACAATTCATCGGAAATGTTAACTTTCGACCTTAAATTCCATGCGGAATACTGCATTAAAGGCCGTAGACAAAGTTTAGAACTGTTACGATAACATTTAAAACAAATCATAGGAAATGTTAACTTTCGACCTTAAATTCCATGCGGAATACTACAATAAATGCAGTAGACAAAGTTTATAACTGTTACAATAACATTTAAAACAAATCATAGGAAATGTTACCTTTCGACTTTAAATTCCATGCGGAATACTGCATTAAAAAGCCATAGACAAAGTTTACAATAACATCTAAAACAATTCATCGGAAATGTTAACTTTCGACTTTAAATTCCATACGGAATACTGCATTAAAAAGCCGTAGGCAAAGTTTAGAACTGATACAAAAACATTTAATCGGAACATTTCATCGGAAATGTTAACTTTCGACTTTAAACTCCATGCGGAATACTACATTAAAGGCCGTAGACAAAGTTTAGAACTGTTACAATAACATTTAAAACAATTCATCGGAAATGTTAACTTTCGACCTTAAATTCCATGCGGAATACTGCAGTAAAAGCCGTATACAAAGTTTAGAACTGATACAATAACATTTAAAATAATTCATCGGAAATGTTAACTTTCGACTTTAAATTCCATGCGGAATACTTCATTAAAGGCCGTAGACAAAGTTTAGAACTGTTACAATAACATTTAAAACAAATCATAGGAAATGTTACCTTTCGACTTTAAATTCCATGCGGAATACTGCATTAAAAGCCGTAGACAAAATTTAGAACTGATACAATAACATTTAAAACAATTCATCGGAAATGTTAACTTTCGACCATGCGGAATACTGCATTAAAGGCCGTAGACAAATAACATTTAAAACAATTCATCTTAAATGTTAAGTTTCAACCTTAAATTCCATGCGGAATACTGCATTATAGACAAAGTTTACAACTGATACAAAAACATTTAAAACAATTCATCGGAAATGTTATCTTTCGACTTTAAATTCCATGCGGAATACTACATTAAAGGCCGTAGACAAATAACATTTAAAACAATTCATCGGAAATGTTAACTTTCGACCTTAAATTCCATGCGGAATACTACATTAAAGGCCGTAGACAAAGTTTAGAACTGTTACAATATCATTTAAAACAATTCATCGGAAATGTTAACTTTCGACCTTAAATTCCATGCGGAATATTGCATTAAAAGCCGTATACAAAGTTTAGAACTGATACAATAACATTTAAAATAATTCATTGGAAATGTTAACTTTCGACTTTAAATTCCATGCGGAATACTGTATTAAAAGCCGTAGACAAAATTTAGAACTGATACAATAACATTTAAAACAATTCATCGGAAATGTTAACTTTCGACATTAAATTCCATGCGGAATACTGCATTAAAAGTCGTAGACAAAGTTTAGAACTGTTACAATAACATTTAAAACAATTCACCGGAAATGTTAACTTTCGACTTTAAATTCCATGCGGAATACTACGTTAAAGGCCGTAGACAAATAACATATAAAACAATTCATCGGAAATGTTAACTTTCGACCTTAAATTCCATGCGGAATACTACAATAAATGCAGTAGACAAAGTTTATAACTGTTACAATAACATTTAAAACAAATCATAGGAAATGTTACCTTTCGACTTTAAATTCCATGCGGAATACTGCATTAAAAAGCCATAGACAAAGTTTACAATAACATCTAAAACAATTCATCGAAAATGTTAACTTTCGACTTTAAATTCCATACGGAATACTGCATTAAAAAGCCGTAGACAAAGTTTAGAACTGATACAAAAACATTTAATCGGAACATTTATCGGAAATGTTAACTTTCGACTTTAAATTCCATGCGGAATACTACATTAAAGGCCGTAGACAAAGTTTAGAACTGTTACAATAACATTTAAAACAATTCATCGGAAATGTTAACTTTCGACCTTAAATTCCATGCGGAATACTGCAGTAAAAGCCGTATACAAAGTTTAGAACTGATACAATAACATTTAAAATAATTCATCGGAAATGTTAACTTTCGACTTTAAATTCCATGCGGAATACTTCATTAAAGGCCGTAGACAAAGTTTAGAACTGTTACAATAACATTTAAAACAAATCATAGGAAATGTTACCTTTCGACTTTAAATTCCATGCGGAATACTGCATTAAAAGCCGTAGACAAAATTTAGAACTGATACAATAACATTTAAAACAATTCATCTGAAATGTTAACTTTCGACCATGCGGAATACTACATTAAAGGCCGTAGACAAATAACATTTAAAACAATTCATCTTAAATGTTAAGTTTCAACCTTAAATTCCATGCGGAATACTGCATTATAGACAAAGTTTACAACTGATACAAAAACATTTAAAACAATTCATCGGAAATGTTATCTTTCGACTTTAAATTCCATGCGGAATACTACATTAAAGGCCGTAGACAAATAACATTTAAAACAATTCATCGGAAATGTTAACTTTCGACCTTAAATTCCATGCGGAATACTACATTAAAGGCCGTAGACAAAGTTTAGAACTGTTACAATATCATTTAAAACAATTCATCGGAAATGTTAACTTTCGACCTTAAATTCCATGCGGAATATTGCATTAAAAGCCGTATACAAAGTTTAGAACTGATACAATAACATTTAAAATAATTCATTGGAAATGTTAACTTTCGACTTTAAATTCCATGCGGAATACTGTATTAAAAGCCGTAGACAAAATTTAGAACAGATACAATAACATTTAAAACAATTCATCGGAAATGTTAACTTTCGACATTAAATTCCATGCGGAATACTGCATTAAAAGTCGTAGACAAAGTTTAGAACTGTTACAATAACATTTAAAACAATTCACCGGAAATGTTAACTTTCGACTTTAAATTCCATGCGGAATACTACGTTAAAGGCCGTAGACAAATAACATATAAAACAATTCATCGGAAATGTTAACTTTCGACCTTAAATTCCATGCGGAATACTGCATTAAAGGCCGTAGACAAAGTTTAGAACTGTTACGATAACATTTAAAACAAATCATAGGAAATGTTAACTTTCGACCTTAAATTCCATGCGGAATACTACAATAAATGCAGTAGACAAAGTTTATAATTGTTACAATAACATTTAAAACAAATCATAGGAAATGTTACCTTTCGACTTTAAATTCCATGCGGAATACTGCATTAAAAAGCCATAGACAAAGTTTACAATAACATCTAAAACAATTCATCGGAAATGTTAACTTTCGACTTTAAATTCCATACGGAATACTGCATTAAAAAGCCGTAGACAAAGTTTAGAACTGATACAAAAACATTTAATCGGAACATTTCATCGGAAATGTTAACTTTCGACTTTAAATTCCATGCGGAATAGTACATTAAAGGCCGTAGAAAAATAACATTTAAAACAATTCATCTTAAATGTTAACTTTCGACCTTAAATTCCATACGGAATACTGCATTAAAGGCCGTAGACAAAGTTTAGAACTGTTACAATAACATTTAAAACAATTCATCGGAAATGTTAACTTTCGACCTTAAATTCCATGCGGAATACTGCATTAAAAGCCGTAGACAAAGTTTAGAACTGATACAATTACATTTAAAATAATTCATCGGAAATGTTAACTTTCGACTTTAAATTCCATGCGGAATACTGCATTAAAGGCCGTAGACAAAGTTTAGAACTGTTACAATAACATTTAAAACAAATCATAGGAAATGTTACCTTTCGACTTTAAATTCCATGCGGAATACTGCATTAAAAGCCGTAGACAACGTTTAGAACTGATACAATAACATTTAAAATAATTCATCGGAAATGTTAACTTTCGACTTTAAATTCCATGCGGAATACTGCATTAAAGGCCGTAGACAAAGTTTAGAACTGTTACAATAACATTTAAAACAAATCATAGGAAATGTTACCTTTCGACTTTAAATTCCATGCGGAATACTGCATTAAAAGCCGTAGACAAAGTTTAGAACTGATACAATAACATTTAAAATAATTCATCGGAAATGTTAACTTTCGACTTTAAATTCCATGCGGAATACTGCATTAAAGGCCGTAGACAAAATTTAGAACTGATACAATAACATTTAAAACAATTCATCGGAAATGTTAACTTTCGACTTTAAATTCCATGCGGAATACTGCATTAAAAGCCGTAGACAAAGTTTAGAACTGATACAATAACATTTAAAATAATTCATCGGAAATGTTAACTTTCGACTTTAAATTCCATGCGGAATACTGCATTAAAGGCCGTAGACAAAGTTTAGAACTGTTACAATAACATTTAAAACAAATCATAGGAAATGTTACCTTTCGACTTTAAATTCCATGCGGAATACTGTATTAAAAGCCGTAGACAAAATTTAGAACTGATACAATAACATTTAAAACAATTCATCGGAAATGTTAACTTTCGACATTAAATTCCATGCGGAATACTGCATTAAAAGCCGTAGACAAAGTTTAGAACTGATACAATAACATTTAAAACAAATCATAGGAAATGTTACCTTTCGACCTTAAATTCCATGCGGAATACTACATTAAAGGCCGTAGACAAAGTTTAGAACTGTTACAATAACATTTAAAACAATTCATCGGAAATGTTAACTTTCGACCTTAAATTCCATGCGGAATACTGCATTAAAAGCCGTATACAAAGTTTAGAACTGATACAATAACATTTAAAATAATTCATCGGAAATGTTAACTTTCGACCTTAAATTCCATGCGGAATACTGCATTAAAAGCCGTAGACAAAATTTAGAACTGATACAATAACATTTAAAACAATTCATCGGAAATGTTAACTTTCGACCATGCGGAATACTACATTAAAGGCCGTAGACAAATAACATTTAAAACAATTCATCTTAAATGTTAAGTTTCAACCTTAAATTCCATGCGGAATACTGCATTATAGACAAAGTTTACAACTGATACAAAAACATTTAAAACAATTCATCGGAAATGTTATCTTTCGACTTTAAATTCCATGCGGAATACTACATTAAAGGCCGTAGACAAATAACATTTAAAACAATTCATCGGAAATGTTAACTTTCGACCTTAAATTCCATGCGGAATACTACATTAAAGGCCGTAGACAAAGTTTAGAACTGTTACAATATCATTTAAAACAATTCATCGGAAATGTTAACTTTCGACCTTAAATTCCATGCGGAATATTGCATTAAAAGCCGTATACAAAATTTAGAACTGATACAATAACATTTAAAATAATTCATTGGAAATGTTAACTTTCGACTTTAAATTCCATGCGGAATACTGCATTAAAAGCCGTAGACAAAATTTAGAACTGATACAATAACATTTAAAACAATTCATCGGAAATGTTAACTTTCGACCTTAAATTCCATGCGGAAAACTGCATTAAAAGCTGTAGACAAAGTTTAGAACTGATACAACAACGTTTAAAACAATTAATCGGAAATGTTAACTTTCGACTTTAAATTCCATGCGGAATACTGCATTAAAAGCCGTAGACAAAGTTTAGAATTGATACAATAACATTTAAAACAATTCATCGGAAATGTTAACTTTCGACCTTAAATTCTATGCGGAATACTGCATTAAAAGCCGTAGACAAAGTTTAGAACAGATACAATAACATTTGAAATAATTCATCGGAAATGATAACTTTCGACTTTAAGCTCTGTGCGGAATACTGCATTAAAGGCCGTAGACAAAGTTTAGAACTGTTACAATAACATTTAAAACAAATCATAGGAAATGTTACCTTTCGTCTTTAAATTCCATGCGGAATACTGCAATAAAAGCCGTAGACAAAATTTAGAACTGATACAATAGCATTTTAAACAATTCATCGGAAATGTTAACTTTCGACCTTAAATTCCATGCGGAATACTACATCAAAGGCCGTAGACAAAGTTTAGAACTGTTACAATAACATTTAAAACAATTCATCGGAAATGTTAACTTTCGACCATAAATTCCATGCGGAATACTACGTTAAAGGCCATAGACAAAGTTTAGAACTGTTACAATAACATTTAAAATAATTCATCGGAAATGTTAACTTTCGACTTTAAATTCCATGCGGAATACTGCATTAAAGGCCGTAGACAAAGTTTAGAACTGTTACAATAACATTTAAAACAATTCATCGGACATGTTAACTTTCGACTTTAAATTCCATGCGTAATACTGCATTAAAGGCCGTAGACAAAGTTTAGAACTGTTACAATAACATTTAAAATAATTCATCGGAAATGTTAACTTTCGACCATGCGGAATACTACATTAAAGGCCGTAGACAAATAACATTTAAAACAATTCATCTTAAATGTTAAGTTTCAACCTTAAATTCCATGCGGAATACTGCATTATAGACAAAGTTTACAACTGATACAAAAACATTTAAAACAATTCATCGGAAATGTTATCTTTCGACTTTAAATTCCATGCGGAATACTACATTAAAGGCCGTAGACAAATAACATTTAAAACAATTCATCGGAAATGTTAACTTTCGACCTTAAATTCCATGCGGAATACTACATTAAAGGCCGTAGACAAAGTTTAGAACTGTTACAATATCATTTAAAACAATTCATCGGAAATGTTAACTTTCGACATTAAATTCCATGCGGAATACTGCATTAAAAGCCGTAGACAAAGTTTAGAACTGATACAATAACATTTAAAATAATTCATCGGAAATGTTAACTTTCGACTTTAAATTCCATGCGGAATACTGCATTAAAGGCCGTAGACAAAGTTTAGAACTGTTACAATAACATTTAAAACAAATCATAGGAAATGTTACCTTTCGACTTTAAATTCCATGCGGAATACTGTATTAAAAGCCGTAGACAAAATTTAGAACTGATACAATAACATTTAAAACAATTCATAGGAAATGTTACCTTTCGACCTTAAATTCCATGCGGAATACTACATTAAAGGCCGTAGACAAAGTTTAGAACTGTTACAATAACATTTAAAACAATTCATCGGAAATGTTAACTTTCGACCTTAAATTCCATGCGGAATACTGCATTAAAAGCCGTATACAAAGTTTAGAACTGATACAATAACATTTAAAATAATTCATCGGAAATGTTAACTTTCGACTTTAAATTCCATGCGGAATACTTCATTAAAGGCCGTAGACAAAGTTTAGAACTGTTACAATAACATTTAAAACAAATCATAGGAAATGTTACCTTTCGACTTTAAATTCCATGCGGAATACTGCATTAAAAGCCGTAGAAAAAATTTTTAACTGATACAATAACATTTAAAACAATTCATCGGAAATGTTAACTTTCGACCATGCGGAATACTACTTTAAAGGCCGTAGACAAATAACATTTAAAACAATTCATCTTAAATGTTAAGTTTCAACCTTAAATTCCATGCGGAATACTGCATTATAGACAAAGTTTACAACTGATACAAAAACATTTAAAACAATTCATCGGAAATGTTATCTTTCGACTTTAAATTCCATGCGGAATACTACATTAAAGGCCGTAGACAAATAACATTTAAAACAATTCATCGGAAATGTTAACTTTCGACCTTAAATTCCATGCGGAATACTACATTAAAGGCCGTATACAAAGTTTAGAACTGATACAATAACATTTAAAATAATTCATTGGAAATGTTAACTTTCGACTTTAAATTCCATGCGGAATACTGCATTAAAAGCCGTAGACAAAATTTAGAACTGATACAATAACATTTAAAACAATTCATCGGAAATGTTAACTTTCGACCTTAAATTCCATGCGGAAAACTGCATTAAAAGCTGTAGACAAAGTTTAGAACTGATACAACAACGTTTAAAACAATTAATCGGAAATGTTAACTTTCGACTTTAAATTCCATGCGGAATACTGCATTAAAAGCCGTAGACAAAGTTTAGAACTGATACAATAACATTTAAAACAATTCATCGGAAATGTTAACTTTCGACCTTAAATTCTATGCGGAATACTGCATTAAAAGCCGTAGACAAAGTTTAGAACAGATACAATGACATTTGAAATAATTCTTCGGAAATGATAACTTTCGACTTTAAGCTCTGTGCGGAATACTGCATTAAAGGCCGTAGACAAAGTTTAGAACTGTTACAATAACATTTAAAACAAATCATAGGAAATGTTACCTTTCGTCTTTAAATTCCATGCGGAATACTGCAATAAAAGCCGTAGACAAAATTTAGAACTGATACAATAGCATTTTAAACAATTCATCGGAAATGTTAACTTTCGACTTTAAATTCCATGCGGAATACTGCAATAAAAGCCGTAGACAAAATTTAGAACTGATACAATAGCATTTTAAACAATTCATCGGAAATGTTAACTTTCGACTTTAAATTCCATGCGGAATACTACATCAAAGGCCGTAGACAAAGTTTAGAACTGTTACAATAACATTTAAAACAATTCATCGGAAATGTTAACTTTCGACCAAAAATTCCATGCGGAATACTACGTTAAAGGCCATAGACAAAGTTTAGAACTGTTACAATAACATTTAAAATAATTCATCGGAAATGTTAACTTTCGACTTTAAATTCCATGCGGAATACTGCATTAAAGGCCGTAGACAAAGTTTAGAACTGTTACAATAACATTTAAAACAATTCATCGGACATGTTAACTTTCGACTTTAAATTCCATGCGTAATACTGCATTAAAGGCCGTAGACAAAGTTTAGAACTGTTACAATAACATTTAAAATAATTCATCGGAAATGTTAACTTTCGACCATGCGGAATACTACATTAAAGGCCGTAGACAAATAACATTTAAAACAATTCATCTTAAATGTTAAGTTTCAACCTTAAATTCCATGCGGAATACTGCATTATAGACAAAGTTTACAACTGATACAAAAACATTTAAAACAATTCATCGGAAATGATATCTTTCGACTTTAATTTACATGCGGAATACTACATTAAAGGCCGTAGACAAATAACATTTAAAACAATTCATCGGAAATGTTAACTTTCGACCTTAAATTCCATGCGGAATACTACATTAAAGGCCGTAGACAAAGTTTAGAACTGTTACAATATCATTTAAAACAATTCATCGGAAATGTTAACTTTCGACCTTAAATTCCATGCGGAAAACTGCATTAAAAGCTGTAGACAAAGTTTAGAACTGATACAACAACGTTTAAAACAATTAATCGGAAATGTTAACTTTCGACTTTAAATTCCATGCGGAATACTGCATTAAAAGCCGTAGACAAAGTTTAGAACTGATACAATAACATTTAAAACAATTCATCGGAAATGTTAACTTTCGACCTTAAATTCTATGCGGAATACTGCATTAAAAGCCGTAGACAAAGTTTAGAACAGATACAATAACATTTGAAATAATTCATCGGAAATGATAACTTTCGACTTTAAGCTCTGTGCGGAATACTGCATTAAAGGCCGTAGACAAAGTTTAGAACTGTTACAATAACATTTAAAACAAATCATAGGAAATGTTACCTTTCGTCTTTAAATTCCATGCGGAATACTGCAATAAAAGCCGTAGACAAAATTTAGAACTGATACAATAGCATTTTAAACAATTCATCGGAAATGTTAACTTTCGACCTTAAATTCCATGCGGAATACTACATCAAAGGCCGTAGACAAAGTTTAGAACTGTTACAATAACATTTAAAACAATTCATCGGAAATGTTAACTTTCGACCATAAATTCCATGCGGAATACTACGTTAAAGGCCATAGGCAAAGTTTAGAACTGTTACAATAACATTTAAAATAATTCATCGGAAATGTTAACTTTCGACTTTAAATTCCATGCGGAATACTGCATTAAAGGCCGTAGACAAAGTTTAGAACTGTTACAATAACATTTAAAACAATTCATCGGACATGTTAACTTTCGACTTTAAATTCCATGCGTAATACTGCATTAAAGGCCGTAGACAAAGTTTAGAACTGTTACAATAACATTTAAAAGAAATCATAGGAAATGTTACCTTTCACTTTAAATTCCATGCGGAATACTGCATTAAAAGCCGTTGACAAAATTTAGAACTGATACAATAACATTTAAAACAATTCATCGGAAATGTTAACTTTCGACCATGCGGAATACTACATTAAAGGCCGTAGACAAATAACATTTAAAACAATTCATCTTAAATGTTAAGTTTCAACCTTAAATTCCATGCGGAATACTGCATTATAGACAAAGTTTACAACTGATACAAAAACATTTAAAACAATTCATCGGAAATGTTATCTTTCGACTTTAAATTCCATGCGGAATACTGCATTAAAGGCCGTAGACAAATAACATTTAAAACAATTCATCGGAAATGTTAACTTTCGACCTTAAATTCCATGCGGAATACTACATTAAACTCCGTAGACAAAGTTTAGAACTGTTACAATATCATTTAAAACAATTCATCGGAAATGTTAACTTTCGACCTTAAATTCCATGCGGAATATTGCATTAAAAGCCGTATACAAAGTTTAGAACTGATACAATAACATTTAAAATAATTCATTGGAAATGTTAACTTTCGACTTTAAATTCCATGCGGAATACTGCATTAAAGGCCGTAGACAAAGTTTAGAACTGTTACAATAACATTTAAAACAAATCATAGGAAATGTTACCTTTCGACTTTAAATTCCATGCGGAATACTGCATTAAAAGCCGTAGACAAAATTCAGAACTGATACAATTACATTTAAAACAATTCATCGGAAATGTTAACTTTCGACCTTAAATTCCATGCGGAAAACTGCATTAAAAGCTGTAGACAAAGTTTAGAACTGA
The DNA here is from genome assembly GCA_951394025.1 of Heteromyza rotundicornis. Lineage (NCBI taxonomy): Eukaryota > Metazoa > Arthropoda > Insecta > Diptera > Heleomyzidae > Heteromyza > Heteromyza rotundicornis. Next base: position 38,154,844 of record OX596011.1, read on the forward strand.
TACAACAACGTTTAAAACAATTAATCGGAAATGTTAACTTTCGACTTTAAATTCCATGCGGAATACTGCATTAAAAGCCGTAGACAAAGTTTAGAACTGATACAATAACATTTAAAACAATTCATCGGAAATGTTAACTTTCGACCTTAAATTCTATGCGGAATACTGCATTAAAAGCCGTAGACAAAGTTTAGAACAGATACAATAACATTTGCTATAATTCATCGGAAATGATAACTTTCGACTTTAAGTTCTGTGCGGAATACTGCATTAAAGGCCGTAGGCAAAGTTTAGAACTGTTACAATAACATTTAAAACAAATCATAGGAAATGTTACCTTTCGTCTTTAAATTCCATGCGGAATACTGCAAAAAAAGCCGTAGACAAAATTTAGAACTGATACAATAGCATTTTAAACAATTCATCGGAAATGTTAACTTTCGACCTTAAATTCCATGCGGAATACTACTTCAAAGGCCGTAGACAATGTTTAGAACTGTTACAATAACATTTAAAACAATTCATCGGAAATGTTAACTTTCGACTTTAAATTCCATGCGGAATACTGCATTAAAGGCCGTAGACAAAGTTTAGAACTGTTACAATAACATTTAAAACAAATCATAGGAAATGTTATTTTTCGACTTTAAATTCCTTGCGGAATACTGCATTAAAAGCCGTAGACAAAATTTAGAACTGATACAATAACATTTAAAACAATTCATTGGAAATGTTAACTTTCGACCTTAAATTCCATGCGGAATACTGCATTAAAGGCCGTAGACAAAGTTTAGAACTGTTACGATAACATTTAAAACAAATCATAGGAAATGTTAACTTTCGACCTTAAATTCCATGCGGAATACTACAATAAATGCCGTAGACAAAGTTTATAACTGTTACAATAACATTTAAAACAAATCATAGGAAATGTTACTTTTCGACTTTAAATTTCATGCGGAATACTGCATTAAAGGCCGTAGACAAAGTTTAGAACTGTTACGATAACATTTAAAACAAATCATAGGAAATGTTAACTTTCGACCTTAAATTCCATGCGACCTTACAATAAATGCCGTAGACAAAGTTTATAACTGTTACAATAACATTTAAAACAAATCATAGGAAATGTTACTTTTCGACTTTAAATTTCATGCGGAATACTGCATTAAAAGCCGTAGACAAAATTTAGAACTGATACAATAACATTTAAAACAATTCATTGGAAATGTTAACTTTCGACCTTAAATTCCATGCGGAATACTGCATTAAAAGCCGTAGACAAAGTTTAGAACTGATACAATAACATTTAAAGCAATTTATCGGAAATGTTAACTGTCGACCTTAAATTCCTTGCGGAATACTACATTAAAGGCCGTAGACAAAGTTTAGAACTGTTACAATAACATTTGAAACAAATCATAGGAAATGTTACCTTTCGACTTTAAAATCCATGCGGAATACTGCATTAAAAGCCGTAGACAAAATTTATAACTGATACAATAACATTTAAAACAATTTATCGGAAATGTTAACTTTCGACCTTAAATTCTATGCGGAATACTGCATTAAAAGCCGTAGACAAGGTTTAGAACTGATACAATAACATTTAAAACAATTAATCGGAAATGTTAACTTTCGACTTTAAATTCCATGCGGAATACTGCATTCAAAGCCGTAGACAAAGTTTAGAACTGATACAATAACATTTAAAACAATTCATCGGAAATGTTACTTTTCGACTTTAAATTTCATGCGGAATACTGCATTAAAAGCCGTAGACAAAATTTAGAACTGATACAATAACATTTAAAACAATTCATTGGAAATGTTAACTTTCGACCTTAAATTCCATGCGGAATACTGCATTAAAAGCCGTAGACAAAGTTTAGAACTGATACAATAACATTTAAAGCAATTTATCGGAAATGTTAACTGTCGACCTTAAATTCCTTGCGGAATACTACATTAAAGGCCGTAGACAAAGTTTAGAACTGTTACAATAACATTTGAAACAAATCATAGGAAATGTTACCTTTCGACTTTAAAATCCATGCAGAATACTGCATTAAAAGCCGTAGACAAAATTTATAACTGATACAATAACATTTAAAACAATTTATCGGAAATGTTAACTTTCGACCTTAAATTCTATGCGGAATACTGCATTAAAAGCCGTAGACAAGGTTTAGAACTGATACAATAACATTTAAAACAATTAATCGGAAATGTTAACTTTCGACTTTAAATTCCATGCGGAATACTGCATTAAAAGCCGTAGACAAAGTTTAGAACTGATACAATAACATTTAAAACAATTCATCGGAAATGTTAACTTTCGAACTTAAATTCCATGCGGAATACTGCATTAAAAGCCGTAGACAAAGTTTAGAACAGATACAATAACATTAGAAATAATTCATCGGAAATGATAACTTTCGACTTTAAGTTCTGTGCGGAATACTGCATTAAAGGCCGTAGATAAAGTTTAGAACTGATACAATAACATTTGAAACAATTCATCGGAAATGTTCACTTTCGACTTTAAGTTATGTGCGGAATACTGCATTAAAGGCATTAAAGGAATACTGCATTAAAGGCCGTAGACAAAGTTTAGAACTGTTACAATAACATTTAAAACAAATCATAGGAAATGTTACCTTTCGACTTTAAATTCCATGCGGAATACTACATTAAAGGCCGTTGAAAAATAACATTTAAAACAATTCATCTTAAATGTTAACTTTCGACCTTAAATTCCATGCGGAATACTGCATTAAAGGCCGTAGACAAAGTTTAGAACTGTTACAATAACATTTAAAACAGTTCATCGGAAATGTTAACTCTCGACCTTAAATTCCATGCGGAATACTGCATTAAAAGCCGTAGACAAAGTTTAGAACTGATACAATAACTTTTAAAATAATTCATCGGAAATGTTAACTTTCGACTTTAAATTCCATGAGGAATACTGCATTAATGGCCGTAGACAAAGTTTAGAACTGTTACAATAACATTTAAAACAAATCATATTAAATGTTACCTTTCGACCTTAAATTCCATGCGGAATACTACATTAAAGGCCGTAGACAAAGTTTAGAACTGTTACAATAACATTTAAAACAATGCATCGGAAATGTTAACTTTCGACCTTAAATTCCATGCGGAATACTTCATTAAAGGCCGTAGACAAAGTTTAGAACTGTTACAATAACATTTAAAACAAATCATAGGAAATGTTACCTTTCGACTTTAAATTCCATGCGGAATACTGCATTAAAAGCCGTGTACAAAGTTTAGAACTGCTACAATAACATTTAAAATAATTCATTGGAAATGTTAACTTTCGACTTTAAATTCCATGCGGAATACTGCATTAAAGGCCGAAGACAAAGTTTAGAACTGTTACAATAACATTTAAAACAAATCATAGGAAATGTTACCTTTCGACTTTAAATTCCATGCGGAATACTGCATTAAAAGCCGTAGACAAAATTTAGAACTGATACAATAACATTTAAAACAATTCATCGGAAATGTTAACTTTCGACCTTAAATTCCATGCGGAATACTACATTAAAGGCCGTAGACAAAGTTTACAACTGTTACAATAACATTTAAAACAATTCATCGGAAATGTTAACTTTCGACCTTAAATTCCATGCGGAATACTGCATTAAAAGCCGTATACAAAGTTTAGAACTGATACAATAACATTTAAAATAATTCATCGGAAATGTTAACTTTCGACTTTAAATTCCATGCGGAATACTTCATTAAAGGCCGTAGACAAAGTTTAGAACTGTTACAATAACATTTAAAACAAATCATAGGAAATGTTACCTTTCGACTTTAAATTCCATGCGGAATACTGCATTAAAAGCCGTAGACAAAATTTAGAACTGATACAATAACATTTAAAACAATTCATCGGAAATGTTAACTTTCGACCTTAAATTCCATGCGGAATACTACATTAAAGGCCGTAGACAAAGTTTACAACTGTTACAATAACATTTAAAACAATTCATCGGAAATGTTAACTTTCGACCTTAAATTCCATGCGGAATACTGCATTAAAAGCCGTAGACAAAATTTAGAACTGATACAATAACATTTAAAACAATTCATCGGAAATGTTAACTTTCGACCAATGCGGAATACTACATTAAAGGCAGTAGACAAATAACATTTAAAACCATTCATCTTAAATGTTAAGTTTCAACCTTAAATTCCATGCGGAATACTGCATTATAGACAAAGTTTACAACTGATACAAAAACATTTAAAACAATTCATCGGAAATGTTATCTTTCGACTTTAAATTCCATGCGGAATACTACATTAAAGGCCGTAGACAAATAACATTTAAAACAATTCATCGGAAATGTTAACTTTCATTAAAGGCCGTAGACAAAGTTTGGAACTGTTACAATATCATTTAAAACAATTCATCGGAAATGTTAACTTTCGACCTTAAATTACATGCGGAATATTGCATTAAAAGCCGTATACAAAGTTTAGAACTGCTACAATAACATTTAAAATAATTCATTGGAAATGTTAACTTTCGACTTTAAATTCCATGCGGAATACTGCATTAAAGGCCGAAGACAAAGTTTAGAACTGTTACAATAACATTTAAAACAAATCATAGGAAATGTTACCTTTCGACTTTAAATTCCATGCGGAATACTGCATTAAAAGCCGTAGACAAAATTTAGAACTGATACAATAACATTTAAAACAATTCATCGGAAATGTTAACTTTCGACCTTAAATTCCATGCGGAAAACTGCATTAAAAGCTGTAGACAAAGTTTAGAACTGATACAACAACGTTTAAAACAATTAATCGGAAATGTTAACTTTCGACTTTAAATTCCATGCGGAATACTGCATTAAAAGCCGTAGACAAAGTTTAGAACTGATACAATAACATTTAAAACAATTCATCGGAAATGTTAACTTTCGACCTTAAATTCTATGCGGAATACTGCATTAAAAGCCGTAGACAAAGTTTAGAACAGATACAATAACATTTGAAATAATTCATCGGAAATGATAACTTTCGACTTTAAGTTCTGTGCGGAATACTGCATTAAAGGCCGTAGACAAAGTTTAGAACTGTTACAATAACATTTAAAACAAATCATAGGAAATGTTACCTTTCGTCTTTAAATTCCATGCGGAATACTGCAATAAAAGCCGTAGACAAAATTTAGAACTGATACAATAGCATTTTAAACAATTCATCGGAAATGTTCACTTTCGACCTTAAATTCCATGCGGAATACTACATCAAAGGCCGTAGACAAAGTTTAGAACTGTTACAATAACATTTAAAACAATTCATCGGAAATGTTAACTTTCGACCATAAATTCCATGCGGAATACTACGTTAAAGGCCATAGACAAAGTTTAGAACTGCTACAATAACATTTAAAATAATTCATCGGAAATGTTAACTTTCGACTTTAAATTCCATGCGGAATACTGCATTAATGGCCGTAGACAAAGTTTAGAACTGTTACAATAACATTTAAAACAAATCATCGGACATGTTAACTTTCGACTTTAAATTCCATGCGGAATACTGCATTAAAGGCCGTAGACAAAGTTTAGAACTGTTACAATAACATTTAAAACAAATCATAGGAAATGTTACCTTTCGACTTTAAATTCCATGCGGAATACTGCATTAAAAGCCGTTGACAAAATTTAGAACTGATACAATAACATTTAAAACAATTCATCGGAAATGTTAACTTTCGACCATGCGGAATACTACATTAAAGGCTGTAGACAAATAACATTTAAAACAATTCATCTTAAATGTTAAGTTTCAACCTTAAATTCCATGCGGAATACTGCATTATAGACAAAGTTTAAAACTGATACAAAAACATTTAAAACAATTCATCGGAAATGTTATCTTTCGACTTTAAATTCCATGCGGAATACTACATTAAAGGCCGTAGACAAATAACATTTAAAACAATTCATCGGAAATGTTAACTTTCGACCTTAAATTCCATGCGGAATACTACATTATACTCCGTAGACAAAGTTTAGAACTGTTACAATATCATTTAAAACAATTCATCGGAAATGTTAACTTTCGACCTTAAATTCCATGCGGAATATTGCATTAAAAGCCGTATACAAAGTTTAGAACTGATACAATAACATTTAAAATAATTCATTGGAAATGTTAACTTTCGACTTTAAATTCCATGCGGAATACTGCATTAAAGGCCGTAGACAAAGTTTAGAACTGTTACAATAACATTTAAAACAAATCATAGGAAATGTTACCTTTCGACTTTAAATTCCATGCGGAATACTGCATTAAAAGCCGTAGACAAAATTTAGAACTGATACAATAACATTTAAAACAATTCATCGGAAATGTTAACTTTCGACCTTAAATTCCATGCGGAAAACTGCATTAAAAGCTGTAGACAAAGTTTAGAACTGATACAACAACATTTGATATAATTCATCGGAAATGATAACTTTCGACTTTAAGTTCTGTGCGGAATACTGCATTAAAGGCCGTAGACAAAGTTTAGAACTGTTACAATAACATTTAAAACAAATCATAGGAAATGTTACATTTCGTCTTTAAATTCCATGCGGAATACTGCAATAAAAGCCGTAGACAAAATTTAGAACTGATACATTAGCATTTTAAACAATTCATCGGAAATGTTAACTTTCGACTTTAAATTCCATGCGGAATACTGCATTAAAAGCCGTAGACAAAGTTTAGAACTGATACAATAACATTAAAAACAATTCATCGGAAATGTTAACTTTCGACCATAAATTCCATGCGGAATACTACGTTAAAGGCCATAGACAAAGTTTAGAACTGTTACAATAACATTTAAAATAATTCATCGGAAATGTTAACTTTCGACTTTAAATTCCATGCGGAATACTGCATTAAAAGCCGTATACAAAGTTTAGAACTGATACAATAACATTTAAAATAATTCATCGGAAATGTTAACTTTCGACTTTAAATTCCATGCGGAATACTTCATTAAAGGCCGTAGACAAAGTTTAGAACTGTTACAATAACATTTGAAACAAATCATAGGAAATGTTACCTTTCGACTTTAAATTCCATGCGGAATACTGCATTAAAAGCCGTAGACAAAATTTAGAACTGATACAATAACATTTAAAACAATTCATCGGAAATGTTAACTTTCGACTTTAAATTCCATGCGGAATACTGCATTAAAAGCCGTAGACAAAGTTTAGAACTGATACAATAACATTTAAAACAATTCATCGGAAATGTTAACTTTCGACCTTAAATTCTATGCGGAATACTGCATTAAAAGCCGTAGACAAAGTTTAGAACAGATACAATAACATTTGAAATAATTCATCGGAAATGATAACTTTCGACTTTAAGTTCTGTGCGGAATACTGCATTAAAGGCCGTAGACAAAGTTTAGAACTGTTACAATAACATTTAAAACAAATCATAGGAAATGTTACCTTTCGTCTTTAAATTCCATGCGGAATACTGCAATAAAAGCCGTAGACAAAATTTAGAACTGATACAATAGCATTTTAAACAATTCATCGGAAATGTTCACTTTCGACCTTAAATTCCATGCGGAATACTACATCAAAGGCCGTAGACAAAGTTTAGAACTGTTACAATAACATTTAAAACAATTCATCGGAAATGTTAACTTTCGACCATAAATTCCATGCGGAATACTACGTTAAAGACCATAGACAAAGTTTAGAACTGTTACAATAACATTTAAAATAATTCATCGGAAATGTTAACTTTCGACTTTAAATTCCATGCGGAATACTGCATTAAAGGCCGTAGACAAAGTTTAGAACTGTTACAATAACATTTAAAACAAATCATCGGACATGTTAACTTTCGACTTTAAATTCCATGCGGAATACTGCATTAAAGGCCGTAGACAAAGTTTAGAACTGTTACAATAACATTTAAAACAAATCATAGGAAATGTTACCTTTCGACTTTAAATTCCATGCGGAATACTGCATTAAAAGCCGTTGACAAAATTTAGAACTGATACAATAACATTTAAAACAATTCATCGGAAATGTTAACTTTCGACCATGCGGAATACTACATTAAAGGCCGTAGACAAATAACATTTAAAACAATTCATCTTAAATGTTAAGTTTCAACCTTAAATTCCATGCGGAATACTGCATTATAGACAAAGTTTAAAACTGATACAAAAACATTTAAAACAATTCATCGGAAATGTTATCTTTCGACTTTAAATTCCATGCGGAATACTACATTAAAGGCCGTAGACAAATAACATTTAAAACAATTCATCGGAAATGTTAACTTTCGACCTTAAATTCCATGCGGAATACCACATTAAACTCCGTAGACAAAGTTTAGAACTGTTACAATATCATTTAAAACAATTCATCGGAAATGTTAACTTTCGACCTTAAATTCCATGCGGAATATTGCATTAAAAGCCGTATACAAAGTTTAGAACTGATACAATAACATTTAAAATAATTCATTGGAAATGTTAACTTTCGACTTTAAATTCCATGCGGAATACTGCATTAAAGGCCGTAGACAAAGTTTAGAACTGTTACAATAACATTTAAAACAAATCATAGGAAATGTTACCTTTCGTCTTTAAATTCCATGCGGAATACTGCAATAAAAGCCGTAGACAAAATTTAGAACTGATACAATAGCATTTTAAACAATTCATCGGAAATGTTAACTTTCGACTTTAAATTCCATGCGGAATACTGCATTAAAAGCCGTAGACAAAGTTTAGAACTGATACAATAACATTTAAAACAATTCATCGGAAATGTTAACTTTCGACCTTAAATTCTATGCGGAATACTCCATTAAAAGCCGTAGACAAAGTTTAGAACAGATACAATAACATTTGATATAATTCATCGGAAATGATAACTTTCGACTTTAAGTTCTGTGCGGAATACTGCATTAAAGGCCGTAGACAAAGTTTAGAACTGTTACAATAACATTTAAAACAAATCATAGGAAATGTTACCTTTCGTCTTTAAATTCCATGCGGAATACTGCAATAAAAGCCGTAGACAAAATTTAGAAATGATACAATAGCATTTTAAACAATTCATCGGAAAAGTTAACTTTCGACCTTAAATTCCATGCGGAATACTACATCAAAGGCCGTAGACAAAGTTTAGAAATGTTACAATAACATTTAAAACAATTCATCGGAAATGTTAACTTTCGACCATAAATTCCATGCGGAATACTACGTTAAAGGCCGTAGACAAAGTTTAGAGCTGTTACAATAACATTTAAAATAATTCATCGGAAATGTTAACTTTCGACTTTAAATTCCATGCGGAATACTGCATTAAAGGCCGTAGACAAAGTTTAGAACTGTTACAATAACATTTAAAACAATTCATCGGACATGTTAACTTTCGACTTTAAATTCCATGCGGAATACTGCATTAAAGGCCGTAGACAAAGTTTAGAACTGTTACAATAACATTTAAAACAAATCATAGGAAATGTTACCTTTCGACTTTAAATTCCATGCGGAAGGAATACCGTAGACAAAATTTAGAACTGATACAATAACATTTAAAACAATTCATCGGAAATGTTAACTTTCGACTTTAAATTCCATGCGGAATACTACGTTAAAGGCCGTAGACAAATAACATATAAAACACTTCATCGGAAATGTTAACTTTCGACCTTAAATTCCATGCGGAATACTGCATTAAAGGCCGTAGACTAAGTTTAGAACTGTTACGATAACATTTAAAACAAATCATAGGAAATGTTAACTTTCGACCTTAAATTCCATGCGGAATACTACAATAAATGCCGTAGACAAAGTTTAGAACTGTTACAATAACATTTAAAACAAATCATAGGAAATGTTACTTTTCGACTTTAAATTTCATGCGGAATACTGCATTAAAAGCCGTAGACAAAATTTAGAACTGATACAATAACATTTAAAACAATTCATTGGAAATGTTAACTTTCGACCTTAAATTCCATGCGGAATACTGCATTTAAAGCCGTAGACCAAGTTTAGAACTGATACAATAACATTTAAAGCAATTTATCGGAAATGTTAACTTTCGACCTTAAATTCCTTGCGGAATACTACATTAAAGGCCGTTGACAAAGTTTAGAACTGTTACAATATCATTGAAACCAATTCATCGGAAATGTTAACTTTCGACCTTAAATTCCATGCGGAATACTGCATTAAAAGCCTATACAAAGTTTAGAACTGAAACAATAACATTTAAAATAATTCATCAGAAATGTTAACTTTCGACTTTAAATTCCATGCGGAACACTGCATTAAAGGCCGTAGACAAAGTTTAGAAATGTTACAATGACATTTAAAACAAATCATAGGAAATGTTAACTTTCGACCTTAAATTCTATGCGGAATACTGCATTAAAAGCCGTAGAAAGTTTAGAACAGATACAATAACATTTGAAATAATTCATCGGAAATGATAACTTTCGACTTTAAGTTCTGTGCGGAATACTGCATTAAAGGCCGTAGACAAAGCTTAGAACTGTTACAATAACATTTAAAACAAATCATAGGAAATGTTACCTTTCGACTTTAAATTCCATGCGGAATACTGCATTAAAAGTCGTAGACAAAGTTTAGAACTGATACAATAACATTTAAAACAATTCATCGGAAATGTTAACTTTCGACTTTAAATTCCATGCGGAATACTGCATTAAAAAGCCGTAGACAAAGTTTAGAACTGATACAAAAACATTTAAAACAATTCATCGGAAATGTTACCTTTCGACTTTAAATTCCATGCGGAATACTACATTAAAGGCCGTAGACAAATAACATTTAAAATAATTCATCTTAACTGTTAACTTTCGACCTTAAATTCCATGCGGAATACTGCATTAAAGGCCGTAGACAAAGTTTAGAACTGTTACAATAACATTTAAAACAATTCATCGGAAATGTTAACTTTCGACCTTAAATTCCATGCGGAATACTGCATTAAAGGCCGTAGACAAAGTTTAGAACTGATACAAAAACATTTAAAACAATTCATCGGAAATGTTACCTTTCGACTTTAAATTCCATGCTGAATACTACATTAAGGGCCGTAGACAAATAACATTTAAAATAATTCATCTTAACTGTTAACTTTCGACCTTAAATTCCATGCGGAATACTGCATTAAAGGCCGTAGACAAAGTTTAGAACTGTTACAATAACATTTAAAACAATTCATCGGAAATGTTAACTTTCGACCTTAAATTCCATGCGGAATACTGCATTAAAAGCCGTAGACAAAGTTTAGAACGGATACAATAACATTTAAAATAATTCATCGGAAATGTTAACTTTCGACTTTAAATTCCATGCGGAATACTGCATTAAAGGCCGTAGACAAAGTTTAGAACTGTTACAGTAACATTAAAACAAATCATAGGAAATGTTACCTTTCGACTTTAAATTCCATGCGGAATACTACATTAAAGGCCGTAGACAAATAACATTTAAAACAATTCATCTTAAATGTTAACTTTCGACCTTAAATTCCATGCGGAATGCTGCATTAAAGGCCGTAGACAAAGTTTAGAACTGTTACACTAACATTTAAAACAATTCATCGGAAATGTTAACTTTCGACCTTAAATTCCATGCGGAATACTGCATTAAAAGCCGTAGACAAAGTTTAGAACTGATACAATAACATTTAAAATAATTCATCGGAAATGTTAACTTTCGACTTTAAATTCCATGCGGAATACTGCATTAAAGGCCGTAGACAAAGTTTAGAACTGTTACAATAACATTTGAAACAAATCATAGGAAATGTTAACTTTCGACCTTAAATTCCATGCGGAATACTGCATTAAAAGCCGTAGACAAAGTTTTGAACTGATACAATAACGTTTATAATAATTCATCGGAAATGTTAACTTTCGACTTTAAATTCCATGCGGAATACTGCATTAAAAGCCGTAGACAAAGCTTAGAACTGTTACAATAACATTTAAAACAATTCATCGGAAATGTTAACTTTCGACTTTAAAATCCATGCGGAATACTGCATTAAAAGCCGTAGACAAATGTATAACTGATACAATAACATTTAAAACAATTTATCGGAAATGTTAACTTTCGACCTGAAATTCTATGCGGAATACTGCATTAAAAGCCGTAGACAAGGTTTAGAACTGATACAATAACATTTAAAACAATTAATCGGAAATGTTAACTTTCGACTTTAAATTCCATGCGGAATACTGCATTAAAAGCCGTAGACAAAGTTTAGAACTGATACAATAACATTTAAAACAATTCATCGGAAATGTTAACTTTCGAACTTAAATTCCATGCGGAATACTGCATTAAAAGCCGTAGATAAAGTTTAGAACTGATACAATAACATTTGAAACAATTCATCGGAAATGTTAACTTTCGACTTTAAGTTATGTGCGGAATACTGCATTAAAGGCCGTAGACAAAGTTTAGAACTGTTACAATAACATTTAAAACAAATCATAGGAAATGTTACCTTTCGACTTTAAATTCCATGCGGAATACTGCATTAAAAAGCCGTAGACAAAGTTTACAATAACATTTAAAACAATTCATCGGAAATGTTAACTTTCGACCTTAAATTCTATGCGGAATACTGCATTAAAAGCCGTAGACAAGGTTTAGAACTGATACAATAACATTTAAAACAATTAATCGGAAATGTTAACTTTCGACTTTAAATTCCATGCGGAATACTGCATTAAAAGCCGTAGACAAAGTTTAGAACTGATACAATAACATTTAAAACAATTCATCGGAAATGTTAACTTTCGAACTTAAATTCCATGCGGAATACTGCATTAAAAGCCGTAGATAAAGTTTAGAACTGTTACAATAACATTTGAAACAAATCATAGGAAATGTTACCTTTCGACTTTAAAATCCATGCGGAATACTGCATTAAAAGCCGTAGACAAATGTATAACTGATACAATAACATTTAAAACAATTTATCGGAAATGTTAACTTTCGACCTTAAATTCTATGCGGAATACTGCATTAAAAGCCGTAGACAAGGTTTAGAACTGATACAATAACATTTAAAACAATTCATCGGAAATGTTAACTTTCGAACTTAAATTCCATGCGGAATACTGCATTAAAAGCCGATAAAGTTTAGAACTGATACAATAACATTTGAAACAATTCATCGGAAATGTTAACTTTCGACTTTAAGTTATGTGCGGAATACTGCATTACAGGCCGTAGACAAAGTTTAGAACTGTTACAATAACATTTAAAACAAATCATAGGAAATGTTACCTTTCGACTTTAAATTCCATGCGGAATACTGCATTAAAAGGCCGTAGACAAAGTTTAGAACTGTTACAATAACATTTAAAACAATTCATCGGAAATGTTAACTTTCGACTTTAAATTCCATGCGGAATACTACGTTAAAGGCCGTAGACAGATAACATATAAAACATTTCATCGGAAATGTTAACTTTCGACCTTAAATTCCATGCGGAATACTGCATTAAAAGCCGTATACAAAGTTTAGAACTGATACAATAACATTTAAAATAATTCATCGGAAATGTTAACTTTCGACTTTAAATTCCATGCGGGACACTGCATTAAAGGCCGTAGACAAAGTTTAGAACTGTTACAATAACATTTAAAACAAATCATAGGAAATGTTACCTTTCGACTTTAAATTCCATGCGGAATACTGCTTTAAAAGCCGTAGACAAAATTTAGAACTGATACAATAACATTTAAAACCATTCATCGGAAATGTTAACTTTCGACCTTAAATTCCATGCGGAATACTGCATGTAAAGCCGTAGAAAAAGTTTAGAACTGATACAATAACGTTTAAAACAATTAATCGGAAATGTTAACTTTCGACTTAAAATTCCATGCGGAATACTGCATTAAAAGCCGTAGACAAAGTTTAGAACTGATACAATAACATTTAAAACAATTCATCGGAAATGTTAACTTTCGACCTTAAATTCTATGCGGAATACTGCATTAAAAGCCGTAGAAAGTTTAGAACAGATACAATATCATTTGAAATAATTCATCGGAAATGATAACTTTCGACTTTAAGTTCTGTGCGGAATACTGCATTAAAGGCCGTAGACAAAGCTTAGAACTGTTACAATAACATTTAAAACAAATCATAGGAAATGTTACCTTTCGACTTTAAATTCCATGCGGGATACTGCATTAAAAGCCGTAGACAAAGTTTAGAACTGATACAATAACATTTAAAACAATTCATCGGAAATGTTAACTTTCGACTTTAAATTCCATTCGGAATACTGCATTAAAAAGCCGTAGACAAAGTTTAGAACTGATACAAAAACATTTAAAACAATTCATCGGAAATGTTACCTTTCGACTTTAAATTCCATGCGGAATACTACATTAAAGGCCGTAGACAAATAACATTTAAAATTATTCATCTTAAATGTTAACTTTCGACCTTAAATTCCATGCGGAATACTGCATTAAAGGCCGTAGACAAAGTTTAGTACTGTTACAATAACATTTAAAACAATTCATCGGAAATGTTAACTTTCGACCTTAAATTCCATGCGGAATACTGCATTAAAAGCCGTAGACAAAGTTTAGAACTGATACAATAACATTTAAAATAATTCATTGGAAATGTTAACTTTCGACTTTAAATTCCATGCGGAATACTGCATTAAAGGCCGTAGACAAAGTTTAGAACTGTTACAATAACATTTAAAACAAATCATAGGAAATGTTACCTTTCGACTTTAAATTCCATGCGGAATACTACATTAAAGGCCGTATACAAATAACATTTATAACAATTCATCTTAAATGTTAATTTTCGACCTTAAATTCCATGCGGAATACTGCATTAAAGGCCGTAGACAAAGTTTAGAACTGTTACAATAACATTTAAAACAATTCATCGGAAATGTTAACTTTCGACCTTAAATTCCATGCGGAATACTGCATTAAAAGCCGTAGACAAAGTTTAAAACTGATACAATAACATTTAAAATAATTCATCGGAAATGTTGACTTTCGACTTTAAATTCCATGCGGAATACTGCATTAAAGGCCGTAGACAAAGTTTAGAACTGTTACAATAACATTTGAAACAAATCATAGGAAATGTTACCTTTCGACTTTAAAATCCATGCGGAATACTGCATTAAAAGCCGTATACAAAATTTATAACTGATACAATAACATTTAAAACAATTTATCGGAAATGTTAACTTTCGACCTTAAATTCTATGCGGAATACTGCATTAAAAGCCGTAGACAAGGTTTAGAACTGATACAATAACATTTAAAACAATTAATCGGAAATGTTAACTTTTGAATTTAAAGAACTGTTACGATAACATTTAAAACAAATCATAGGAAATGTTAACTTTCGACCTTAAATTCCATGCGGAATACTACAATAAATGCCGTAGACAAAGTTTAGAACTGATACAATAACATTTAAAGCAATTTATCGGAAATGTTAACTTTCGACCTTAAATTCCTTGCGGAATACTACATTAAAGGCCGTAGACAAAGTTTAGAACTGTTACAATATCATTGAAAACAATTCATCGCAAATGGTAACTTTCGACCTTAAATTCCATGCGGAATACTGCATTAAAAGCCGTATACAAAGTTTAGAACTGATACAATAACATTTAAAATAATTCATCGGAAATGTTAACTTTCGACTTTAAATTCCATGCGGAACACTGCATTAAAGGCCGTAGACAAAGTTTAGAACTGTTACAATAACATTTAAAACAAATCATAGGAAATGTTACCTTTTGACTTTAAATTCCATGCGGAATACTGCATTAAAAGCCGTAGACAAAATTTAGAACTGATACAATAACATTTAAAACAATTCATCGGAAATGTTAACTTTAGACCTTTAATTCCATGCGGAATACTGCATTAAAAGCCGTAGAAAAAGTTTAGAACTGATACAATAACGTTTAAAACAATTAATCGGAAATGTTAACTTTCGACTTTAAATTCCATGCGGAATACTGCATTAAAGGCCGTAGACAAAGTTTAGAACTGTTACAATAACATTTAAAACAAATCATAGGAAATGTTACCTTTCGACTTTAAATTCCATGCGGAATACTACATTAAAGGCCGTAGACAAATAACATTTAAAACAATTCATCTTAAATGTTAATTTTCGACCTTAAATTCCATGCGGAATACTGCATTAAAGGCCGTAGACAAAGTTTAGAACTGTTACAAAAACATTTAAAACAATTCATCGGAAATGTTAACTTTCGACCTTAAATTCCATTCGGAATACTGCATTAAAAGCCGTAGACAAAGTTTAGAACTGTTACAATAACATTTAAAATAATTCATCGGAAATGTTAACTTTCGACTTTAAATTCCATGCGGAATACTGCATTAAAGGCCGTAGACAAAGTTTAGAACTGTTACAATAACATTTGAAACAAATCATAGGAAATGTTACCTTTCGACTTTAAAATCCATGCGGAATACTGCATTAAAAGATGTATACAAAATTTATAACTGATACAATAACATTTAAAACAATTTATCGGAAATGTTAACTTTCGACCTTAAATTCTATGCGGAATACTGCATTAAAAGCCGTAGACAAGGTTTAGAACTGATACAATAACATTTAAAACAATTAATCGGAATTGTTAACTTTCGACTTTAAATTCCATGCGGAATACTGCATTAAAAGCCGTAGACAAAGTTTAGAACTGATACAATAACATTTAAAACAATTCATCGGAAATATTAACTTTCGAACTTAAATTCCATGCGGAATACTGCATTAAATGCCGTAGACAAATAAAATTTAAAATAATTCATCTTAAATGTTAACTTTCGACCTTAAATTCCATGCGGAATACTGCATTAAAGGCCGTAGACAAAGTTTAGAACTGATACAAAAATATTTAAAACAATTCATCGGAAATGTTAACTTTCGACTTTAAACTCCATGCGGAATACTACGTTAAAGGCCGTAGACAAAGTTTAGAACTGTTACAATAACATTTAAAACAATTCATCGGAAATGTTAACTTTCGACCTTAAATTCCATGCGGAATACTGCATTAAAAGCCGTAGACAAAGTTTATAACTGATACAATAACATTTAAAATAATTCATCGGAAATGTTAACTTTCGACCTTAAATTATATGCGGAATACTGCATTAAAAGCCGTAGACAAAGTTTATAACAGATACAATAACATTTGAAATAATTCATCGGAAATGATAACTTTCGACTTTAAGTTCTGTGCGGAATACTGCATTAAGGGCCGTAGACAAAGCTTTGAACTGTTACAATAACATTTAAAATAATTCATCGGAAATGTTAACTTTCGACCTTAAATTATATGCGGAATACTGCATTAAAAGCCGTAGACAAAGTTTATAACAGATACAATAACATTTGAAATAATTCATCGGAAATGATAACTTTCGACTTTAAGTTCTGTGCGGAATACTGCATTAAAGGCCGTAGACAAAGTTTAGAACTGATACAAAAATATTTAAAACAATTCATCGGAAATGTTAACTTTCGACTTTAAATTCCATGCGGAATACTACGTTAAAGGCCGTAGACAAAGTTTAGAACTGTTACAATAACATTTAAAACAATTCATCGGCAATGTTAACTTTCGACCTTAAATTCCATGCGGAATACTGCATTAAAAAGCCGTAGACAAAGTTTAGAACTGATACAAAAACATTTAAAACAATTCATCGGAAATGTTAACTTTCGACTTTAAATTCCATGCGGAATACTACATTAAATGCCGTAGACAAATAACATTTAATATAATTCATCTTAAATGTTAACTTTCGACCTTAAATTCCATGCGGATTACTGCATTAAAGGCCGTAGACAAAGTTTAGAACTGATACAAAAATATTTAAAACAATTCATCGGAAATGTTAACTTTCGACCTTAAATTCCATGCGGAATACTGCATTAAAGGCCGTAGACAAAGTTTAGAACTGTTACAATAACATTTAAAACAATTCATCGGAAATGTTACCTTTCGACTTTAAATTCCATGCGGAATACTGCATTAAAAGCCGCAGACAAAGTTTAGAACTGTTACAATAACATTTAAAATAATTCATAGGAAATGTTAACTTTCGACTTTAAATTCCATGCGGAATACTGCATTAAAGGCCGTAGACAAAGTTTAGAACTGTTACAATAACATTTAAAACAAATCGTAGGAAATGTTACCTTTCGACTTTAAATTCCATGCGGAATACTACATTAAAGGCCGTAGACAAATAACATTTAAAACAATTCATCTTAAATGTTAACTTTCGACCTTAAATTCCATGCGGAATACTGCATTAAAGGCCGTAGACAAAGTTTAGAACTGTTACAATAACATTTAAAACAATTCATCGGAAATGTTAACTTTCGACCTTAAATTCCATGCGGAATACTGCATTAAAAGCCGTAGACAAAGTTTATAACTGATACAATAACATTTAAAATAATTCATCGGAAATGTTAACTTTCGACTTTAAATTCCATGCGGAATACTGCATTAAAGGCCGTAGACAAAGTTTAGAACTGTTACAGTAACATTTGAAACAAATCATAGGAAATGTTACCTTTCGACTTTAAAATCCATGCGGAATACTGCATTAAAAGCCGTAGACAAAATTTATAACTTATAAAATAACATTTAAAACAATTTATCGGAAATGTTAACTTTCGACTTTAAATTCCATGCGGAATACTGCATTAAAAGCCGTAGACAAGGTTTAGAACTGATACAATAACATTTAAAACAATTAATCGGAAATGTTAAATTTCGACTTTAAATTCCATGCGGAATACTGCATTAAAAGCCGTAGACAAAGTTTAGAACTGATACAATAACATTTAAAACAATTCATCGGAAATGTTAACTTTCGAACTTAAATTCCATGCGGAATACTGCATAGACAAAGTTTAGAACTGTTACAGTAACATTTGAAACAAATTATAGGAAATGTTACCTTTCGACTTTAAAATCCATGCGGAATACTGCATTAAAAGCCGTAGACAAAATTTATAACTGATAAAATAACATTTAAAACAATTCATCGGAAATGTTAACTTTCGAACTTAAATTCCATGCGGAATACTGCATTAAAAGCCGCAGACAAAGTTTAGAACTGTTACAATAACATTTAAAATAATTCATCGGAAGTGTTAACTTTCGACTTTAAATTCCATGCGGAATACTGCATTAAAGGCCGTAGACAAAGTTTAGAACAGATACAATAACATTTGAAATAATTCATCGGAAATGATAACTTTCGACTTTAAGTTCTGTGCGGAATACTGCATTAAAGGCCGTAGACAAAGTTTAGAACTGATACAAAAATATTTAAAACAATTCATCGGAAATGTTAACTTTCGACTTTAAATTCCATACGGAATACTACGTTAAAGGCCGTAGACAAAGTTTAGAACTGTTACAATAACATTTAAAACAATTCATCGGCAATGTTAACTTTCGACCTTAAATTCCATGCGGAATACTGCATTAAAAAGCCGTAGACAAAGTTTAGAACTGATACAAAAACATTTAAAACAATTCATCGGAAATGTTAACTTTCGACTTTAAATTCCATGCGGAATACTACATTAAATGCCGTAGACAAATAACATTTAATATAATTCATCTTAAATGTTAACTTTCGACCTTAAATTCCATGCGGATTACTGCATTAAAGGCCGTAGACAAAGTTTAGAACTGATACAAAAATATTTAAAACAATTCATCGGAAATGTTAACTTTCGACCTTAAATTCCATGCGGAATACTGCATTAAAGGCCGTAGACAAAGTTTAGAACTGTTACAATAACATTTAAAACAATTCATCGGAAATGTTAACTTTCGACCTTAAATTCCATGCGGAATACTGCATTAAAAGCCGCAGACAAAGTTTAGAACTGTTACAATAACATTTAAAATAATTCATAGGAAATGTTAACTTTCGACTTTAAATTCCATGCGGAATACTGCATTAAAGGCCGTAGACAAAGTTTAGAACTGTTACAATAACATTTAAAACAATTCATCGGAAATGTTAACTTTCGACCTTAAATTCCATGCGGAATACTGCATTAAAAGCCGTAGACAAAGTTCATAACTGATACAATAACATTTAAAATAATTCATCGGAAATGTTAACTTTCGACTTTAAATTCCATGCGGAATACTGCATTAAAGGCCGTAGACAAAGTTTAGAACTGTTACAGTAACATTTGAAACAAATCATAGGAAATGTTACCTTTCGACTTTAAAATCCATGCGGAATACTGCATTAAAAGCCGTAGACAAAATTTATAACTTATAAAATAACATTTAAAACAATTTATCGGAAATGTTAACTTTCGACTTTAAATTCCATGCGGAATACTGCATTAAAAGCCGTAGACAAGGTTTAGAACTGATACAATAACATTTAAAACAATTAATCGGAAATGTTAAATTTCGACTTTAAATTCCATGCGGGATACTGCATTAAAAGCCGTAGACAAAGTTTAGAACTGATACAATAACATTTAAAACAATTCATCGGAAATGTTAACTTTCGAACTTAAATTCCATGCGGAATACTGCATAGACAAAGTTTAGAACTGTTACAGTAACATTTGAAACAAATCATAGGAAATGTTACCTTTCGACTTTAAAATCCATGCGGAATACTGCATTAAAAGCCGTAGACAAAATTTATAACTGATAAAATAACATTTAAAACAATTCATCGGAAATGTTAACTTTCGAACTTAAATTCCATGCGGAATACTGCATTAAAAGCCGCAGACAAAGTTTAGAACTGTTACAATAACATTTAAAATAATTCATCGGAAGTGTTAACTTTCGACTTTAAATTCCATGCGGAATACTGCATTAAAGGCCGTAGACAAAGTTTAGAACTGTTACAATAACATTTAAAGCAAATCATAGGAAATGTTACCTTTCGACTTTAAATTCCATGCGGAATACTGCATTAAAAATCAGTAGACAAAGTTTACAATAACATTTAAAACAATTCATCGGAAATGTTAACTTTCGACTTTAAATTCCATGCGGAATACTGCATTAAAAGCCGTAGACAAAGTTTAGAACTGTTACAATAACATTTAAAACAAATCATAGGAAATGTTACCTTTCGACCTTAAATTCCATGCGGAATAGTGCATTAAAAGCCGTAGACAAAGTTTAGAACTGATACAATAACATTTGAAACAATCCATAGGAAATGTTACCTTTCGACTTTAAATTCCATGCGGAATACTGCATTAAAAGCCGTAGACAAAATGTAGAACTGATACAGTAACATTTAAAACAATTCATCGGAAATGTTAACTTTCGACCATAAATTCCATGCGGACTACTGCAATAAAAACCGTAGACAAAGTTTAGAACTGATACAATAATATTTTTAACAATACATTTAAAATAATTCATCGGAAATGTTAACTTTCGAACTTAAATTCCATGCGGAATACTGCATTAAAGGCCGTAGACAAAGTTTAGAACTGTTACAGTAACATTTGAAACAAATCATAGGAAATGTTACCTTTCGACTTTAAAATCCATGCGGAATACTGCATTAAAAGCCGTAGACAAAATTTATAACTGATAAAATAACATTTAAAACAATTCATCGGAAATGTTAACTTTCGAACTTAAATTCCATGCGGAATACTGCATTAAAAGCCGCAGACAAAGTTTAGAACTGTTACAATAACATTTAAAATAATTCATAGGAAATGTTAACTTTCGACTTTAAATTCCATGCGGAATACTGCATTAAAGGCCGTAGACAAAGTTTAGAACTGTTACAATAACATTTAAAGCAAATCATAGGAAATGTTACCTTTCGACTTTAAATTCCATGCGGAATACTGCATTAAAAAGCCGTAGACAAAGTTTACAATAACATTTAAAACAATTCATCGGAAATGTTAACTTTCGACTTTAAATTCCATGCGGAATACTGCATTAAAAGCCGTAGACAAAGTTTAGAACTGTTACAATAACATTTAAAACAAATCATAGGAAATGTTACCTTTCGACCTTAAATTCCATGCGGAATAGTGCATTAAAAGCCGTAGACAAAGTTTAGAACTGATACAATAACATTTGAAACAATTCATAGGAAATGTTACCTTTCGACTTTAAATTCCATGCGGAATACTGCATTAAAAGCCGTAGACAAAATTTAGAACTGATACAATAACATTTAAAACAATTCATCGGAAATGTTAACTTTCGACCATAAATTCCATGCGGACTACTGCAATAAAAACCGTAGACAAAGTTTAGAACTGATACAATAATATTTTTAACAATACATTTAAAATAATTCATCGGAAATGTTAACTTTCGACTTTAAATTCCATGCGGAACACTGCATTAAAGGCCGTAGACAAAGTTTAGAACTGTTACAATAACATTTAAAACAATTCATAGGAAATGTTACCTTTCGACTTTAAATTCCATGCGGAATACTGCATTAAAAGCCGTAGACAAAATTTAGAACTGATACAATAACATTTAAAACAATTCATCGGAAATGGTAACTTTCGACCTTTAATTCCATGCGGAATACTGCATTAAAAGCCGTAGAAAAAGTTTAGAACTGATACAATAACGTTTAAAACAATTAATCGGAAATGTTAACTTTCGACTTAAAATTCCATGCGGAATACTGCATTAAAAGCCGTAGACAAAGTTTAGAACTGATACAATAACATTTAAAACAATTCATCGGAAATGTTAACTTTCGACCTTTAATTATATGCGGAATACTGCATTAAAAGCCGTAGACAAAGTTTATAACAGATACAATAACATTTGAAATAATTCAGCGGAAATGATAACTTTCGACTTTAAGTTCTGTGCGGAATACTGCATTAAAGGCCGTAGACAAAGCTTTGAACTGTTACAATAACATTTAAAAGAAATCATAGGAAATGTTACCTTTCGACTTTAAATTCCATGCGGAATACTGCATTAAAAGTCGTAGACAAAGTTTAGAACTGATACAATAACATTTAAAACAATTCATCGGAAATGTTAACTTTCGACTTTTAATTCCATGCGGAATACTGCATTAAAAAGCCGTAGACAAAGTTTAGAACTGATACAAAAACATTTAAAACAATTCATCGGAAAGGTTAACTTTCGACTTTAAATTCCATGCGGAATACTACATTAACTGCCGTAGACAAATAACATTTAAAATAATTCATCTTAAATGTTAACTTTCGACCTTAAATTCCATGCGGAATACTGCATTAAAGGCCGTAGACAAAGTTTAGAACTGATACAAAAATATTTAAAACAATTCATCGGAAATGTTAACTTTCGACTTTAAATTCCATGCGGAATACTACGTTAAAGGCCGTAGACAAATAACATATAAAACAATTCATCGGAAATGTTAACTTTCGACCTTAAATTCCATGCGGAATACTGCATTAAAGGCCGTAGACAAAGTTTAGAACTGTTACAATAACATTTAAAACAATTCATCGGAAATGTTAACTTTCGACCTTAAATTCCATTAGAACTGTTGCAGTAACATTTGAAACAAATCATAGGAAATGTTACCTTTCGACTTTAAAATCCATGCGGAATACTGCATTAAAAGCCGTAGACAAAATTTATAACTGATAAAATAACATTTAAAACAATTCATCGGAAATGTTAACTTTCGAACTTAAATTCCATGCGGAATACTACATTAACTGCCGTCGACAAATAACATTTAAAATAATTCATCTTAAATGTTAACTTTCGACCTTAAATTCCATGCGGAATACTGCATTAAAGGCCGTAGACAAAGTTTTGAACTGATACAAAAATATTTAAAACAATTCATCGGAAATGTTAACTTTCGACTTTAAATTCCATGCGGAATACTACGTTAAAGGCCGTAGACAAATAACATATAAAACAATTCATCGGAAATGTTAACTTTCGACCTTAAATTCCATGCGGAATACTGCATTAAAGGCCGTAGACAAAGTTTTGAACTGTTACAATAACATTTAAAACAATTCATCGGAAATGTTAACTTTCGACCTTAAATTCCATTAGAACTGTTACAGTAACATTTGAAACAAATCATAGGAAATGTTACCTTTCGACTTTAAAATCCATGCGGAATACTGCATTAAAAGCCGTAGACAAAATTTATAACTGATAAAATAACATTTAAAATAATTCATCGGAAATGTTAACTTTCGACTTTAAATTCCATGCAGAATACTGCATTAAAGGCCGTAGACAAAGTTTAGAACTGTTACAATAACATTTAAAGCAAATCATAGGAAATGTTACCTTTCGACTTTAAATTCCATGCGGAATACTGCATTAAAAAGCCGTAGACAAAGTTTACAATAACATTTAAAACAATTCATCGGAAATGTTAACTTTCGACTTTAAATTCCATGCGGAATACTGCATTAAAAGCCGTAGACAAAGTTTAGAACTGTTACAATAACATTTAAAACAAATCATAGGAAATGTTACCTTTCGACCTTAAATTCTATGCGGAATAGTGCATTAAAAGCCGTAGACTAAATTTAGAACTGATACAATAACATTTAAAACAATTCATCGGAAATGTTAACTTTCGACCATAAATTCCATGCGGACTACTGCAATAAAAACCGTAGACAAAGCTTAGAACTGATACAATAATATTTTTAACAATACATTTAAAACAATTCATCGGAAATGTTAACTTTCGACTTTAAATTCCATGCGGAATACTGCATTAAAAGTCGTAGACAAAGTTTAGAACTGTTACAATAACATTTAAAACAAATCATAGGAAATGTTACCTTTCGACCTTAAATTCTATGCGGAATAGTGCATTAAAAGCCGTAGACAAAGTTTATAACAGATACAATAACATTTGAAATAATTCAGCGGAAATGATAACTTTCGACTTTAAGTTCTGTGCGGAATACTGCATTAAAGGCCGTAGACAAAGCTTTGAACTGTTACAATAACATTTAAAAGAAATCATAGGAAATGTTACCTTTCGACTTTAAATTCCATGCGGAATACTGCATTAAAAGTCGTAGACAAAGTTTAGAACTGATACAATAACATTTAAAACAATTCATCGGAAATGTTAACTTTCGACTTTTAATTCCATGCGGAATACTGCATAAAAAAGCCGTAGACAAAGTTTAGAACTGATACAAAAACATTTAAAACAATTCATCGGAAAGGTTAACTTTCGACTTTAAATTCCATGCGGAATACTACATTAACTGCCGTAGACAAATAACATTTAAAATAATTCATCTTAAATGTTAACTTTCGACCTTAAATTCCATGCGGAATACTGCATTAAAGGCCGTAGACAAAGTTTAGAACTGATACAAAAATATTTAAAACAATTCATCGGAAATGTTAACTTTCGACTTTAAATTCCATGCGGAATACTACGTTAAAGGCCGTAGACAAATAACATATAAAACAATTCATCGGAAATGTTAACTTTCGACCTTAAATTCCATGCGGAATACTGCATTAAAGGCCGTAGACAAAGTTTAGAACTGTTACAATAACATTTAAAACAATTCATCGGAAATGTTAACTTTCGACCTTAAATTCCATTAGAACTGTTACAGTAACATTTGAAACAAATCATAGGAAATGTTACCTTTCGACTTTAAAATCCATGCGGAATACTGCATTAAAAGCCGTAGACAAAATTTATAACTGATAAAATAACATTTAAAACAATTCATCGGAAATGTTAACTTTCGAACTTAAATTCCATGCGGAATACTGCATTAAAAGCCGCAGACAAAGTTTAGAACTGTTACAATAACATTTAAAATAATTTATCGGAAATGTTAACTTTCGACTTTAAATTCCATGCGGAATACTGCATTAAAGGCCGTAGACAAAGTTTAGAACTGTTACAATAACATTTAAAGCAAATCATAGGAAATGTTACCTTTCGACTTTAAATTCCATGCGGAATACTGCATTAAAAAGCCGTAGACAAAGTTTACAATAACATTTAAAACAATTCATCGGAAATGTTAACTTTCGACTTTAAATTCCATGCGGAATACTGCATTAAAAGCCGTAGACAAAGTTTAGAACTGTTACAATAACATTTAAAACAAATCATAGGAAATGTTACCTTTCGACCTTAAATTCCATGCGGAATAGTGCATTAAAAGCCGTAGACAAAGTTTAGAACTGATACAATAACATTTGAAACAATTCATAGGAAATGTTACCTTTCGACTTTAAATTCCATGCGGAATACTGCATTAAAAGCCGTAGACAAAATTTAGAACTGATACAATAACATTTAAAACAATTCATCGGAAATGTTAACTTTCGACCATAAATTCCATGCGGACTACTGCAATAAAAACCGTAGACAAAGTTTAGAACTGATACAATAATATTTTTAACAATACATTTAAAATAATTCATCGGAAATGTTAACTTTCGACTTTAAATTCCATGCGGAACACTGCATTAAAGGCCGTAGACAAAGTTTAGAACTGTTACAATAACATTTAAAACAATTCATAGGAAATGTTTCCTTTCGACTTTAAATTCCATGCGGAATACTGCATTAAAAGCCGTAGACAAAATTTAGAACTGATACAATAACATTTAAAACAATTCATCGGAAATGGTAACTTTCGACCTTTAATTCCATGCGGAATACTGCATTAAAAGCCGTAGAAAAAGTTTAGAACTGATACAATAACGTTTAAAACAATTAATCGGAAATGTTAACTTTCGACTTAAAATTCCATGCGGAATACTGCATTAAAAGCCGTAGACAAAGTTTAGAACTGATACAATAACATTTAAAACAATTCATCGGAAATGTTAACTTTCGACCTTAAATTATATGCGGAATACTGCATTAAAAGCCGTAGACAAAGTTTATAACAGATACAATAACATTTGAAATAATTCAGCGGAAATGATAACTTTCGACTTTAAGTTCTGTGCGGAATACTGCATTAAAGGCCGTAGACAAAGCTTTGAACTGTTACAATAACATTTAAAAGAAATCATAGGAAATGTTACCTTTCGACTTTAAATTCCATGCGGAATACTGCATTAAAAGTCGTAGACAAAGTTTAGAACTGATACAATAACATTTAAAACAATTCATCGGAAATGTTAACTTTCGACTTTTAATTCCATGCGGAATACTGCATTAAAAAGCCGTAGACAAAGTTTAGAACTGATACAAAAACATTTAAAACAATTCATCGGAAAGGTTAACTTTCGACTTTAAATTCCATGCGGAATACTACATTAACTGCCGTAGACAAATAACATTTAAAATAATTCATCTTAAATGTTAACTTTCGACCTTAAATTCCATGCGGAATACTGCATTAAAGGCCGTAGACAAAGTTTAGAACTGATAAAAAATATTTAAAACAATTCATCGGAAATGTTAACTTTCGACTTTAAATTCCATGCGGAATACTACGTTAAAGGCCGTAGACAAATAACATATAAAACAATTCATCGGAAATGTTAACTTTCGACCTTAAATTCCATGCGGAATACTGCATTAAAGGCCGTAGACAAAGTTTAGAACTGTTACAATAACATTTAAAACAATTCATCGGAAATGTTAACTTTCGACCTTAAATTCCATTAGAACTGTTACAGTAACATTTGAAACAAATCATAGGAAATGTTACCTTTCGACTTTAAAATCCATGCGGAATACTGCATTAAAAGCCGTAGACAAAATTTATTACTGATAAAATAACATTTAAAACAATTCATCGGAAATGTTAACTTTCGAACTTAAATTCCATGCGGAATACTACATTAACTGCCGAAGACAAATAACATTTAAAATAATTCATCTTAAATGTTAACTTTCGACCTTAAATTCCATGCGGAATACTGCATTAAAGGCCGTAGACAGAGTTTAGAACTGATACAAAAATATTTAAAACAATTCATCGGAAATGTTAACTTTCGACTTTAAATTCCATGCGGAATACTACGTTAAAGGCCGTAGACAAATAACATATAAAACAATTCATCGGAAATGTTAACTTTCGACCTTAAATTCCATGCGGAATACTGCATTAAAGGCCGTAGACAAAGTTTAGAACTGTTACAATAACATTTAAAACAATTCATCGGAAATGTTAACTTTCGACCTTAAATTCCATTAGAACTGTTACAGTAACATTTGAAACAAATCATAGGAAATGTTACCTTTCGACTTTAAAATCCATGCGGAATACTGCATTAAAAGCCGTAGACAAAATTTATAACTGATAAAATAACATTTAAAATAATTCATCGGAAATGTTAACTTTCGACTTTAAATTCCATGCGGAATACTGCATTAAAAAGCCGTAGACAAAGTTTACAATAACATTTAAAACAATTCATCGGAAATGTTAACTTTCGACTTTAAATTCCATGCGGAATACTGCATTAAAAGCCGTAGACAAAGTTTAGAACTGTTACAATAACATTTAAAACAAATCATAGGAAATGTTACCTTTCGACCTTAAATTCTATGCGGAATAGTGCATTAAAAGCCGTAGACAAAGTTTAGAACTGATACAATAACATTTGAAACAATTCATAGGAAATGTTACCTTTCGACTTTAAATTCCATGCGGAATACTGCATTAAAATCCGTAGACAAAATTTAGAACTGATACAATAACATTTAAAACAATTCATCGGAAATGTTAACTTTCGACCATAAATTCCTTGCGGACTACTGCAATAAAAACCGTAGACAAAGTTTAGAACTGATACAATAATATTTTTAACAATACATTTAAAATAATTCATCGGAAATGTTAACTTTCGACTTTAAATTCCATGCGGAACACTGCATTAAAGGCCGTAGACAAAGTTTAGAACTGTTACAATAACATTTAAAACAATTCATAGGAAATGTTACCTTTCGACTTTAAATTCCATGCGGAATACTGCATAAAAAAGCCGTAGACAAAGTTTAGAACTGATACAATAACATTTGAAATAATTCAGCGGAAATGATAACTTTCGACTTAAAATTCCATGCGGAATACTGCATTAAAAGCCGTAGACAAAGTTTAGAACTGATACAATAACATTTAAAACAATTCATCGGAAATGTTAACTTTCGACCTTAAATTATATGCGGAATACTGCATTAAAAGCCGTAGACAAAGTTTATAACAGATACAATAACATTTGAAATAATTCAGCGGAAATGATAACTTTCGACTTTAAGTTCTGTGCGGAATACTGCATTAAAGGCCGTAGACAAAGCTTTGAACTGTTACAATAACGTTTAAAAGAAATCATAGGAAATGTTACCTTTCGACTTTAAATTCCATGCGGAATACTGCATTAAAAGTCGTAGACAAAGTTTAGAACTGATACAATAACATTTAAAACAATTCATCGGAAATGTTAACTTTCGACTTTTAATTCCATGCGGAATACTGCATAAAAAAGCCGTAGACAAAGTTTAGAACTGATACAAAAACATTTAAAACAATTCATCGGAAAGGTTAACTTTCGACTTTAAATTCCATGCGGAATACTACATTAACTGCCGTAGACAAATAACATTTAAAATAATTCATCTTAAATGTTAACTTTCGACCTTAAATTCCATGCGGAATACTGCATTAAAGGCCGTAGACAAAGTTTAGAACTGATACAAAAATATTTAAAACAATTCATCGGAAATGTTAACTTTCGACTTTAAATTCCATGCGGAATACTACGTTAAAGGCCGTAGACAAATAACATATAAAACAATTCATCGGAAATGTTAACTTTCGACCTTAAATTCCATGCGGAATACTGCATTAAAGGCCGTAGACAAAGTTTAGAACTGTTACAATAACATTTAAAACAATTCATCGGAAATGTTAACTTTCGACCTTAAATTCCATTAGAACTGTTACAGTAACATTTGAAACAAATCATAGGAAATGTTACCTTTCGACTTTAAAATCCATGCGGAATACTGCATTAAAAGCCGTAGACAAAATTTATAACTGATAAAATAACATTTAAAACAATTCATCGGAAATGTTAACTTTCGAACTTAAATTCCATGCGGAATACTACATTAACTGCCGTGGACAAATAACATTTAAAATAATTCATCTTAAATGTTAACTTTCGACCTTAAATTCCATGCGGAATACTGCATTAAAGGCCGTAGACAAAGTTTAGAACTGATACAAAAATATTTAAAACAATTCATCGGAAATGTTAACTTTCGACCTTAAATTCCATGCGGAATACTGCATTGATGATATGAAACAAATCATAGGAAATGTTACCTTTCGACTTTAAAATCCATGCGGAATACTGCATTAAAAGCCGTAGACAAAATTTATAACTGATAAAATAACATTTAAAACAATTCATCGGAAATGTTAACTTTCGAACTTAAATTCCATGCGGAATACTACATTAACTGCCGTGGACAAATAACATTTAAAATAATTCATCTTAAATGTTAACTTTCGACCTTAAATTCCATGCGGAATACTGCATTAAAGGCCGTAGACAAAGTTTAGAACTGATACAAAAATATTTAAAACAATTCATCGGAAATGTTAACTTTCGACTTTAAATTCCATGCGGAATACTACGTTAAAGGCCGTAGACAAATAACATATAAAACAATTCATCGAAAATGTTAACTTTCGACCTTAAATTCCATGCGGAATACTGCATTAAAGGCAGTAGACAAAGTTTAGAACTGTTACAATAACATTTAAAACAATTCATCGGAAATGTTAACTTTCGACCTTAAATTCCATTAGAACTGTTACAGTAACATTTGAAACAAATCATAGGAAATGTTACCTTTCGACTTTAAAATCCATGCGGAATACTGCATTAAAAGCCGTAGACAAAATTTATAACTGATAAAATAACATTTAAAACAATTCATCGGAAATGTTAACTTTCGAACTTAAATTCCATGCGGAATACTGCATTAAAAGCCGCAGACAAAGTTTAGAACTGTTACAATAACATTTAAAATAATTCATCGGAAATGTTAACTTTCGACTTTAAATTCCATGCGGAATACTGCATTAAAAAGCCGTAGACAAAGTTTACAATAACATTTAAAACAATTCATCGGAAATGTTAACTTTCGACTTTAAATTCCATGCGGAATACTGCATTAAAAGCCGTAGACAAAGTTTAGAACTGTTACAATAACATTTAAAACAAATCATAGGAAATGTTACCTTTCGACCTTAAATTCCATGCGGAATAGTGCATTAAAAGCCGTAGACAAAGTTTAGAACTGATACAATAACATTTGAAACAATTCATAGGAAATGTTACCTTTCGACTTTAAATTCCATGCGGAATACTGCATTAAAAGCCGTAGACAAAATTTAGAACTGATACAATAACATTTAAAACAATTCATCGGAAATGTTAACTTTCGACCATAAATTCCATGCGGACTACTGCAATAAAAACCGTAGACAAAGTTTAGAACTGATACAATAATATTTTTAACAATTTATCGGAAATGTTAACTTTCGACTTAAAATTCCATGCGGAATACTGCATTAAAGGCCGTAGACAAAGTTTAGAACTGTTACAATAACATTTAAAACAAATCATAGGAAATGTTACCTTTCGACTTTAAATTCCATGCGGAATACTACATTAAAGGCCGTAGACAAATAACATTTAAAACAATTCATCTTAAATGTTAACATTCGACCTTAAATTCCATGCGGAATACTGCATTAAAAGCCGTAGACAAAGTTTAGAACTGATACAATAACATTTGAAACAATTCATAGGAAATGTTACCTTTCGACTTTAAATTCCATGCGGAATACTGCATTAAAAGCCGCAGACAAAGTTTAGAACTGTTACAATATCATTGAAAACAATTCATCGGAAATGGTAACTTTCGACCTTAAATTCCATGCGGAATACTGCATTAAAAGCCGTATACAAAGTTTAGAACTGATACAATAACATTTAAAATAATTCATCGGAAATGTTAACTTTCGACTTTAAAATCCATGCGGAACACTGCATTAAAGGCCGTAGACAAAGTTTAGAACTGTTACAATAACATTTAAAACAATTCATAGGAAATGTTACCTTTCGACTTTAAATTCCATGCGGAATACTGCATTAAAAGCCGTAGACAAAATTTAGAACTGATACAATAACATTTAAAACAATTCATCGGCAATGTTAACTTTCGAACTTAAATTCCATGCGGAATACTGCATTAAAAGCCGTAGACAAAATTTATAACTGATAAAATAACATTTAAAACAATTCATCGGAAATGTTAACTTTCGAACTTAAATTCCATGCGGAATACTGCATTAAAAGCCGCAGACAAAGTTTAGAACTGTTACAATAACATTTAAAATAATTCATCGGAAATGTTAACTTTCGACTTTAAATTCCATGCGGAATACTGCATTAAAAAGCCGTAGACAAAGTTTACAATAACATTTAAAACAATTCATCGGAAATGTTAACTTTCGACTTTAAATTCCATGCGGAATACTGCATTAAAAGCCGTAGACAAAGTTTAGAACTGTTACAATAACATTTAAAACAAATCATAGGAAATGTTACCTTTCGACCTTAAATTCCATGCGGAATAGTGCATTAAAAGCCGTAGACAAAGTTTAGAACTGATACAATAACATTTGAAACAATTCATAGGAAATGTTACCTTTCGACTTTAAATTCCATGCGGAATACTGCATTAAAAGCCGTAGACAAAATTTAGAACTGATACAATAACATTTAAAACAATTCATCGGAAATGTTAACTTTCGACCATAAATTCCATGCGGACTACTGCAATAAAATCCGTAGACAAAGTTTAGAACTGATACAATAATATTTTTAACAATTTATCGGAAATGTTAACTTTCGACTTAAAATTCCATGCGGAATACTGCATTAAAGGCCGTAGACAAAGTTTAGAACTGTTACAATAACATTTAAAACAAATCATAGGAAATGTTACCTTTCGACTTTAAATTCCATGCGGTATACTACATTAAAGGCCGTAGACAAATAACATTTAAAACAATTCATCTTAAATGTTAACTTTCGACCTTAAATTCCTATGCGGAATACTGCATTAAAAGCCGTAGACAAAGTTTAGAACTGATACAATAACATTTGAAACAATTCATAGGAAATGTTACCTTTCGACTTTAAATTCCATGCGGAATACTGCATTAAAGGCCGTAGACAAAGTTTAGAACTGTTACAATAACATTTAAAACAATTCATAGGAAATGTTACCTTTCGACATTAAATTCCATGCGGAATACTGCATTAAAGGCCGTAGACAAAGTTTAGAACTGTTACAATAACATTTAAAACAATTCATAGGAAATGTTACCTTTCGACTTTAAATTCCATGCGGAATAGTGCATTAAAAGCCGTAGACAAAGTTTAGAACTGATACAATAACATTTGAAACAATTCATAGGAAATGTTACCTTTCGACTTTAAATTCCATGCGGAATACTGCATTAAAAGCCGCAGACAAAGTTTAGAACTGTTACAATATCATTGAAAACAATTCATCGGAAATGGTAACTTTCGACCTTAAATTCCATGCGGAATACTGCATTAAAAGCCGTATACAAAGTTTAGAACTGATACAATAACATTTAAAATAATTCATCGGAAATGTTAACTTTCGACTTTAAAATCCATGCGGAACACTGCATTAAAGGCCGTAGACAAAGTTTAGAACTGTTACAATAACATTTAAAACAATTCATAGGAAATGTTACCTTTCGACTTTAAATTCCATGCGGAATACTGCATTAATAGCCGTAGACAAAATTTAGAACTGATACAATAACATTTAAAACAATTCATCGGAAATGTTAACTTTCGACCTTTAATTCCATGCGGAATACTGCATTAAAAGCCGTAGAAAAAGTTTAGAACTGATACATTAACGTTTAAAACAATTAATCGGAAATGTTAACTTTCGACTTAAAATTCCATGCGGAATACTGCATTAAAAGCCGTAGACAAAGTTTAGAACTGATACAATAACA
Source organism: Heteromyza rotundicornis (assembly GCA_951394025.1). Classification (NCBI taxonomy): domain Eukaryota; kingdom Metazoa; phylum Arthropoda; class Insecta; order Diptera; family Heleomyzidae; genus Heteromyza; species Heteromyza rotundicornis. The sequence continues at coordinate 38,189,055 of OX596011.1, forward strand.
TTTAAAACAATTCATCGGAAATGTTAACTTTCGACCTTAAATTATATGCGGAATACTGCATTAAAAGCCGTAGACAAAGTTTATAACAGATACAATAACATTTGAAATAATTCAGCGGAAATGATAACTTTCGACTTTAAGTTCTGTGCGGAATACTGCATTAAAGGCCGTAGACAAAGCTTTGAACTGTTACAATAACATTTAAAAGAAATTATAGGAAATGTTACCTTTCGACTTTAAATTCCATGCGGAATAGCATTAAAAGCCGTGGACAAAGTTCAGAACTGATACAATAACATTTAAAACAATTAATCTGAAATGTTAACTTTCGACTCTAAATTACGTAGACAAAGTTTAGAACTGATAATAACATTTAAAACAATTCATTGGAAATGTTAACTTTCGACCTTAAATTCCATGCGGAATAATGCATTAAAGGCCGTAGACAAAGTATAGAACTGACACAATAACATTTAAAACAATTCATCGGAAATGTTAACTTTCGACTTTAAATTCCATGCGGAATACTGCATTAAAAAGCCGTAGACAAAGTTTACAATAACATTTAAAACAATTCATCGGAAATGTTAACTTTCGACCTTAAAGTCCATGCGGAATACTGCATTAAAAGCTGTAGGCAAAGTTTAGTACTGATACAATAACATTTAAAACAATTCATCGGAAATGTTATTTTTCGACCTTAAATTCCATGCGGAATAGTGCATTAAAAGCCGTAGACAAAGTTTATAACTGTTACAATAACATTTAAAACAATTCATCGGAAATGTTAACTTAGGACTTTAAATTCCATGCGGAATACTGCATTAAAAGCCGTAGACAAAGTTTAGAACTGATACAATAACATTTAAAACAAATCATCGGAAATGTTAACTTTCGACTTTAAATTCCGCGCGCAATACTGCATTAAAGGCCGTAGACAAAGTTTAGAACTGTTACAACTACATTGAAACAAATTATAGGAAATGTTACCTTTCGACTTTAAATTCCATGCGGATACTGCATTTAAAGCCGTAGACAAAATTTAGAACTGATACAATAACATTTAAAACAATTCATCGGAAATGTTAACTTTCGACCTTAAATTCCATGCGGACTACTGCAATAAAAGCCGTAGACAAAGTTTAGAGCTGATACAATAATATTTTTAACAATTTATCGGAAATGTTACCTTTCGACTTTAAATTCCGTGCGGAATACTGCATTAAAAGCCGTAGACAAAGTTTAGAACTGTTACAATAACATTTAAAACAATTCATCGGAAATGTTAACTTTCGACCTTAAAGTCCATGCGGAATACTGCATTAAAAGCTGTAGGCAAAGTTTAGTACTGATACAATAACATTTAAAACAATTCATCGGAAATGTTATTTTTCGACCTTAAATTCCATGCGGAATAGTGCATTAAAAGCCGTAGACAAAGTTTAGAACTGATACAATAACATTTGAAACAATTCATCGGAAATGTTAACTTTCGACTTTAAGTTCTGTGCGGAATATTGCATTAATGGCCGTAGACAAAGTTTATAACTGTTACAATAACATTTAAAACAATTCATCGGAAATGTTAACTTAGGACTTTAAATTCCATGCGGAATACTGCATTAAAAGCCGTAGACAAAGTTTAGAACTGATACAATAACATTTAAAACAAATCATCGGAAATGTTAACTTTCGACTTTAAATTCCGCGCGCAATACTGCATTAAAGGCCGTAGACAAAGTTTAGAACTGTTACAACAACATTGAAACAAATTATAGGAAATGTTACCTTTCGACTTTAAATTCCATGCGGATACTGCATTTAAAGCCGTAGACAAAATATAGAACTGATACAATAACATTTAAAACAATTCATCGGAAATGTTAACTTTCGACCTTAAATTCCATGCGGACTACTGCAATAAAAGCCGTAGACAAAGTTTAGAGCTGATACAATAACATTTAAAACAATTCATCGGAAATGTTAACTTTCGACCTTAAATTCCATGCGGACTACTGCAATAAAAGCCGTAGACAAAGTATAGAACAGACACAATAACATTTAAAACAATTCATCGGAAATGTTAACTTTCGACCTTAAATTCCATGCGGAATACTGCATTAAAAGCTGTGGGCAAAGTTTAGTACTGATACAATAACATTTAAAACAATTCATCGGAAATGTTATTTTTCGACCTTAAATTCCATGCGGAATAGTGCATTAAAAGCCGTAGACAAAGTTTAGAGCTGATACAATAACATTTGAAACAATTCATCGGAAATGTTAACTTTCGACTTTAAGTTCTGTGCGGAATACTGCATTAATGGCCGTAGACAAAGTTTATAACTGTTACAATAACATTGAAAACAAATTATAGGAAATGTTACCTTTCGACTTTAAATTTTATGCGGATACTGCATTAAAAGCCGTAGACAAAATTTAGAACTGATACAATAACATTTAAAACAATTCATCGGAAATGTTAACTTTCGACCTTAAATTCCATGCGGAATACTGCGTTAAAGGCCGTAGACAAAGTTTAGAACTGATACATTAACGTTTAAAACAATTAATCGGAAATGTTAACTTTCGACTTAAAATTCCATGCGGAATACTGCATTAAAAGCCGTAGACAAAGTTTAGAACTGATACAATAACATTTAAAACAATTCATCGGAAATGTTAACTTTCGACCTTAAATTATATGCGGAATACTGCATTAAAAGCCGTAGACAAAGTTTATAACAGATACAATAACATTTGAAATAATTCAGCGGAAATGATAACTTTCGACTTTAAGTTCTGTGCGGAATAATGCATTAAAGGCCGTAGACAAAGCTTTGAACTGTTACAATAACATTTAAAAGAAATTATAGGAAATGTTACCTTTCGACTTTAAATTCCATGCGGAATAGCATTAAAAGCCGTGGACAAAGTTCAGAACTGATACAATAACATTTAAAACAATTAATCTGAAATGTTAACTTTCGACTCTAAATTACGTAGACAAAGTTTAGAACTGATAATAACATTTAAAACAATTCATTGGAAATGTTAACTTTCGACCTTAAATTCCATGCGGAATAATGCATTAAAGGCCGTAGACAAAGTATAGAACTGACACAATAACATTTAAAACAATTCATCGGAAATGTTAACTTTCGACCTTAAAGTCCATGCGGAATACTGCATTAAAAGCTGTAGGCAAAGTTTAGTACTGATACATTAACATTTAAAACAATTCATCGGAAATGTTATTTTTCGACCTTAAATTCCATGCGGAATAGTGCATTAAAAGCCGTAGACAAAGTTTAGAACTGATACAATAACATTTGAAACAATTCATCGGAAATGTTTACTTTCGACTTTAAGTTCTGTGCGGAATATTGCATTACTGGCCGTAGACAAAGTTTATAACTGTTACAATAACATTTAAAACAATTCATCGGAAATGTTAACTTAGGACTTTAAATTCCATGCGGAATACTGCATTAAAAGCCGTAGACAAAGTTTAGAACTGATACAATAACATTTAAAACAAATCATCGGAAATGTTAACTTTCGACTTTAAATTCCGCGCGCAATACTGCATTAAAGGCCGTAGACAAAGTTTAGAACTGTTACAACAACATTGAAACAAATTATAGGAAATGTTACCTTTCGACTTTAAATTCCATGCGGATACTGCATTTAAAGCCGTAGACAAAATTTAGAACTGATACAATAACATTTAAAACAATTCATCGGAAATGTTAACTTTCGACCTTAAATTCCATGCGGACTACTGCAATAAAAGCCGTAGACAAAGTTTAGAGCTGATACAATAATATTTTTAACAATTTATCGGAAATGTTACCTTTCGACTTTAAATTCCGTGCGGAATACTGCATTAAAAGCCGTAGACAAAATTTAGAACTAATACAATAACATTTAAAACAATTCATCGGAAATGTTAACTTTCGACCTTAAATTCTATGCGGACTACTGCAATAAAAGCCGTAGACAAAGTATAGAACAGACACAATAACATTTAAAAGAATTCATCGGAAATGTTAACTTTCGACCTTAAATTCCATGCGGAATACTGCATTAAAAGCTGTGGGCAAAGTTTAGTACTGACACAATAACATTTAAAACAATTCATCGGAAATGTTATTTTTCGACCTTAAATTCCATGCGGAATAGTGCATTAAAAGCCGTAGACAAAGTTTAGAGCTGATACAATAACATTTGAAACAATTCATCGGAAATGTTAACTTTCGACTTTAAGTTATGTGCGGAATACTGCATTAAAGGCCGTAGACAAAGTTTATAACTGTTACAATAACATTGAAAACAAATTATAGGAAATGTTACCTTTCGACTTTAAATTTTATGCGGATACTGCATTAAAAGCCGTAGACAAAATTTAGAACTGATACAATAACATTTAAAACAATTCATCGGAAATGTTAACTTTCGACCTTAAATTCCATGCGGAATACTGCGTTAAAGGCCGTAGACAAAGTTTAGAACTGATACAATAACATTTAAAATAAATCATAAAAAATGTTTCCTTTAGACTAGAATGTTATTGTATCAGTTCTAAACTTTGCCTACGGCTTTTAATGCAGTATTCCGCATGGAATTCAAAATCGAAAGTTAACATTTCCGATGAATTGTTTCAAATGTTATTGTATCAGTTCTAAACTTTGCCTACGGCTTTTAATGCAGTATCCCGCATGGAATTTAAAATGGAAAGTTAACATTTCCGATGAATTGTTTCAAATGTTATTGTATCAGTTCTAAACTTTCTCTACGGCTTTTAATGCAGTATTCCGCACGAAATTTAAAGTCGAAAGTTAATATTTCCGATGATTTGTTGTAAATGTTATTTTATCAGTTCTAAACTTTGTCTACGGCCTTTAATGTAGTATTCCGCATGGAATTTAAAGTCGAAAGTAAACATTTCAGATGAATTGTTTTAAATGTTATTATATCAGTTCTAAACTTTGTATACGGCCTTTAATGTAGTATTCCGCTCAGAACTTAAAGTCAAAAGTTAACATTTCCGATGAATTGTTTTAAATGTTATTGTATCAGTTCTAAACTTTGTCTACGGCTTTTAATGCAGTATTCCGCACGAAATTTAAAGTCGAAAGTTAACATTTCCGATGATTTGTTGTAAATGTTATTTTATCAGTTCTAAACTTTGTCTACGGCCTTTAATGTAGTATTCCGCATGGAATTTAAAGTCGAATGTAAACATTTCAGATGAATTGTTTTAAATGTTATTATATCAGTTCTAAACTTTGTATACGGCCTTTAATGTAGTTTTCCGCTCAGAACTTAAAGTCAAAAGTTAACATTTCCGATGAATTGTTTCAAATGTTATTGTATCAGTTCTAAACTTTGTCTACGGCTTTTAATGCAGTATTCCGCACGAAATTACAAGTCGAAAGTTAACATTTCCGATGATTTGTTGTAAATGTTATTTTATCAGTTATAAACTTTGTCTACGGCCTTTAATGTAGTATTCCGCATGGAATTTAAAGTCGAAAGTTAACTTTTCCGATGAATTGTTTTAAATGTTATTGTATCAGTTCTAAACGTTGTCTACTGCTTTTAATGCAGTATTCCGCATGGAATTTAAAGTCGAAAGTTAACATTTCCGATGAATTGATTTAAATGTTTTTGTATCAGTTCTAAACTTTGTCTACGGCTTTTAATGCAGTATTCCAAATGGAATTTAAAGTCGAAAGTTAACATTTCCGATGATTTGTTTTAAATGTTATTGTATCAGTTCTAAACTTTGTCTACGGCCTTTAATGTAGTATTCCGCATGGAATTTAAAGTCGAAAGTTAACATTTCAGATGAATTGTTTTAAACGCATGGAATTTAAAGTCGAAAGTTAACATTTTCGATGAATTGTTTTAAATGTTATTGTATCAGTTCTAAACTTTGTCTACGGCTTTTAAAGCAGAATCATAGAAAATGTTACCTTTCGACTTTAAATTCTATGCGGAATACTGCATTAAAAGCCGTAGACAAAGTTTAGAACTGATACAATAACATTTAAAACAATTCAACGGAAATGTTAACTTTCGACTTTAAATGCCATGCGGAATAGCATTAAAAGCCGTAGACAAAGTTCAGAACTGATACAATAACATTTAAAACAATTAATCTGAAATGTTAACTTTCGACTCTAAATTACCTAGACAAAGTTTAGAACTGATACAATAACATTTAAAACAATTCATTGGAAATGTTAGCTTTCGACCTTAAATTCCATGCGGAATAATGCATTAAAAGCCGTAGACAAAGTATAGAACTGACACAATAACATTTAAAACAATTCATCGGAAATGTTAACTTTCGACCTTAAAGTCCATGCGGAATACTGCATTAAAAGCTGTAGGCAAAGTTTAGTACTGATACAATAACATTTAAAACAATTCATCGGAAATGTTATTTTTCGACCTTAAATTCCATGCGGAATAGTGCATTAAAAGCCGTAGACAAAGTTTAGAACTGATACAATAACATTTGAAACAATTCATCGGAAATGTTAACTTTCGACTTTAAGTTCTGTGCGGAATATTGCATTAATGGCCGTAGACAAAGTTTATAACTGTTACAATAACATTTAAAACAATTCATCGGAAATGTTAACTTAGGACTTTAAATTCCATGCGGAATACTGCATTAAAAGCCGTAGACAAAGTTTAGAACTGATACAATAACATTTAAAACAAATCTTCGGAAATTTTAACTTTCGACTTTAAATTCCGCGCGCAATACTGCATTAAAGGCCGTAGACAAAGTTTAGAACTGTTACAACAGCATTGAAACAAATTATAGGAAATGTTACCTTTCGACTTTAAATTCCATGCTGATACTGCATTTAAAGCCGTAGACAAAATTTAGAACTGATACAATAACATTTAAAACAATTCATCGGAAATGTTAACTTTCGACCTTAAATTCCATGCGGACTACTGCAATAAAAGCCGTAGACAAAGTTTAGAGCTGATACAATAATATTTTTAACAATTTATCGGAAATGTTACCTTTCGACTTTAAATTCCGTGCGGAATACTGCATTAAAAGCCGTAGACAAAATTTAGAACTGATACAATAACATTTAAAACAATTCATCGGAAATGTTAACTTTCGACCTTAAATTCCATGCGGACTACTGCAATAAAAGCCGTAGACAAAGTATAGAACAGACACAATAACATTTAAAACAATTCATCGGAAATGTTAACTTTCGACCTTAAATTCCATGCGGAATACTGCATTAAAAGCTGTGGGCAAAGTTTAGTACTGATACAATAACATTTAAAACAATTCATCGGAAATGTTATTTTTCGACCTTAAATTCCATGCGGAATAGTGCATTAAAAGCCGTAGACAAAGTTTAGAGCTGATACAATAACATTTGAAACAATTCATCGGAAATGTTAACTTTCGACTTTAAGTTCTGTGCGGAATACTGCATTAATGGCCGTAGACAAAGTTTATAACTGTTACAATAACATTTAAAACAATACATCGGAAATGTTAACTTTCGACTTTAAATTCCATGCGGAATACTGCATTAAAAGCCGTAGACAAAGTTTAGAACTGATACAATAACATTTAAAACAATTCATCGGAAATGTTAACTTTCGACCTAAAATTCTATGCGGAATACTGCATTAAAAGCCGTAGAAAAAGTTTAGAACTGATACAATAACATTTGAAACAATTCATCGGAAATGTTAACTTTAGACTTTAAGTTCTGTGCGGAATACTGCATTAAAGGCCGTAGACAAAGTTTAGAACTGTTACAATAACATTGAAAACAAATTATAGGAAATGTTACCTTTCGACTTTAAATTTTATGCGGATACTGCATTAAAGGCCGTAGACAAAGTTTAGAACTGTTACAATAACATTTAAAACAAATCATAGAAAATGTTACCTTTTGACTTTAAATTCCGTGCGGAATACTGCATTAAAAGCCGTAGACAAAATTTAGAACTGATACAATAACTTTTAAAACAATTCATCGGAAATGTTAACTTTCGACCTTAAATTCCATGCGGAATACTGCGTTAAAGGCCGTAGACAAAGTTTAGAACTGATACAATAACATTTAAAATAAATCATAAAAAATGTTTCCTTTAGACTTTAAATTCCATGCGGAATACTGCATTAAAAGCCGTAGACAAAGTTTAGAACTGCTACAATAACATTTACAACAATTCATCGGAAATGTTAACTTTCGACCTTAAATTCCATGCGGACTACTGCAATAAAAGCCGTAGACAAAGTTTAGAACTGTTACAATAACATTTAAAACAAATCATAGGAAATGTTACCTTTCGACTTTAAATTCCATGCGGAATACTGCATTAAAAGCCATAGACAAAGTTCAGAACTGATACAATAATTCCATGCGGAATACTGCATTAAAAGCCGTAGACAAAGTTTAGAACTGTTACAATATCATTGAAAACAATTCATCGGAAATGGTAACTTTCGACCTTAAATTCCATGCGGAATACTGCATTAAAAGCCGTAGACAAAGTTTAGAACTGATACAATAACATTTGAAACAATTCATAGGAAATGTTACCTTTCGACTTTAAATTCCATGCGGAATACTGCATTAAAAGCCGCAGACAAAGTTTAGAACTGTTACAATATCATTGAAAACAATTCATCGGAAATGGTAACTTTCGACCTTAAATTCCATGCGGAATACTGCATTAAAAGCCGTATACAAAGTTTAGAACTGATACAATAACATTTAAAATAATTCATCGGAAATGTTAACTTTCGACTTTAAAATCCATGCGGAACACTGCATTAAAGGCCGTAGACAAAGTTTAGAACTGTTACAATAACATTTAAAACAAATCATAGGAAATGTTAACTTTCGACTTTAAATTCCATTCGGAATACTGCATTAAAAAGCCGTAGACAAAGTTTAGAACTGATACAAAAACATTTAAAACAATTCATCGGAAATGTTACCTTTCGACTTTAAATTCCATGCGGAATACTACATTAAAGGCCGTAGACAAATAACATTTAAAATTATTCATCTTAAATGTTAACTTTCGACATTAAATTCCATGCGGAATGCTGCATTAAAGGCCGTAGACAAAGTTTAGTACTGTTACAATAACATTTAAAACAATTCATCGGAAATGTTAACTTTCGACCTTAAATTCCATGCGGAATACTGCATTAAAAGCCGTAGACAAAGTTTAGAACTGATACAATAACATTTAAAATAATTCATCGGAAATGTTAACTTTCGACTTTAAATTCCATGCGGAATACTGCATTAAAGGCCGTAGACAAAGTTTAGAACTGTTACAATAACATTTAAAACAAATCATAGGAAATGTTACCTTTCGACTTTAAATTCCATGCGGAATACTACATTAAAGGCCGTATACAAATAACATTTAAAACAATTCATCTTAAATGTTAATTTTCGACCTTAAATTCCATGCGGAATACTGCATTAAAGGCCGTAGACAAAGTTTAGAACTGTTACAATAACATTTAAAACAATTCATCGGAAATGTTAACTTTCGACCTTAAATTCCATGCGGAATACTGCATTAAAAGCCGTAGACAAAGTTTAAAACTGATACAATAACATTTAAAATAATTCATCGGAAATGTTGACTTTCGACTTTAAATTCCATGCGGAATACTGCATTAAAGGCCGTAGACAAAGTTTAGAACTGTTACAATAACATTTGAAACAAATCATAGGAAATGTTACCTTTCGACTTTAAAATCCATGCGGAATACTGCATTAAAAGCCGTATACAAAATTTATAACTGATACAATAACATTTAAAACAATTTATCGGAAATGTTAACTTTCGACCTTAAATTCTATGCGGAATACTGCATTAAAAGCCGTAGACAAGGTTTAGAACTGATACAATAACATTTAAAACAATTAATCGGAAATGTTAACTTTTGACTTTAAAGAACTGTTACGATAACATTTAAAACAAATCATAGGAAATGTTAACTTTCGACCTTAAATTCCATGCGGAATACTACAATAAATGCCGTAGACAAAGTTTAGAACTGATACAATAACATTTAAAGCAATTTATCGGAAATGTTAACTTTCGACCTTAAATTCCTTGCGGAATACTACATTAAAGGCCGTAGACAAAGTTTAGAACTGTTACAATATCATTGAAAACAATTCATCGCAAATGGTAACTTTCGACCTTAAATTCCATGCGGAATACTGCATTAAAAGCCGTATACAAAGTTTAGAACTGATACAATAACATTTAAAATAATTCATCGGAAATGTTAACTTTCGACTTTAAATTCCATGCGGAACACTGCATTAAAGGCCGTAGACAAAGTTTAGAACTGTTACAATAACATTTAAAACAAATCATAGGAAATGTTACCTTTCGACTTTAAATTCCATGCGGCATACTGCATTAAAAGCCGTAGACAAAATTTAGAACTGATACAATAACATTTAAAACAATTCATCGGAAATGTTAACTTTAGACCTTTAATTCCATGCGGAATACTGCATTAAAAGCCGTAGAAAAAGTTTAGAACTGATACAATAACGTTTAAAACAATTAATCGGAAATGTTAACTTTCGACTTTAAATTCCATGCGGAATACTGCATTAAAGGCCGTAGACAAAGTTTAGAACTGTTACAATAACATTTAAAACAAATCATAGGAAATATTACCTTTCGACTTTAAATTCCATGCGGAATACTACATTAAAGGCCGTAGACAAATAACATTTAAAACAATTCATCTTAAATGTTAATTTTCGACCTTAAATTCCATGCGGAATACTGCATTAAAGGCCGTAGACAAAGTTTAGAACTGTTACAATAACATTTAAAACAATTCATCGGAAATGTTAACTTTCGACCTTAAATTCCATTCGGAATGCTGCATTAAAAGCCGTAGACAAAGTTTAGAACTGATACAATAACATTTAAAATAATTCATCGGAAATGTTAACTTTCGACTTTAAATTCCATGCGGAATACTGCATTAAAGGCCGTAGACAAAGTTTAGAACTGTTACAATAACATTTGAAACAAATCATAGGAAATGTTACCTTTCGACTTTAAAATCCATGCGGAATACTGCATTAAAAGCCGTATACAAAATTTATAACTGATACAATAACATTTAAAACAATTTATCGGAAATGTTAACTTTCGACCTTAAATTCTATGCGGAATACTGCATTAAAAGCCGTAGACAAGGTTTAGAACTGATACAATAACATTTAAAACAATTAATCGGAATTGTTAACTTTCGACTTTAAATTCCATGCGGAATACTGCATTAAAAGCCGTAGACAAAGTTTAGAACTGATACAATAACATTTAAAACAATTCATCGGAAATATTAACTTTCGAACTTAAATTCCATGCGGAATACTGCATTAAAAGCCGTAGATAAAGTCTAGAACTGATACAATAACATTTGAAACAATTCATCGGAAATGTTAACTTTAAGTTATGTGCGGAATACTGCATTAAAGGCCGTAGACAAAGTTTAGAACTGTTACAATAACATTTGAAACAAATCATAGGAAATGTTACCTTTCGACTTTAAATTCCATGCGGAATACTGCATTAAAAAGCCGTAGACAAAGTTTACAATAACATTTAAAACAATTCATCGGAAATGTTAACTTTCGACTTTAAATTCCATGCGGAATACTGCATTAAAAAGCCGTAGACAAAGTTTAGAACTGTTACAATAACATTTAAAACAATTCATCGGAAATGTTAACTTTCGACTTTAAATTCCATGCGGAATACTACGTTAAAGGCCGTAGACAAATAACATATAAAACAATTCATCGGAAATGTTAACTTTCGACCTTAAATTCCATGCGGAATACTGCATTAAAAGCCGTATACAAAGTTTAGAACTGATACAATAACATTTAAAATAATTCATCGGAAATGTTAACTTTCGACTTTAAATTCCATGCGGGACACTGCATTAAAGGCCGTAGACAAAGTTTAGAACTGTTACAATAACATTTAAAACAAATCATAGGAAATGTTAACTTTCGACTTAAAATTCCATGCGGAATACTGCATTAAAAGCCGTAGACAAAGTTTAGAACTGATACAATAACATTTAAAACAATTCATCGGAAATGTTAACTTTCGACTTTAAATTCCATGCGGAATACTGCATTAAAAAGCCGTAGACAAAGTTTAGAACTGATACAAAAATATTTAAAACAATTCATCGGAAATGTTAACTTTCGACTTTAAATTCCATGCGGAATACTACGTTAAAGGCCGTAGACAAAGTTTAGAACTGTTACAATAACATTTAAAACAATTCATCGGAAATGTTAACTTTCGACCTTAAATTCCATGCGGAATACTGCATCAAAAGCCGTAGACAAAGTTTATAACTGATACAATAACATTTAAAATAATTCATCGGAAATGTTAACTTTCGACCTTAAATTATATGCGGAATACTGCATTAGAAGCCGTAGACAAAGTTTATAACAGATACAATAACATTTGAAATAATTCATCGGAAATGATAACTTTCGACTTTAAGTTCTGTGCGGAATACTGCATTAAGGGCCGTAGACAAAGCTTTGAACTGTTACAATAACATTTAAAACAAATCATAGGAAATGTTACCTTTCGACTTTAAATTCCATGCGGAATACTGCATTAAAAGTCGTAGACAAAGTTTAGAACTGATACAATAACATATAAAACAATTCATCGGAAATGTTAACTTTCGACTTTAAATTCCATGCGGAATACTGCATTAAAAAGCCGTAGACAAAGTTTAGAACTGATACAAAAACATTTAAAACAATTCATCGGAAATGTTAACTTTCGACTTTAAATTCCATGCGGAATACTACATTAAATGCCGTTGACAAATAACATTTAATATAATTCATCTTAAATGTTAACTTTCGACCTTAAATTCCATGCGGATTACTGCATTAAAGGCCGTAGACAAAGTATAGAACTGATACAAAAATATTTAAAACAATTCATCGGAAATGTTAACTTTCGACCTTAAATTCCATGCGGAATACTGCATTAAAGGCCGTAGACAAAGTTTAGAACTGTTACAATAACAGTTAAAACAATTCATCGGAAATGTTAACTTTCGACCTTAAATTCCATGCGGAATACTGCATTAAAAGCCGCAGACAAAGTTTAGAACTGTTACAATAACATTTAAAATAATTCATAGGAAATGTTAACTTTCGACTTTAAATTCCATGCGGAATACTGCATTAAAGGTCGTAGACAAAGTTTAGAACTGTTACAATAACATTTAAAACAAATCGTAGGAAATGTTACCTTTCGACTTTAAATTCCATGCGGAATACTACATTAAAGGCCGTAGACAAATAATATTTAAAACAATTCATCTTAAATGTTAACTTTCGACCTTAAATTCCATGCGGAATACTGCATTAAAGGCCGTAGACAAAGTTTAGAACTGTTACAATAACATTTAAAACAATTCATCGGAAATGTTAACTTTCGACCTTAAATTCCATGCGGAATACTGCATTAAAAGCCGTAGACAAAGTTTATAACTGATCCAATAACATTTAAAATAATTCATCGGAAATGTTAACTTTCGACTTTAAATTCCATGCGGAATACTGCATTAAAGGACGTAGACAAAGTTTAGAACTGTTACAGTAACATTTGAAACAAATCATAGGAAATGTTACCTTTCGACTTCAAAATCCATGCGGAATACTGCATTAAAAGCAATAGACAAAATTTATAACTGATAAAATAACATTTAAAACAATTCATCGGAAATGTTAACTTTCGACTTTAAATTCCATGCGGAATACTACATTAAATGCCGTAGACAAATAACATTTAAAACAATTCATCTTAAATGTTAACTTTCGACCTTAAATTCCATGCGGAATACTGCATTAAAGGCCGTAGACAAAGTTTAGAACTGATACAAAAATATTTAAAACAATTCATCGGAAATGTTAACTTTCGACTTTAAATTCCATGCGGAATACTACGTTAAAGGCCGTAGACAAAGTTTAGAACTGTTACAATAACATTTAAAACAATTCATCGGAAATGTTAACTTTCGACCTTAAATTCCATGCGGAATACTGCATTAAAAGCCGTAGACAAAGTTTATAACTGATACAATAACATTTAAAATAATTCATCGGAAATGTTAACTTTCGACCTTAAATTATATGCGGAAACTGCATTAAAAGCCGTAGACAAAGTTTATAACAGATACAATAACATTTGAAATAATTCATCGGAAATGATAACTTTCGACTTTAAGTTCTGTGCGGAATACTGCATTAAGGGCCGTAGACAAAGCTTTGAACTGTTACAATAACATTTAAAACAAATCATAGGAAATGTTACCTTTCGACTTTAAATTCCATGCGGAATACTGCATTAAAAGTCGTAGACAAAGTTTAGAACTGATACAATAACATATAAAACAATTCATAGGAAATGTTAACTTTCGACTTTAAATTCCATGCGGAATACTGCATTAAAAAGCCGTAGACAAAGTTTAGAACTGATACAAAAACATTTAAAACAATTCATCGGAAATGTTAACTTTCGACTTTAAATTCCATGCGGAATACTACATTAAATGCCGTAGACAAATAACATTTAATATAATTCATCTTAAATGTTAACTTTCGACCTTAAATTCCATGCGGATTACTGCATTAAAGGCCGTAGACAAAGTATAGAACTGATACAAAAATATTTAAAACAATTCATCGGAAATGTTAACTTTCGACCTTAAATTCCATGCGGAATACTGCATTAAAGGCCGTAGACAAAGTTTAGAACTGTTACAATAACAGTTAAAACAATTCATCGGAAATGTTAACTTTCGACCTTAAATTCCATGCGGAATACTGCATTAAAAGCCGCAGACAAAGTTTAGAACTGTTACAATAACATTTAAAATAATTCATAGGAAATGTTAACTTTCGACTTTAAATTCCATGCGGAATACTGCATTAAAGGCCGTAGACAAAGTTTAGAACTGTTACAATAACATTTAAAACAAATCGTAGGAAATGTTACCTTTCGACTTTAAATTCCATGCGGAATACTACATTAAAGGCCGTAGACAAATAACATTTAAAACAATTCATCTTAAATGTTAACTTTCGACCTTAAATTCCATGCGGAATACTGCATTAAAGGCCGTAGACAAAGTTTAGAACTGTTACAATAACATTTAAAACAATTCATCGGAAATGTTAACTTTCGACCTTAAATTCCATGCGGAATACTGCATTAAAAGCCGTAGACAAAGTTTATAACTGATCCAATAACATTTAAAATAATTCATCGGAAATGTTAACTTTCGACTTTAAATTCCATGCGGAATACTGCATTAAAGGCCGTAGACAAAGTTTAGAACTGTTACAGTAACATTTGAAACAAATCATAGGAAATGTTACCTTTCGACTTCAAAATCCATGCGGAATACTGCATTAAAAGCAATAGACAAAATTTATAACTGATAAAATAACATTTAAAACAATTCATCGGAAATGTTAACTTTCGACTTTAAATTCCATGCGGAATACTACATTAAATGCCGTAGACAAATAACATTTAAAACAATTCATCTTAAATGTTAACTTTCGACCTTAAATTCCATGCGGAATACTGCATTAAAGGCCGTAGACAAAGTTTAGAACTGATACAAAAATATTTAAAACAATTCATCGGAAATGTTAACTTTCGACTTTAAATTCCATGCGGAATACTACGTTAAAGGCCGTAGACAAAGTTTAGAACTGTTACAATAACATTTAAAACAATTCATCGGAAATGTTAACTTTCGACCTCAAATTCCATGCGGAATACTGCATTAAAAGCCGTAGACAAAGTTTATAACTGATACAATAACATTTAAAATAATTCATCGGAAATGTTAACTTTCGACCTTAAATTATATGCGGAAACTGCATTAAAAGCCGTAGACAAAGTTTATAACAGATACAATAACATTTGAAATAATTCATCGGAAATGATAACTTTCGACTTTAAGTTCTGTGCGGAATACTGCATTAAGGGCCGTAGACAAAGTTTAGAACTGTTACAATAACATTTAAAACAAATCGTAGGAAATGTTACCTTTCGACTTTAAATTCCATGCGGAATACTACATTAAAGGCCGTAGACAAATAACATTTAAAACAATTCATCTTAAATGTTAACTTTCGACCTTAAATTCCATGCGGAATACTGCATTAAAGGCCGTAGACAAAGTTTAGAACTGTTACAATAACATTTAAAACAATTCATCGGAAATGTTAACTTTCGACCTTAAATTCCATGCGGAATACTGCATTAAAAGCCGTAGACAAAGTTTATAACTGATCCAATAACATTTAAAATAATTCATCGGAAATGTTAACTTTCGACTTTAAATTCCATGCGGAATACTGCATTAAAGGCCGTAGACAAAGTTTAGAACTGTTTCAGTAACATTTGAAACAAATCATAGGAAATGTTACCTTTCGACTTTAAAATCCATGCGGAATACTGCATTAAAAGCAATAGACAAAATTTATAACTGATAAAATAACATTTAAAACAATTTATCGGAAATGTTAACTTTCGACTTTAAATTCCATGCGGAATACTGCATTAAAAGCCGTAGACAAGGTTTAGAACTGATACAATAACATTTAAAACAATTAATCGGAAATGTTAAATTTCGACTTTAAATTCCATGCGGAATACTGCATTAAAAGCCGTAGACAAAGTTTAGAACTGATACAATAACATTTAAAACAATTCATCGGAAATGTTAACTTTCGAACTTAAATTCCATGCGGAATACTGCATTAAAGGCCGTAGACAAAGTTTAGAACTGTTACAGTAACATTTGAAACAAATCATAGGAAATGTTACCTTTCGACTTTAAAATCCATGCGGAATACTGCATTAAAAGCCGTAGACAAAATTTATAACTGATAAAATAACATTTAAAACAATTCATCGGAAATGTTAACTTTCGAACTTAAATTCCATGCGGAATACTGCATTAAAGGCCGTAGACAAATTTTAGAACTGTTACAGTAACATTTGAAACAAATCATAGGAAATGTTACCTTTCGACTTTAAAATCCATGCGGAATACTGCATTAAAAGCCGTAGACAAAATTTATAACTGATAAAATAACATTTAAAACAATTCATCGGAAATGTTAACTTTCGACTTTAAATTCCATGCGGAATACTGCATTAAAAAGCCGTAGACAAAGTTTAGAACTGTTACAATAACATTTAAAACAATTCATCGGAAATGTTAACTTTCTACTTTAAATTCCATGCGGAATACTACGTTAAAGGCCGTAGACAAATAACATATAAAACAATTCATCGGAAATGTTAACTTTCGACCTTAAATTCCATGCGGAATACTGCATTAAAAGCCGTATACAAAGTTTAGAACTGATACAATAACATTTAAAATAATTCATCGGAAATGTTAACTTTCGACTTTAAATTCCATGCGGGACACTGCATTAAAGGCCGTAGACAAAGTTTAGAACTGATACAATAACATTTAAAACAATTCATCGGAAATGTTAACTTTCGACTTTAAATTCCATGCGGAATACTGCATTAAAAAGCCGTAGACAAAGTTTAGAACTGATACAAAAACACTTAAAACAATTCATCGGAAATGTTAACTTTCGACTTTAAATTCCATGCGGAATACTACATTAAATGCCGTAGACAAATAACATTTAAAATAATTCATCTTAAATGTTAACTTTCGACCTTAAATTCCATGCGGAATACTGCATTAAAGGCCGTAGACAAAGTTTAGAACTGATACAAAAATATTTAAAACAATTCATCGGAAATGTTAACTTTCGACTTTAAGTTCTGTGCGGAATACTGCATTAAGGGCCGTAGACAAAGCTTTGAACTGTTACAATAACATTTAAAACAAATCATAGGAAATGTTACCTTTCGACTTTAAATTCCATGCGGAATACTGCATTAAAAGTCGTAGACAAAGTTTAGAACTGATACAATAACATATAAAACAATTCATCGGAAATGTTAACTTTCGACTTTAAATTCCATGCGGAATACTGCATTAAAAAGCCGTAGACAAAGTTTAGAACTGATACAAAAACATTTAAAACAATTCATCGGAAATGTTAACTTTCGACTTTAAATTCCATGCGGAATACTACATTAAATGCCGTAGACAAATAACATTTAATATAATTCATCTTAAATGTTAACTTTCGACCTTAAATTCCATGCGGATTACTGCATTAAAGGCCGTAGACAAAGTTTAGAACTGATACAAAAATATTTAAAACAATTCATCGGAAATGTTAACTTTCGACCTTAAATTCCATGCGGAATACTGCATTAAAGGCCGTAGACAAAGTTTAGAACTGTTACAATAACAGTTAAAACAATTCATCGGAAATGTTAACTTTCGACCTTAAATTCCATGCGGAATACTGCATTAAAAGCCGCAGACAAAGTTTAGAACTGTTACAATAACATTTAAAATAATTCATAGGAAATGTTAACTTTCGACTTTAAATTCCATGCGGAATACTGCATTAAAGGCCGTAGACAAAGTTTAGAACTGTTACAATAACATTTAAAACAAATCGTAGGAAATGTTACCTTTCGACTTTAAATTCCATGCGGAATACTACATTAAAGGCCGTAGACAAATAACATTTAAAACAATTCATCTTAAATGTTAACTTTCGACCTTAAATTCCATGCGGAATACTGCATTAAAGGCCGTAGACAAAGTTTAGAACTGTTACAATAACATTTAAAACAATTCATCGGAAATGTTAACTTTCGACCTTAAATTCCATGCGGAATACTGCATTAAAAGCCGTAGACAAAGTTTATAACTGATCCAATAACATTTAAAATAATTCATCGGAAATGTTAACTTTCGACTTTAAATTCCATGCGGAATACTGCATTAAAGGCCGTAGACAAAGTTTAGAACTGTTACAGTAACATTTGAAACAAATCATAGGAAATGTTACCTTTCGACTTTAAAATCCATGCGGAATACTGCATTAAAAGCAATAGACAAAATTTATAACTGATAAAATAACATTTAAAACAATTTATCGGAAATGTTAACTTTCGACTTTAAATTCCATGCGGAATACTGCATTAAAAGCCGTAGACAAGGTTTAGAACTGATACAATAACATTTAAAACAATTAATCGGAAATGTTAAATTTCGACTTTAAATTCCATGCGGAATACTGCATTAAAAGCCGTAGACAAAGTTTAGAACTGATACAATAACATTTAAAACAATTCATCGGAAATGTTAACTTTCGAACTAAAATTCCATGCGGAATACTGCATTAAAGGCCGTAGACAAAGTTTAGAACTGTTACAGTAACATTTGAAACAAATCATAGGAAATGTTACCTTTCGACTTTAAAATCCATGCGGAATACTGCATTAAAAGCCGTAGACAAAATTTATAACTGATAAAATAACATTTAAAACAATTCATCGGAAATGTTAACTTTCGAACTGAAATTCCATGCGGAATACTGCATTAAAAGCCGCAGACAAAGTTTAGAACTGTTACAATAACATTTAAAATAATTCATCGGAAATGTTAACTTTCGACTTTAAATTCCATGCGGAATACTGCATTAAAGGCCGTAGACAAAGTTTAGAACTGTTACAATAACATTTAAAGCAAATCATAGGAAATGTTACCTTTCGACTTTAAATTCCATGCGGAATACTGCATTAAAAAGCCGTAGACAAAGTTTACAATAACATTTAAAACAATTCATCGGAAATGTTAACTTTCGACTTTTAATTCCATGCGGAATACTGCATTAAAAGCCGTAGACAAAGTTTAGAACTGTTACAATAACATTTAAAACAAATCATAGGAAATGTTACCTTTCGACCTTAAATTCCATGCGGAATAGTGCATTAATAGCCGTAGACAAAGTTTAGAACTGATACAATAACATTTGAAACAATTCATAGGAAATGTTACCTTTCGACTTTAAATTCCATGCGGAATACTGCATTAAAAGCCGTAGACAAAATTTAGAACTGATACAATAACATTTAAAACAATTCATCGGAAATGTTAACTTTCGACCATAAATTCCATGCGGACTACTGCAATAAAAACCGTAGACAAAGATTAGAACTGATACAATAATATTTTTAACAATACATTTAAAATAATTCATCGGAAATGTTAACTTTCGACTTTAAATTCCATGCGGAACACTGCATTAAAGGCCGTAGACAAAGTTTAGAACTGTTACAATAACATTTAAAACAATTCATAGGAAATGTTACCTTTCGACTTTAAATTCCATGCGGAATACTGCATTAAAAGCCGTAGACAAAATTTAGAACTGATACAATAACAGTTAAAACAATTCATCGGAAATGGTAACTTTCGACCTTTAATTCCATGCGGAATACTGCATTAAAAGCCGTAGAAAAAGTTTAGAACTGATACAATAACGTTTAAAACAATTAATCGGAAATGTTAACTTTCGACTTAAAATTCCATGCGGAATACTGCATTAAAAGCCGTAGACAAAGTTTAGAACTGATACAATAACATTTAAAACAATTCATCGGAAATGTTAACTTTCGACTTTAAATTCCATGCGGAATACTACGTTAAAGGCCGTAGACAAATAACATATAAAACAATTCATCGGAAATGTTAACTTTCGACCTTAAATTCCATGCGGAATACTGCATTAAAAGCCGTATACAAAGTTTAGAACTGATACAATAACATTTAAAATAATTCATCGGAAATGTTAACTTTCGACTTTAAATTCCATGCGGGACACTGCATTAAAGGCCGTAGACAAAGTTTAGAACTGTTACAATAACATTTAAAACAAATCATAGGAAATGTTAACTTTCGACTTAAAATTCCATGCGGAATACTGCATTAAAAGCCGTAGACAAAGTTTAGATCTGATACAATAACATTTAAAACAATTCATCGGAAATGTTAACTTTCGACTTTAAATTCCATGCGGAATACTGCATTAAAAAGGCGTAGACAAAGTTTAGAACTGATACAAAAACACTTAAAACAATTCATCGGAAATGTTAACTTTCGACTTTAAATTCCATGCGGAATACTACATTAAATGCCGTAGACAAATAACATTTAAAATAATTCATCTTAAATGTTAACTTTCGACCTTAAATTCCATGCGGAATACTGCATTAAAGGCCGTAGACAAAGTTTAGAACTGATACAAAAATATTTAAAACAATTCATCGGAAATGTTAACTTTCGACTTTAAATTCCATGCGGAATACTACGTTAAAGGCCGTAGACAAAGTTTAGAACTGTTACAATAACATTTAAAACAATTCATCGGAAATGTTAACTTTCGACCTTAAATTCCATGCGGAATACTACATTAAATGCCGTAGACAAATAACATTTAAAATAATTCATCTTAAATGTTAACTTTCGACCTTAAATTCCATGCGGAATACTGCATTAAAGGCCGTAGACAAAGTTTAGAACTGATACAAAAATATTTAAAACAATTCATCGGAAATGTTAACTTTCGACTTTAAATTCCATGCGGAATACTACGTTAAAAGCCGTAGACAAAGTTTATAACTGATACAATAACATTTAAAATAATTCATCGGAAATGTTAACTTTCGACCTTAAATTATATGCGGAATACTGCATTAAAAGCCATAGACAAAGTTTATAACAGATACAATAACATTTGAAATAATTCATCGGAAATGATAACTTTCGACTTTAAGTTCTGTGCGGAATACTGCATTAAGGGCCGTAGACAAAGCTTTGAACTGTTACAATAACATTTAAAACAAATCATAGGAAATGTTACCTTTCGACTTTAAATTCCATGCGGAATACTGCATTAAAAGTCGTAGACAAAGTTTAGAACTGATACAATAACATATAAAACAATTCATCGGAAATGTTAACTTTCGACTTTAAATTCCATGCGGAATACTGCATTAATAAGCCGTAGACAAAGTTTAGAACTGATACAAAAACATTTAAAACAATTCATCGGAAATGTTAACTTTCGACTTTAAATTCCATGCGGAATACTACATTAAATGCCGTAGACAAATAACATTTAATATAATTCATCTTAAATGTTAACTTTCGACCTTAAATTCCATGCGGATTACTGCATTAAAGGCCGTAGACAAAGTTTAGAACTGATACAAAAATATTTAAAACAATTCATGGGAAATGTTAACTTTCGACCTTAAATTCCATGCGGAATACTGCATTAAAGGCCGTAGACAAAGTTTAGAACTGTTACAATAACAGTTAAAACAATTCATCGGAAATGTTAACTTTCGACCTTAAATTTCATGCGGAATACTGCATTAAAAGCCGCAGACAAAGTTTAGAACTGTTACAATAACATTTAAAATAATTCATAGGAAATGTTAACTTTCGACTTTAAATTCCATGCGGAATACTGCATTAAAGGCCGTAGACAAAGTTTAGAACTGTTACAATAACATTTAAAACAAATCGTAGGAAATGTTACCTTTCGACTTTAAATTCCATGCGGAATACTACATTAAAGGCCGTAGACAAATAACATTTAAAACAATTCATCTTAAATGTTAACTTTCGACCTTAAATTCCATGCGGAATACTGCATTAAAGGCCGTAGACAAAGTTTAGAACTGTTACAATAACATTTAAAACAATTCATCGGAAATGTTAACTTTCGACCTTAAATTCCATGCGGAATACTGCATTAAAAGCCGTAGACAAAGTTTATAACTGATCCAATAACATTTAAAATAATTCATCGGAAATGTTAACTTTCGACTTTAAATTCCATGCGGAATACTGCATTAAAGGCCGTAGACAAAGTTTAGAACTGTTACAGTAACATTTGAAACAAATCATAGGAAATGTTACCTTTCGACTTTAAAATCCATGCGGAATACTGCATTAAAAGCAATAGACAAAATTTATAACTGATAAAATAACATTTAAAACAATTTATCGGAAATGTTAACTTTCGACTTTAAATTCCATGCGGAATACTGCATTAAAAGCCGTAGACAAAGTTTAGAACTGATACAATAACATTTAAAACAATTCATCGGAAATGTTAACTTTCGAACTTAAATTCCATGCGGAATACTGCATTAAAGGCCGTAGACAAAGTTTATAACTGTTACAGTAACATTTGAAACAAATCATAGGAAATGTTACCTTTCGACTTTAAAATCCATGCGGAATACTGCATTAAAAGCCGTAGACAAAATTTATAACTGATAAAATAACATTTAAAACAATTCATCGGAAATGTTAACTTTCGAACTTAAATTCCATGCGGAATACTGCATTAAAAGCCGCAGACAAAGTTTAGAACTGTTACAATAACATTTAAAATAATTCATCGGAAATGTTAACTTTCGACTTTAAATTCCATGCGGAATACTGCATTAAAGGCCGTAGACAAAGTTTAGAACTGTTACAATAACATTTAAAGCAAATCATAGGAAATGTTACCTTTCGACTTTAAATTCCATGCGGAATACTGCATTAAAAAGCCGTAGACAAAGTTTACAATAACATTTAAAACAATTCATCGGAAATGTTAACTTTCGACTTTTAATTCCATGCGGAATACTGCATTAAAAGCCGTAGACAAAGTTTAGAACTGTTACAATAACATTTAAAACAAATCATAGGAAATGTTACCTTTCGACCTTAAATTCCATGCGGAATAGTGCATTAAAAGCCGTAGACAAAGTTTAGAACTGATACAATAACATTTGAAACAATTCATAGGAAATGTTACCTTTCGACTTTAAATTCCATGCGGAATACTGCATTAAAAGCCGTAGACAAAATTTAGAACTGATACAATAACATTTAAAACAATTCATCGGAAATGTTAACTTTCGACCATAAATTCCATGCGGACTACTGCAATAAAAACCGTAGACAAAGTTTAGAACTGATACAATAATATTTTTAACAATACATTTAAAATAATTCATCGGAAATGTTAACTTTCGACTTTAAATTCCATGCGGAACACTGCATTAAAGGCCGTAGACAAAGTTTAGAACTGTTACAATAACATTTAAAACAATTCATAGGAAATGTTACCTTTCGACTTTAAATTCCATGCGGAATACTGCATTAAAGGCCGTAGACAAAATTTAGAACTGATACAATAACAGTTAAAACAATTCATCGGAAATGGTAACTTTCGACCTTTAATTCCATGCGGAATACTGCATTAAAAGCCGTAGAAAAAGTTTAGAACTGATACAATAACGTTTAAAACAATTAATCGGAAATGTTAACTTTCGACTTAAAATTCCATGCGGAATACTGCATTAAAAGCCGTAGACAAAGTTTAGAACTGATACAATAACATTTAAAACAATTCATCGGAAATGTTAACTTTCGACCTTAAATTATATGCGGAATACTGCATTAAAAGCCGTAGACAAAGTTTATAACAGATACAATAACATTTGAAATAATTCAGCGGAAATGATAACTTTCGACTTTAAGTTCTGTGCGGAATACTGCATTAAAGGCCGTAGACAAAGCTTTGAACTGTTACAATACATTTAAAAGAAATCATAGGAAATGTTACCTTTCGACTTTAAATTCCATGCGGAATACTGCATTAAAAGTCGTAGACAAAGTTTAGAACTGATACAATAACATTTAAAACAATTCATCGGAAATGTTTACTTTCGACTTTTAATTCCATGCGGAATACTGCATTAAAAAGCCGTAGACAAAGTTTAGAACTGATACAAAAACATTTAAAACAATTCATCGGAAAGGTTAACTTTCGACTTTAAATTCCATGCGGAATACTACATTAACTGCCGTAGACAAATAACATTTAAAATAATTCATCTTAAATGTTAACTTTCGACCTTAAATTCCATGCGGAATACTGCATTAAAGGCCGTAGACAAAGTTTAGAACTGATACAAAAATATTTAAAACAATTCATCGGAAATGTTAACTTTAGACTTTAAATTCCATGCGGAATACTACGTTAAAGGCCGTAGACAAATAACATATAAAACAATTCATCGGAAATGTTAACTTTCGACCTTAAATTCCATGCGGAATACTGCATTAAAGGCCGTAGACAAAGTTTAGAACTGTTACAATAACATTTAAAACAATTCATCGGAAATGTTAACTTTCGACCTTAAATTCCATTAGAACTGTTACAGTAACATTTGAAACAAATCATAGGAAATGTTACCTTTCGACTTTAAAATCCATGCGGAATACTGCATTAAAAGCCGTAGACAAAATTTATAACTGATAAAATAACATTTAAAACAATTCATCGGAAATGTTAACTTTCGAACTTAAATTCCATGCGGAATACTGCATTAAAAGCCGCAGACAAAGTTTAGAACTGTTACAATAACATTTAAAACAATTCATCGGAAATGTTAACTTTCGACCTTAAATTCCATTAGAACTGTTACAGTAACATTTGAAACAAATCATAGGAAATGTTACCTTTCGACTTTAAAATCCATGCGGAATACTGCATTAAAAGCCGTAGACAAAATTTATAACTGATAAAATAACATTTAAAACAATTCATCGGAAATGTTAACTTTCGAACTTAAATTCCATGCGGAATACTGCATTAAAAGCCGCAGACAAAGTTTAGAACTGTTACAATAACATTTAAAATAATTCATCGGAAATGTTAACTTTCGACTTTAAATTCCATGCGGAATACTGCATTAAAAGCCATAGACAAAGTTTAGAACTGATACAATAACATTTGAAACAATTCATAGGAATTGTTAACTTTCGACTTTAAATTCCATGCGGAATACTGCATTAAAAAGCCGTAGACAAAGTTTACAATAACATTTAAAACAATTCATCGGAAATGTTAACTTTCGACTTTAAATTCCATGCGGAATACTGCATTAAAAGCCGTAGACAAAGTTTAGAACTGTTACAATAACATTTAAAACAAATCATAGGAAATGTTACCTTTCGACCTTAAATTCCATGCGGAATAGTGCATTAAAAGCCGTAGACAAAGTTTAGAACTGATACAATAATATTTTTAACAATTTATCGGAAATGTTAACTTTCGACTTAAAATTCCATGCGGGATACTGCATTAAAGACCGTAGACAAAGTTTAGAACTGTTACAATAACATTTAAAACAAATCATAGGAAATGTTACCTTTCGACTTTAAATTCCATGCGGAATACTACATTAAAGGCCGTAGACAAATAACATTTAAAACAATTCATCTTAAATGTTAACTTTCGACCTTAAATTCCATGCGGAATACTGCATTAAAAGCCGTAGACAAAGTTTAGAACTGATACAATAACATTTGAAACAATTCATAGGAAATGTTACCTTTCGACTTTAAATTCCATGCGGAATACTGCATTAAAAGCCGCAGACAAAGTTTAGAACTGTTACAATATCATTGAAAACAATTCATCGGAAATGGTAACTTTCGACCTTAAATTCCATGCGGAATACTGCATTAAAAGCCGTATACGAAGTTTAGAACTGATACAATAACATTTAAAATAATTCATCTGAAATGTTAACTTTCGACTTTAAAATCCATGCGGAACACTGCATTAAAGGCCGTAGACAAAGTTTAGAACTGTTACAATAACATTTAAAACAATTCATAGGAAATGTTACCTTTCGACTTTAAATTCCATGCGGAATACTGCATTAAAAGCCGTAGACAAAATTTAGAACTGATACAATAACATTTAAAACAATTCATCGGCAATGTTAACTTTCGAACTTAAATTCCATGCGGAATACTGCATTAAAAGCCGTAGACAAAATTTATAACTGATAAAATAACATTTAAAACAATTCATCGGAAATGTTAACTTTCGAACTTAAATTCCATGCGGAATACTGCATTAAAAGCCGCAGACAAAGTTTAGAACTGTTACAATAACATTTAAAATAATTCATCGGAAATGTTAACTTTCGACTTTAAATTCCATGCGGAATACTGCATTAAAAAGCCGTAGACAAAGTTTAGAACTGATACAATAACATTTGAAACAATTCATCGGAAATGTTAACTTTCGACTTTAAGTTCTGTGCGGAATATTGCATTAATGGCCGTAGACAAAGTTTATAACTGTTACAATAACATTTAAAACAATTCATCGGAAATGTTAACTTATGACTTTAAATTCCATGCGGAATACTGCATTAAAAGCCGTAGACAAAGTTTAGAACTGATACAATAACATTTAAAACAATTCATCGGAAATGTTAACTTTCGACTTTAAATTCCATGCGGAATACTGCATTAAAAGCCGTAGACAAAGTTTAGAACTGTTACAATAACATTTAAAACAAATCATAGGAAATGTTACCTTTCGACCTTAAATTCCATGCGGAATAGTGCATTAGAAGCCGTAGACAAAGTTTAGAACTGATACAATAACATTTGAAACAATTCATAGGAAATGTTACCTTTCGACTTTAAATTCCATGCGGAATACTGCATTAAAAGCCGTAGACAAAATTTAGAACTGATACAATAACATTTAAATTCCATGCGGAATACTGCATTAAAAGCTGTGGGCAATGTTTAGTACTGATACAATAACATTTAAAACAATTCATCGGAAATGTTATTTTTCGACCTTAAATTCCATGCGGAATAGTGCATTAAAAGCCGTAGACAAAGTTTAGAGCTGATACAATAACATTTGAAACAATTCATCGGAAATGTTAACTTTCGACTTTAAGTTCTGTGCGGAATACTGCATTAATGGCCGTAGACAAAGTTTATAACTGTTACAATAACATTGAAAACAAATTATAGGAAATGTTACCTTTCGACTTTAAATTTTATGCGGATACTGCATTAAAGGCCGTAGACAAAGTTTAGAACTGTTACAATAACATTTAAAACAAATCATAGAAAATGTTACCTTTTGACTTTAAATTCCGTGCGGAATACTGCATTAAAAGCCGTAGACAAAATTTAGAACTGATACAATAACATTTAAAACAATTCATCGGAAATGTTAACTTTCGACCTGAAATTCCATGCGGAATACTGCGTTAAAGGCCGTAGACAAAGTTTAGAACTGATACAATAACATTTAAAATAAATCATAAAAAATGTTTCCTTTAGACTAGAATGTTATTGTATCAGTTCTAAACTTTGCCTACGGCTTTTAATGCAGTATTCCGCATGGAATTCAAAATCGAAAGTTAACATTTCCGATGAATTGTTTCAAATGTTATTGTATCAGTTCTAAACTTTGCCTACGGCTTTTAATGCAGTATCCCGCATGGAATTTAAAATGGAAAGTTAACATTTCCGATGAATTGTTTCAAATGTTATTGTATCAGTTCTAAACTTTCTCTACGGCTTTTAATGCAGTATTCCGCATGGAATTTAAAGTCGAAAGTAAACATTTCAGATGAATTGTTTTAAATGTTATTGTATCAGTTCTAAACTTTGTCTACGGCCTTTAATGTAGTATTCCGCATGGAATTTAAAGTCGAAAGTAAACATTTAGGATGAATTGTTTTAAATGTTATTATATCAGTTCTAAACTTTGTCTACGGCCTTTAATGTAGTATTCCGCTCAGAACTTAAAGTCAAAAGTTAACATTTCCGATGAATTGTTTTAAATGTTATTGTATCAGTTCTAAACTTTGTCTACGGCTTTTAATGCAGTATTCCGCACGAAATTTAAAGTCGAAAGTTAATATTTCCGATGATTTGTTGTAAATGTTATTTTATCAGTTCTAAACTTTGTCTACGGCCTTTAATGTAGTATTCCGCATGGAATTTAAAGTCGAAAGTAAACATTTCAGATGAATTGTTTTAAATGTTATTATATCAGTTCTAAACTTTGTATACGGCCTTTAATGTAGTATTCCGCTCAGAACTTAAAGTCAAAAGTTAACATTTCCGATGAATTGTTTTAAATGTTATTGTATCAGTTCAAAACTTTGTCTACGGCTTTTAATGCAGTATTCCGCACGAAATTTAAAGTCGAAAGTTAACATTTCCGATGATTTGTTGTAAATGTTATTTTATCGGTTCTAAACTTTGTCTACGGCCTTTAATGTAGTATTCCGCATGGAATTTAAAGTCGAAAGTAAACATTTCAGATGAATTGTTTTAAATGTTGTTATATCAGTTCTAAACTTTTAATGCAGTATTCCGCACAAAATTACAAGTCGAAAGTTAACATTTCCGATGATTTGTTGTAAATGTTATTTTATCAGTTATAAACTTTGTCCACGGCCTTTAATGTAGTATTCCGCATGGAATTTAAAGTCGAAAGTTAACTTTTCCGATGAATTGTTTTAAATGTTATTGTATCAGTTCTAAACTTTGTCTACGGCTTTTAATGCAGTATTC
The DNA here is from genome assembly GCA_951394025.1 of Heteromyza rotundicornis. Lineage (NCBI taxonomy): Eukaryota > Metazoa > Arthropoda > Insecta > Diptera > Heleomyzidae > Heteromyza > Heteromyza rotundicornis. The sequence continues at coordinate 38,218,576 of OX596011.1, forward strand.
CAAATGGAATTTAAAGTCGAAAGTTAACATTTCCGATGATTTGTTTTAAATGTTATTGTATCAGTTCTAAACTTTGTCTACGGCCTTTAATGTAGTATTCCGCATGGAATTTAAAGTCGAAAGTTAACATTTCAGATGAATTGTTTTAAACGCATGGAATTTAAAGTCGAAAGTTAACATTTTCGATGAATTGTTTTAAATGTTATTGTATCAGTTCTAAACTTTGTCGGAAATGTTAACTTTCGACCTTAAAGTCCATGCGGAATACTGCATTAAAAGCTGTAGGCAAAGTTTAGTACTGATACAATAACATTTAAAACAATTCATCGGAAATGTTATTTTTCGACCTTAAATTCCATGCGGAATAGTGCATTAAAAGCCGTAGACAAAGTTTAGAACTGATACAATAACATTTAAAACAATTCATCGGAAATGTTAACTTAGGACTTTAAATTCCATGCGGAATACTGCATTAAAAGCCGTAAAACAATTCATCGGAAATGTTAACTTAGGACTTTAAATTCCATGCGGAATACTGCATTAAAAGCCGTAGACAAAGTTTAGAACTGATACAATAACATTTAAAACAAATCATCGGAAATGTTAACTTTCGACTTTAAATTCCGCGCGCAATACTGCATTAAAGGCCGTAGACAAAGTTTAGAACTGTTACAACAACATTGAAACAAATTATAGGAAATGTTACCTTTCGACTTTAAATTCCATGCGGATACTGCATTTAAAGCCGTAGACAAAATTTAGAACTGATACAATAACATTTAAAACAATTCATCGGAAATGTTAACTTTCGACCTTAAATTCCATGCGGACTACTGCAATAAAAGCCGTAGACAAAGTTTAGAGCTGATACAATAATATTTTTAACAATTTATCGGAAATGTTACCTTTCGACTTTAAATTCCGTGCGGAATACTGCATTAAGAGCCGTAGACAAAATTTAGAACTGATACAATAACATTTAAAACAATTCATCGGAAATGTTAACTTTCGACCTTAAATTCCATGCGGACTACTGCAATAAAAGCCGTAGACAAAGTATAGAACAGACACAATAACATTTAAAACAATTCATCGGAAATGTTAACTTTCGACTTTAAGTTCTGTGCGGAATACTGCATTAATGGCCGTAGACAAAGTTTATAACTGTTACAATAACATTGAAAACAAATTATAGGAAATGTTACCTTTCGACTTTAAATTTTATGCGGATACTGCATTAAAGGCCGTAGACAAAGTTTAGAACTGTTACAATAACATTTAAAACAAATCATAGAAAATGTTACCTTTTGACTTTAAATTCCGTGCGGAATACTGCATTAAAAGCCGTAGACAAAATTTAGAACTGATACAATAACATTTAAAACAATTCATCGGAAATGTTAACTTTCGACCTTAAATTCCATGCGGAATACTGCGTTAAAGGCCGTAGACAAAGTTTAGAACTGATACAATAACATTTAAAATAAATCATAAAAAATGTTTCCTTTAGACTAGAATGTTCTTGTATCAGTTCTAAACTTTGCCTACGGCTTTTAATGCAGTATTCCGCATGGAATTCAAAATCGAAAGTTAACATTTCCGATGAATTGTTTCAAATGTTATTGTATCAGTTCTAAACTTTGCCTACGGCTTTTAATGCAGTATCCCGCATGGAATTTAAAATGGAAAGTTAACATTTCCGTTGAATTGTTTCAAATGTTATTGTATCAGTTCTAAACTTTCTCTACGGCTTTTAATGCAGTATTCCGCATGGAATTTAAAGTCGAAAGTAAACATTTCAGATGAATTGTTTTAAATGTTATTGTATCAGTTCTAAACTTTGTCTACGGCCTTTAATGTAGTATTCCGCATGGAATTTAAAGTCGAAAGTAAACATTTCAGATGAATTGTTTTAAATGTTATTATATCAGTTCTAAACTTTGTCTACGGCCTTTAATGTAGTATTCCGCTCAGAACTTAAAGTCAAAAGTTAACATTTCCGATGAATTGTTTTAAATGTTATTGTATCAGTCCTAAACTTTGTCTACGGCTTTTAATGCAGTATTCCGCACGAAATTTAAAGTCGAAAGTTAATATTTCCGATGATTTGTTGTAAATGTTATTTTATCAGTTCTAAACTTTGTCTACGGCCTTTAATGTAGTATTCCGCATGGAATTTAAAGTCGAAAGTAAACATTTCAGATGAATTGTTTTAAATGTTATTATATCAGTTCTAAACTTTGTATACGGCCTTTAATGTAGTATTCCGCTCAGAACTTAAAGTCAAAAGTTAACATTTCCGATGAATTGTTTTAAATGTTATTGTATCAGTTCAAAACTTTGTCTACGGCTTTTAATGCAGTATTCCGCACGAAATTTAAAGTCGAAAGTTAATATTTCCGATGATTTGTTGTAAATGTTATTTTATCAGTTCTAAACTTTGTCTACGGCCTTTAATGTAGTATTCCGCATGGAATTTAAAGTCGAAAGTAAACATTTCAGATGAATTGTTTTAAATGTTGTTATATCAGTTCTAAACTTTGTATACGGCCTTTAATGTAGTATTCCGCTCAGAACTTAAAGTCAAAAGTTAACATTTCCGATGAATTGTTTTAAATGTTATTGTATCAGTTCTAAACTTTGTATACGGCTTTTAATGCAGTATTCCGCACGAAATTACAAGTCGAAAGTTAACATTTCCGATGATTTGTTGTAAATGTTATTTTATCAGTTATAAACTTTGTCTACGGCCTTTAATGTAGTATTCCGCATGGAATTTAAAGTCGAAAGTTAACTTTTCCGATGAATTGTTTTAAATGTTATTGTATCAGTTCTAAACTTTGTATACGGCTTTTAATGCAGTATTCCAAATGGAATTTAAAGTCGAAAGTTAACATTTCCGATGATTTGTTTTAAATGTTATTGTATCAGTTCTAAACTTTGTCTACGGCCTTTAATGTAGTATTCCGCATGGAATTTAAAGTCGAAAGTTAACATTTCAGATGAATTGTTTTAAACGCATGGAATTTAAAGTCGAAAGTTAACATTTTCGATGAATTGTTTTAAATGTTATTGTATCAGTTCTAAACTTTGTCTACGGCTTTTAAAGCAGAATCATAGAAAATGTTACCTTTCGACTTTAAATTCTATGCGGAATACTGCATTAAAAGCCGTAGACAAAGATTAGAACTGATACAATAACATTTAAAACAATTCAACGGAAATGTTACATTTCGACTTTAAATGCCATGCATTAAAAGCCGTAGACAAAGTTCAGAACTGATACAATAACATTTAAAACAATTAATCTGAAATGTTAACTTTCGACTCTAAATTACCTAGACAAAGTTTAGAACTGATACAATAACATTTAAAACAATTCATTGGAAATGCTAACTTTCGACCTTAAATTCCATGCGGAATAATGCATTAAAGGCCGTAGACAAAGTATAGAACTGACACAATAACATTTAAAACAATTCATCGGAAATGTTAACTTTCGACCTTAAAGTCCATGCGTAATACCGCATTAAAAGCTGTAGGCAAAGTTTAGTACTGATACAATAACATTTAAAACAATTCATCGGAAATGTTATTTTTCGACCTTAAATTCCATGCGGAATAGTGCATTAAAAGCCGTAGACAAAGTTTAGAACTGATACAATAACATTTGAAACAATTCATCGGAAATGTTAACTTTCGACTTTAAGTTCTGTGCGGAATATTGCATTAATGGCCGTAGACAAAGTTTATAACTGTTACAATAACATTTAAAACAATTCATCGGAAATGTTAACTTTCGACTTTAAATTCCGCGCGCAATACTGCATTAAAGGCCGTAGGCAAAGTTTAGAACTGTTACAACAACATTGAAACTAATTATAGGAAATGTTACCTTTCGACTTTAAATTCCATGCGGATACTGCATTTAAAGCCGTAGACAAAATTTAGAACTGATACAATAACATTTAAAACAATTCATCGGAAATGTTAACGTTCGACCTTAAATTCCATGCGGACTACTGCAATAAAAGCCGTAGACAAAGTTTAGAGCTGATACAATAATATTTTTAACAATTTATCGGAAATGTTACCTTTCGACTTTAAATTCCGTGCGGAATACTGCATTAAAAGCCGTAGACAAAATTTAGAACTGATACAATAACATTTAAAATAATTCATCGGAAATGTTAACTTTCGACCTTAAATTCCATGCGGACTACTGCAATAAAAGCCGTAGACAAAGTATAGAACAGACACAATAACATTTAAAACAATTCATCGGAAATGTTAACTTTCGACTTTAAGTTCTGTGCGGAATACTGCATTAATGGCCGTAGACAAAGTTTATAACTGTTACAATAACATTGAAAACAAATTATAGGAAATGTTACCTTTCGACTTTAAATTTTATGCGGATACAGCATTAAAGGCCGTAGACAAAGTTTAGAACTGTTACAATAACATTTAAAACAAATCATAGAAAATGTTACCTTTTGACTTTAAATTCCGTGCGGAATACTGCATTAAAAGCCGTAGACAAAATTTAGAACTGATACAATAACATTAAAAGCAATTCATCGGAAATGTTAACTTTCGACCTTAAATTCCATGCGGAATACTGCGTTAAAGGCCGTAACAAAGTTTAGAACTGATACAATAACATTTAAAATAAATAATAAAAATGTTTCCTTTAGACTAGAATGTTACTGTATCAGTTCTAAACTTTGCCTACGGCTTTTAATGCAGTATTCCGCATGGAATTCAAAATCGAAAGTTAACATTTCCGATGAATTGTTTTAAATGTTATTGTATCAGTTCTAAACTTTGCCTACGGCTTTTAATGCAGTATCCCGCATGGAATTTAAAATGGAAAGTTAACATTTCCGATGAATTGTTTCAAATGTTATTGTATCAGTTCTAAACTTTCTCTACGGCTTTTAATGCAGTATTCCGCATGGAATTTAAAGTCGAAAGTAAACATTCAGATGAATTGTTTTAAATGTTATTGTATCAGTTCTAAACTTTGTCTACGGCCTTTAATGTAGTATTCCGCATGGAATTTAAAGTCGAAAGTAAACATTTCAGATGAATTGTTTTAAATGTTATTATATCAGTTCTAAACTTTGTCTACGGCCTTTAATGTAGTATTCCGCTCAGAACTTAAAGTCAAAAGTTAACATTTCCGATGAATTGTTTTAAATGTTATTGTATCAGTTCTAAACTTTGTCTACGGCTTTTAATGCAGTATTCCGCACGAAATTTAAAGTCGAAAGTTAATATTTCCGATGATTTGTTGTAAATGTTATTTTATCAGTTCTAAACTTTGTCTACGGCCTTTAATGTAGTATTCCGCATGGAATTTAAAGTCGAAAGTAAACATTTCAGATGAATTGTTTTAAATGTTATTATATCAGTTCTAAACTTTGTATACGGCCTTTAATGTAGTATTCCGCCCAGAACTTAAAGTCAAAAGTTAACATTTCCGATGAATTGTTTTAAATGTTATTGTATCAGTTCAAAACTTTGTCTACGGCTTTTAATGCAGTATTCCGCACGAAATTTAAAGTCGAAAGTTAACATTTCCGATGATTTGTTGTAAATGTTATTTTATCAGTTCTAAACTTTGTCTACGGCCTTTAATGTAGTATTCCGCATGGAATTTAAAGTCGAAAGTAAACATTTCAGATGAATTGTTTTAAATGTTGTTATATCAGTTCTAAACTTTGTATACGGCCTTTAATGTAGTATTCCGCTCAGAACTTAAAGTCAAAAGTTAACATTTCCGATGAATTGTTTTAAATGTTATTGTATCAGTTCTAAACTTTGTCTACGGCTTTTAATGCAGTATTCCGCACGAAATTACAAGTCGAAAGTTAACATTTCCGATGATTTGTTGTAAATGTTATTTTATCAGTTATAAACTTTGTCTACGGCCTTTAATGTAGTATTCCGCATGGAATTTAAAGTCGAAAGTTAACTTTTCCGATGAATTGTTTTAAATGTTATTGTATCAGTTCTAAACTTTGTCTACGGCTTTTAATGCAGTATTCCAAATGGAATTTAAAGTCGAAAGTTAACATTTCCGATGATTTGTTTTAAATGTTATTGTATCAGTTCTAAACTTTGTCTACGGCCTTTAATGTAGTATTCCGCATGGAATTTAAAGTCGAAAGTTAACATTTCAGATGAATTGTTTTAAACGCATGGAATTTAAAGTCGAAAGTTAACATTTTCGATGAATTGTTTTAAATGTTATTGTATCAGTTCTAAACTTTGTCTACGGCTTTTAAAGCAGAATCATAGAAAATGTTACCTTTCGACTTTAAATTCTATGCGGAATACTGCATTAAAAGCCGTAGACAAAGTTTAGAACTGATACAATAACATTTAAAACAATTCAACGGAAATGTTAACTTTCGACTTTAAATGCCATGCGGAATAGCATTAAAAGCCGTAGACAAAGTTCAGAACTGATACAATAACATTTAAAACAATTAATCTGAAATGTTAACTTTCGACTCTAAATTACCTAGACAAAGTTTAGAACTGATACAATAACATTTAAAACAATTCATTGGAAATGCTAACTTTCGACTTTAAATTCCATGCGGAATAATGCATTAAAGGCCGTAGACAAAGTATAGAACTGACACAATAACAATTCATCGGAAATGTTAACTTTCGACCTTAAAGTCCATGCGGAATACTGCATTAAAAGCTGTAGGCAAAGTTTAGTACTGATACAATAACATTTAAAACAATTCATCGGAAATGTTATTTTTCGACCTTAAATTCCATGCGGAATAGTGCATTAAAAGCCGTAGACAAAGTTTAGAACTGATACAATAACATTTGAAACAATTCATCGGAAATGTTAACTTTCGACTTTAAGTTCTGTGCGGAATATTGCATTAAAAGCCGTAGACAAAGTTTAGAACTGATACAATAACATTTAAAACAAATCATCGGAAATGTTAACTTTCGACTTTAAATTCCGCGCGCAATACTGCATTAAAGGCCGTAGACAAAGTTTAGAACTGTTACAACAACATTGAAACAAATTATAGGAAATGTTACCTTTCGACTTTAAATTCCATGCGGATACTGCATTTAAAGCCGTAGACAAAATTTAGAACTGATACAATAACATTTAAAACAATTCATCGGAAATGGTTACTTTCGACCTTAAATTCCATGCGGACTACTGCAATAAAAGCCGTAGACAAAGTTTAGAGCTGATACAATAATATTTTTAGTACTGATACAATAACATTTAAAACAATTCATCGGAAATGTTATTTTTCGACCTTAAATTCCATGCGGAATAGTGCATTAAAAGCCGTAGACAAAGTTTAGAGCTGATACAATAACATTTGAAACAATTCATCGGAAATGTTAACTTTCGACTTTAAGTTCTGTGCGGAATACTGCATTAATGGCCGTAGACAAAGTTTATAACTGTTACAATAACATTTAAAACAATATGTCGGAAATGTTAAATTTCGACTTTAAATTCCATGAGGAATACTGCATTAAAAGCCGTAGACAAAGTTTAGAACTGATACAATAACATTTAAAACAATTCATCGGAAATGTTAACTTTCGACCTAAAATTCTATGCGGAATACTGCATTAAAAGCCGTAGACAAAGTTTAGAACTGATACAATAACATTTGAAACAATTCATCGGAAATGTTAACTTTATACTTTAAGTTCTGTGCGGAATACTGCATTAAAGGCCGTAGACAAAGTTTAGAACTGTTACAATAACATTGAAAACAAATTATGGGAAATGTTACCTTTCGACTTTAAATTTTATGCGGATACTGCATTAAAGGCCGTAGACAAAGTTTAGAACTGTTACAATAACATTTAAAACAAATCATAGAAAATGTTACCTTTCGACTTTAAATGCCATGCGGAATAGCATTAAAAGCCGTAGACAAAGTTTAGAACTGATACAATAACATTTAAAACAATTCATTGGAAATGTTAACTTTCGACCTTAAATTCCATGCGGAATAATGCATTAAAAGCCGTAGACAAAGTATATAACTGACACAATAACATTTAAAACAATTCATCGGAAATGTTAACTTTCGACCTTAAAGTCCATGCGGAATACTGCATTAAAAGCTGTAGGCAAAGTTTAGTACTGATACAATAACATTTAAAACAATTCATCGGAAATGTTATTTTTCGACCTTAAATTCCATGCGGAATAGTGCATTAAACGCCGTAGACAAAGTTTAGAACTGTTACAACAACATTGAAACAAATTATAGGAAATGTTACCTTTCGACTTTAAATTCCATGCGGATACTGCATTTAAAGCCGTAGACAAAATTTAGAACTGATACAATAACATTTAAAACAATTCATCGGAAATGGTTACTTTCGACCTTAAATTCCATGCGGACTACTGCAATAAAAGCCGTAGACAAAGTTTAGAGCTGATACAATAATATTTTTAACAATTTATCTTAAATGTTACCTTTCGACTTTAAATTCCGTGCGGAATACTGCATTAAAAGCCGTAGACAAAATTTAGAACTGATACAATAACATTTAAAACAATTCATCGGAAATGTTAACTTTCGACCTTAAATTCCATGCGGACTACTGCAATAAAAGCCGTAGACAAAGTATAGAACAGACACAATAACATTTAAAACAATTCATCGGAAATGTTAACTTTCGACTTTAAGTTCTGTGCGGAATACTGCATTAATGGCCGTAGACAAAGTTTATAACTGTTACAATAACATTGAAAACAAATTATAGGAAATGTTACCTTTCGACTTTAAATTTTATGCGGATACTGCATTAAAGGCCGTAGACAAAGTTTAGAACTGTTACAATAACATTTAAAACAAATCATAGAAAATGTTACCTTTTGACTTTAAATTCCGTGCGGAATACTGCATTAAAAGCCGTAGACAAAATTTAGAACTGATACAATAACATTTAAAACAATTCATCGGAAATGTTAACTTTCGACCTTTAATTCCATGCGGAATACTGCGTAAAAGGCCGTAGACAAAGTTTAGAACTGATACAATAACATTTAAAATAAATAATAAAAATGTTTCCTTTAGACTAGAATGTTACTGTATCAGTTCTAAACTTTGCCTACGGCTTTTAATGCAGTATTCCGCATGGAATTCAAAATCGAAAGTTAACATTTCCGATGAATTGTTTCAAATGTTATTGTATCAGTTCTAAACTTTGCCTACGGCATGGAATTTAAAATGGAAAGTTAACATTTCCGATGAATTGTTTCAAATGTTATTGTATCAGTTCTAAACTTTCTCTACGGCTTTTAATGCAGTATTCCGCATGGAATTTAAAGTCGAAAGTAAACATTTCAGATGAATTGTTTTAAATGTTATTGTATCAGTTCTAAACTTTGTCTACGGCTTTTAATGCAGTATTCCAAATGGAATTTAAAGTCGAAAGTTAACATTTCCGATGATTTGTTTTAAATGTTATTGTATCAGTTCTAAACTTTGTCTACGGCCTTTAATGTAGTATTCCGCATGGAATTTAAAGTCGAAAGTTAACATTTCAGATGAATTGTTTTAAACGCATGGAATTTAAAGTCGAAAGTTAACATTTTCGATGAATTGTTTTAAATGTTATTGTATCAGTTCTAAACTTTATCTACGGCTTTTAAAGCAGAATCATAGAAAATGTTACCTTTCGACTTTAAATTCTATGCGGAATACTGCATTAAAAGCCGTAGACAAAGTTTAGAACTGATACAATAACATTTAAAACAATTCAACGGAAATGTTAACTTTCGACTTTAAATGCCATGCGGAATAGCATTAAAAGCCGTAGACAAAGTTTAGAACTGATACAATAACATTTAAAACAATTCATTGGAAATGTTAACTTTCGACCTTAAATTCCATGCGGAATAATGCTTTAAAAGCCGTAGACAAAGTATAGAACTGATACAATAACATTTAAAACAATTCATCGGAAATGTTAACTTTCGACTTTAAGTTCTGTGCGGAATATTGCATTAATGGCCGTAGACAAAGATTATAACTGTTACAATAACATTTAAAACAATTCATCGGAAATGTTAACTTATGACTTTAAATTCCATGCGGAATACTGCATTAAAAGCCGTAGACAAAGTTTAGAACTGATACAATAACATTTAAAACAAATCATCGGAAATGTTAACTTTCGACTTTAAATTCCGCGCGCAATACTGCATTAAAGGCCGTAGACAAAGTTTAGAACTGTTACAACAACATTGAAACAAATTATAGGAAATGTTACCTTTCGACTTTAAATTCCATGCGGATACTGCATTTAAAGCCGTAGACAAAATTTAGAACTGATACAATAACATTTAAAACAATCCATCGGAAATGTTAACTTTCGACCTTAAATTCCATGCGGACTACTGCAATAAAAGCCGTAGACAAAGTTTAGAGCTGATACAATAATATTTTTAACAATTTATCGGAAATGTTACCTTTCGACTTTAAATTCCGTGCGGAATACTGCATTAAAAGCCGTAGACAAAATTTAGAACTGATACAATAACATTTAAAACAATTCATCGGAAATGTTAACTTTCGACCTTAAATTCCATGCGGACTACTGCAATAAAAGCCGTAGACAAAGTATAGAACAGACACAATAACATTTAAAACAATTCATCGGAAATGTTAACTTTCGACCTCAAATTCCATGCGGAATACTGCATTAAAAGCTGTGGGCAAAGTTTAGTACTGATACAATAACATTTAAAACAATTCTTTGGAAATGTTATTTTTCGACCTTAAATTCCATGCGGAATAGTGCATTAAAAGCCGTAGACAAAGTTTAGAGCTGATACAATAACATTAAGTTCTGTGCGGAATACTGCATTAATGGCCGTAGACAAAGTTTATAACTGTTACAATAACATTTAAAACAATATGTCGGAAATGTTAAATTTCGACTTTAAATTCCATGAGGAATACTGCATTAAAAGCCGTAGACAAAGTTTAGAACTGATACAATAACATTTAAAACAATTCATCGGAAATGTTAACTTTCGACCTAAAATTCTATGCGGAATACTGCATTAAAAGCCGTAGACAAAGTTTAGAACTGATACAATAACATTTGAAACAATTCATCGGAAATGTTAACTTTCGACTTTAAGTTCTGTGCGGAATACTGCATTAATGGCCGTAGACAAAGTTTATAACTGTTACAATAACATTTAAAACAATATGTCGGAAATGTTAAATTTCGACTTTAAATTCCATGAGGAATACTGCATTAAAAGCCGTAGACAAAGTTTAGAACTGATACAATAACATTTAAAACAATTCATCGGAAATGTTAACTTTCGACCTAAAATTCTATGCGGAATACTGCATTAAAAGCCGTAGACAAAGTTTAGAACTGTTACAATAACATTGAAAACAAATTATGGGAAATGTTACCTTTCGACTTTAAATTTTATGCGGATACTGCATTAAAGGCCGTAGACAAAGTTTAGAACTGTTACAATAACATTTAAAACAAATCATAGAAAATGTTACCTTTCGACTTTAAATGCCATGCGGAATAGCATTAAAAGCCGTAGACAAAGTTTAGAACTGATACAATAACATTTAAAACAATTCATTGGAAATGTTAACTTTCGACCTTAAATTCCATGCGGAATAATGCATTAAAAGCCGTAGACAAAGTATATAACTGACACAATAACATTTAAAACAATTCATCGGAAATGTTAACTTTCGACCTTAAAGTCCATGCGGAATACTGCATTAAAAGCTGTAGGCAAAGTTTAGTACTGATACAATAACATTTAAAACAATTCATCGGAAATGTTATTTTTCGACCTTAAATTCCATGCGGAATAGTGCATTAAACGCCGTAGACAAAGTTTAGAACTGATACAATAACATTTGAAACAATTCATCGGAAATGTTAACTTTCGACTTTAAGTTCTGTGCGGAATATTGCATTAATGGCCGTAGACAAAGTTTATAACTGTTACAATAACATTTAAAACAATTCATCGGAAATGTTAACTTATGACTTTAAATTCCATGCGGAATACTGCTTTAAAAGCCGTAGACAAAGTTTAGAACTGATACAATAACATTTAAAACAAATCATCGGAAATGTTAACTTTCGACTTTAAATTCCGCGCGCAATACTGCATTAAAGGCCGTAGACAAAGTTTAGAACTGTTACAACAACATTGAAACAAATTATAGGAAATGTTACCTTTCGACTTTAAATTCCATGCGGATACTGCATTTAAAGCCGTAGACAAAATTTAGAACTGATACAATAACATTTAAAACAATCCATCGGAAATGTTAACTTTCGACCTTAAATTCCATGCGGACTACTGCAATAAAAGCCGTAGACAAAGTTTAGAGCTGATACAATAATATTTTTAACAATTTATCGGAAATGTTACCTTTCGACTTTAAATTCCGTGCGGAATACTGCATTAAAAGCCGTAGACAAAATTTAGAACTGATACAATAACATTTAAAACAATTCATCGGAAATGTTAACTTTCGACCTTAAATTCCATGCGGACTACTGCAATAAAAGCCGTAGACAAAGTATAGAACAGACACAATAACATTTAAAACAATTCATCGGAAATGTTAACTTTCGACCTTAAATTCCATGCGGACTACTGCAATAAAAGCCGTAGACAAAGTTTAGAGCTGATACAATAATATTTTTAACAATTTATCGGAAATGTTACCTTTCGACTTTAAATTCCGTGCGGAATACTGCATTAAAAGCCGTAGACAAAATTTAGAACTGATACAATAACATTTAAAACAATTCATCGGAAATGTTAACTTTCGACCTTAAATTCCATGCGGACTACTGCAATAAAAGCCGTAGACAAAGTATAGAACAGACACAATAACATTTAAAACAATTCATCGGAAATGTTAACTTTCGACCTCAAATTCCATGCGGAATACTACATTAAAAGCTGTGGGCAAAGTTTAGTACTGATACAATAACATTTAAAACAATTCATCGGAAATGTTATTTTTCGACCTTAAATTCCATGCGGAATAGTGCATTAAAAGCCGTAGACAAAGTTTAGAGCTGATACAATAACATTTGAAACAATTCATCGGAAATGTTATTTTTCGACCTTAAATTCCATGCGGAATAGTGCATTAAAAGCCGTAGACAAAGTTTATAACTGTTACAATAACATTTAAAACAATATATCGGAAATGTTAACTTTCGACTTTAAATTCCATGAGGAATACTGCATTAAAAGCCGTAGACAAAGTTTAGAACTGATACAATAACATTTAAAACAATTCATCGGAAATGTTAACTTTCGACCTAAAATTCTATGCGGAATACTGCATTAAAAGCCGTAGACAAAGTTTAGAACTGATACAATAACATTTGAAACAATTCATCGGAAATGTTAACTTTAGACTTTAAGTTCTGTGCGGAATACTGCATTAAAGGCCGTAGACAAAGTTTAGAACTGTTACAATAACATTGAAAACAAATTATGGGAAATGTTACCTTTCGACTTTAAATTTTATGCGGATACTGCATTAAAGGCCGTAGACAAAGTTTAGAACTGTTACAATAACATTTAAAACAAATCATAGAAAATGTTACCTTTTGACTTTAAATTCCGTGCGGAATACTGCATTAAAAGCCGTAGACAAAATTTAGAACTGATACAATAACATTTAAAACAATTCATCGGAAATGTTAACTTTCGACCTTAAATTCCATGCGGAATACTGCGTTAAAGGCCGTAGACAAAGTTTAGAACTGATACAATAACATTTAAAATAAATCATAAAAAATGTTTCCTTTAGACTTTAAATTCCATGCGGAATACTGCATTAAAAGCCGTAGACAAAGTTTAGAACTGCTACAATAACATTTACAACAATTCATAGGAAATGTTACCTTTCGACCTTAAATTCCATGCGGACTACTGCAATAAAAGCCGTAGACAAAGTTTAGAACTGTTACAATAACATTTAAAACAAATCATAGGAAATGTTACCTTTCGACTTTAAATTCCATGCGGAATACTGCATTAAAAGCCGTAGACAAAATTTAGAACTGATCGATGAATTGTTTCAAATGTTATTGTATCAGTTCTAAACTTTGTCTACGGCTTTTAATATACTATTCCGCATGGAATTTAAGGTCGAAAGTTAACATTTCCAATGAATTGTTTTAAATGTTATTGTATCAGTTCTAAACTTTGTCTACTGCTTTTAATGCAGTATTCCGCACGAACTGATACAATTACATTTGAAACAATTCATCGGAAATGTTAACTTTAGACTTTAAGTTCTGTGCGGAATACTGCATTAAAGGCCGCAGACAAAGTTTAGAACTGTTACAATAACATTGAAAACAAATTATAGGAAATGTTACCTTTCGACTTTAAATTTTATGCGGATACTGCATTAAAGGCCGTAGACAAAGTTTAGAACTGTTACAATAACATTTAAAACAAATCATAGAAAATGTTACCTTTTGACTTTAAATTCCGTGCGGAATACTGCATTAAAAGCCGTAGACAAAATTTAGAACTGATACAATAACATTTAAAACAATTCATCGGAAATGTTAACTTTCGACCTTAAATTCCATGCGGAATACTGCGTTAAAGGCCGTAGACAAAGTTTAGAACTGATACAATAACATTTAAAATAAATCATAAAAAATGTTTCCTTTAGACTTTAAATTCCATGCGGAATACTGCATTAAAAGCCGTAGACAAAGTTTAGAACTGCTACAATAACATTTGCAACAATTCATCGGAAATGTTAACTTTCGACCTTAAATTCCATGCGGACTACTGCAATAAAAGCAGTAGACAAAGTTTATAACTGTTACCTTTCGACTTTAAATTCCATGCGGAATACTGCATTAAAAGCCGTAGACAAAATTTAGAACTGATACAATAACATTTAAAACAATTCAACGGACATGTCAACTTTCGACCTTAAATTCCATGCGGACTACTGCAATAAAAGCCGTAGACAAAGTTTAGAACTGTTACAATAGCATTTAAAACAAATCATAGGACATGTTACCTTTCGACTTTAAATTCCATGCGGAATACTGTTAACTTTCGACCTTAAATTCCATGCGGACTACTGCAATAAAAGCAGTAGACAAAGTTTATAACTGTTACCTTTCGACTTTAAATTCCATGCGGAATACTGCATTAAAAGCCGTAGACAAAGTTTAGAACTGATACAATAACATTTAAAACAATTCATAGGAAATGTTAACTTTTGACTTTAAGTTCTGAGCGGAATACTACATTAAAGGCCGTATACAAAGTTAAGAACTGATATAATAACATTTAAAACAATTCATCTGAAATGTTTACTTTCGACTTTAAATTCCATGCGGAATACTACATTAAAGGCCGTAGACAAAGTTTAGAACTGATAAAATAACATTTACAACAAATCATCGGAAATGTTAACTTTCGACTTTAAATTCCATGCGGAATACTGCATTAAAAGCCGTAGACAAAGTTTAGAACTGCTACAATAACATTTGCAACAATTCATCGGAAATGTTAACTTTCGACCTTAAATTCCATGCGGACTACTGCAATAAAAGCAGTAGACAAAGTTTATAACTGTTACCTTTCGACTTTAAATTCCATGCGGAATACTGCATTAAAAGCCGTAGACAAAATTTAGAACTGATACAATAACATTTAAAACAATTCAACGGACATGTCAACTTTCGACCTTAAATTCTATGCGGAATACTGCATTAAAAGCCGTAGACAAAGTTTAGAACTGATACAATAACATTTGAAACAATTCATCGGAAATGTTAACTTTATACTTTAAGTTCTGTGCGGAATACTGCATTAAAGGCCGTAGACAAAGTTTAGAACTGTTACAATAACATTGAAAACAAATTATAGGAAATGTTACCTTTCGACTTTAAATTCCATGCGGATACTGCATTAAAGGCCGTAGACAAAGTTTAGAACTGCTACATTAACATTTGCAACAATTCATCGGAAATGTTAACTTTCGACCTTAAATTCCATGCGGACTACTGCAATAAAAGCCGTAGACAAAGTTTAGAACTGTTACCTTTCGACTTTAAATTCCTTGCGGAATACTGCATTAAAAGCCGTAGACAAAATTTAGAACTGATACAATAACATTTAAAACAATTCAACGGAAATGTCAACTTTCGACCTTAAATTAAATGCGGACTACTGCAATAAAAGCCGTAACATTTCAGATGAATTGTTTTAAATGTTATTGTATCAGTTCTAGACTTTGTCTACGGCTTTTAATGCAGTATTCCGCACAGAACTTAAAGTCAAAAGTTAACATTTCCGATGAATTGTTTCAAATGTTATTGTATCAGTTCTAAACTTTGTCTACGGCTTTTAATGCAGTATTCCGCACGAAATTTAAAGTCGAAAGTTAACATTTCCGATGATTTGTTGTAAATGTTATTTTATCAGTTCTAAACTTTGTCTACGGCCTTTAATGTAGTATTCCGCATGGAATTTAAAGTCGAAAGTAAACATTTCAGATGAATTGTTTTAAATGTTATTATATCAGTTCTTAACTTTGTATACGGCCTTTAATGTAGTATTCCGCTCAGAACTTAAAGTCAAAAGTTAACATTTCCTATGAATTGTTTTAAATGTTATTGTATCAGTTCTAAACTTTGTCTACGACTTTTAATGCAGTATTCCGGACGAAATTACAAGTCGAAAGTTAACATTTCCGATGATTTGTTGTAAATGTTATTTTATCAGTAATAAACTTTGTCTACGGCCTTTAATGTAGTATTCCGCATGGAATTTAAAGTCGAAAGTTAACTTTTCCGATGAATTGTTTTAAATGTTATTGTATCAGTTCTAAACGTTGTCTACTGCTTTTAATGCAGTATTCCGCATGGAATTTAAAGTCGAAAGTTAACATTTCCGATGAATTGATTTAAATGTTTTTGTATCAGTTCTAAACTTTGTCTACGGCTTTTAATGCAGTATTCCAAATGGAATTTAAAGTCGAAAGTTAACATTTCCGATGATTTGTTTTAAATGTTATTGTATCAGTTCTAAACTTTGTCTACGGCTTTTAAAGCAGAATCATAGAAAATGTTACCTTTCGACTTTAAATTCTATGCGGAATACTGCATTAAAAGCCGTAGACAAAGTTTAGAACTGATACAATAACATTTAAAACAATTCAACGGAAATGTTAACTTTCGACTTTAAATGCCATGCGGAATAGCATTAAAAGCCGTAGACAAAGTTTAGAACTGATACAATAACATTTAAAACAATTCATTGGAAATGTTAACTTTCGACCTTAAATTCCATGCGGAATAATGCATTAAAAGCCGTAGACAAAGTATAGAACTGACACAATAACATTTAAAACAATTCATCGGAAATGTTAACTTTCGACCTTAAAGTCCATGCGGAATACTGCATTAAAAGCTGTAGGCAAAGTTTAGTACTGATACAATAACATTTAAAACAATTCATCGGAAATGTTATTTTTCGACCTTAAATTCCATGCGGAATAGTGCATTAAACGCCGTAGACAAAGTTTAGAACTGATACAATAACATTTGAAACAATTCATCGGAAATGTTAACTTTCGACTTTAAGTTCTGTGCGGAATATTGCATTAATGGCCGTAGACAAAGTTTATAACTGTTACAATAACATTTAAAACAATTCATCGGAAATGTTAACTTATGACTTTAAATGCCATGCGGAATAGCATTAAAAGCCGTAGACAAAGTTCAGAACTGATACAATAACATTTAAAACAATTAATCTGAAATGTTAACTTTCGACTCTAAATTACCTAGACAAAGTTTAGAACTGATACAATAACATTTAAAACAATTCATTGGAAATGCTAACTTTCGACTTTAAATTCCATGCGGAATAATGCATTAAAGGCCGTAGACAAAGTATAGAACTGACACAATAACATTTAAAACAATTCATCGGAAATGTTAACTTTCGACCTTAAAGTCCATGCGGAATACTGCATTAAAAGCTGTAGGCAAAGTTTAGTACTGATACAATAACATTTAAAACAATTCATCGGAAATGTTATTTTTCGACCTTAAATTCCATGCGGAATAGTGCATTAAAAGCCGTAGACAAAGTTTAGAACTGATACAATAACATTTGAAACAATTCATCGGAAATGTTAACTTTCGACTTTAAGTTCTGTGCGGAATATTGCATTAAAAGCCGTAGACAAAGTTTAGAACTGATACAATAACATTTAAAACAAATCATCGGAAATGTTAACTTTCGACTTTAAATTCCGCGCGCAATACTGCATTAAAGGCCGTAGACAAAGTTTAGAACTATTACAACAACATTGAAACAAATTATAGGAAATGTTACCTTTCGACTTTAAATTCCATGCGGATACTGCATTTAAAGCCGTAGACAAAATTTAGAACTGATACAATAACATTTAAAACAATTCATCGGAAATGGTTACTTTCGACCTTAAATTCCATGCGGACTACTGCAATAAAAGCCGTAGACAAAGTTTAGAGCTGATACAATAATATTTTTAGTACTGATACAATAACATTTAAAACAATTCATCGGAAATGTTATTTTTCGACCTTAAATTCCATGCGGAATAGTGCATTAAAAGCCGTAGACAAAGTTTAGAGCTGATACAATAACATTTGAAACAATTCATCGGAAATGTTAACTTTCGACTTTAAGTTCTGTGCGGAATACTGCATTAATGGCCGTAGACAAAGTTTATAACTGTTACAATAACATTTAAAACAATATGTCGGAAATGTTAAATTTCGACTTTAAATTCCATGAGGAATACTGCATTAAAAGCCGTAGACAAAGTTTAGAACTGATACAATAACATTTAAAACAATTCATCGGAAATGTTAACTTTCGACCTAAAATTCTATGCGGAATACTGCATTAAAAGCCGTAGACAAAGTTTAGAACTGATACAATAACATTTGAAACAATTCATCGGAAATGTTAACTTTAGACTTTAAGTTCTGTGCGGAATACTGCATTAAAGGCCGTAGACAAAGTTTAGAACTGTTACAATAACATTGAAAACAAATTATGGGAAATGTTACCTTTCGACTTTAAATTTTATGCGGATACTGCATTAAAGGCCGTAGACAAAGTTTAGAACTGTTACAATAACATTTAAAACAAATCATAGAAAATGTTACCTTTCGACTTTAAATGCCATGCGGAATAGCATTAAAAGCCGTAGACAAAGTTTAGAACTGATACAATAACATTTAAAACAATTCATTGGAAATGTTAACTTTCGACCTTAAATTCCATGCGGAATAATGCATTAAAAGCCGTAGACAAAGTATATAACTGACACAATAACATTTAAAACAATTCATCGGAAATGTTAACTTTCGACCTTAAAGTCCATGCGGAATACTGCATTAAAAGCTGTAGGCAAAGTTTAGTACTGATACAATAACATTTAAAACAATTCATCGGAAATGTTATTTTTCGACCTTAAATTCCATGCGGAATAGTGCATTAAACGCCGTAGACAAAGTTTAGAACTGTTACAACAACATTGAAACAAATTATAGGAAATGTTACCTTTCGACTTTAAATTCCATGCGGATACTGCATTTAAAGCCGTAGACAAAATTTAGAACTGATACAATAACATTTAAAACAATTCATCGGAAATGGTTACTTTCGACCTTAAATTCCATGCGGACTACTGCAATAAAAGCCGTAGACAAAGTTTAGAGCTGATACAATAATATTTTTAACAATTTATCGGAAATGTTACCTTTCGACTTTAAATTCCGTGCGGAATACTGCATTAAAAGCCGTAGACAAAATTTAGAACTGATACAATAACATTTAAAACAATTCATCGGAAATGTTAACTTTCGACCTTAAATTCCATGCGGACTACTGCAATAAAAGCCGTAGACAAAGTATAGAACAGACACAATAACATTTAAAACAATTCATCGGAAATGTTAACTTTCGACTTTAAGTTCTGTGCGGAATACTGCATTAATGGCCGTAGACAAAGTTTATAACTGTTACAATAACATTGAAAACAAATTATAGGAAATGTTACCTTTCGACTTTAAATTTTATGCGGATACTGCATTAAAGGCCGTAGACAAAGTTTAGAACTGTTACAATAACATTTAAAACAAATCATAGAAAATGTTACCTTTTGACTTTAAATTCCGTGCGGAATACTGCATTAAAAGCCGTAGACAAAATTTAGAACTGATACAATAACATTTAAAACAATTCATCGGAAATGTTAACTTTCGACCTTTAATTCCATGCGGAATACTGCGTAAAAGGCCGTAGACAAAGTTTAGAACTGATACAATAACATTTAAAATAAATAATAAAAATGTTTCCTTTAGACTAGAATGTTACTGTATCAGTTCTAAACTTTGCCTACGGCTTTTAATGCAGTATTCCGCATGGAATTCAAAATCGAAAGTTAACATTTCCGATGAATTGTTTCAAATGTTATTGTATCAGTTCTAAACTTTGCCTACGGCTTTTAATGCAGTATCCCGCATGGAATTTAAAATGGAAAGTTAACATTTCCGATGAATTGTTTCAAATGTTATTGTATCAGTTCTAAACTTTCTCTACGGCTTTTAATGCAGTATTCCGCATGGAATTTAAAGTCGAAAGTAAACATTTCAGATGAATTGTTTTAAATGTTATTGTATCAGTTCTAAACTTTGTCTACGGCTTTTAATGCAGTATTCCAAATGGAATTTAAAGTCGAAAGTTAACATTTCCGATGATTTGTTTTAAATGTTATTGTATCAGTTCTAAACTTTGTCTACGGCCTTTAATGTAGTATTCCGCATGGTTAACATTTCAGATGAATTGTTTTAAACGCATGGAATTTAAAGTCGAAAGTTAACATTTTCGATGAATTGTTTTAAATGTTATTGTATCAGTTCTAAACTTTATCTACGGCTTTTAAAGCAGAATCATAGAAAATGTTACCTTTCGACTTTAAATTCTATGCGGAATACTGCATTAAAAGCCGTAGACAAAGTTTAGAACTGATACAATAACATTTAAAACAATTCAACGGAAATGTTAACTTTCGACTTTAAATGCCATGCGGAATAGCATTAAAAGCCGTAGACAAAGTTTAGAACTGATACAATAACATTTAAAACAATTCATTGGAAATGTTAACTTTCGACCTTAAATTCCATGCGGAATAATGCATTAAAAGCCGTAGACAAAGTATAGAACTGATACAATAACATTTAAAACAATTCATCGGAAATGTTAACTTTCGACTTTAAGTTCTGTGCGGAATATTGCATTAATGGCCGTAGACAAAGTTTATAACTGTTACAATAACATTTAAAACAATTCATCGGAAATGTTAACTTATGACTTTAAATTCCATGCGGAATACTGCATTAAAAGCCGTAGACAAAGTTTAGAACTGATACAATAACATTTAAAACAAATCATCGGAAATGTTAACTTTCGACTTTAAATTCCGCGCGCAATACTGCATTAAAGGCCGTAGACAAAGTTTAGAACTGTTACAACAACATTGAAACAAATTATAGGAAATGTTACCTTTCGACTTTAAATTCCATGCGGATACTGCATTTAAAGCCGTAGACAAAATTTAGAACTGATACAATAACATTTAAAACAATCCATCGGAAATGTTAACTTTCGACCTTAAATTCCATGCGGACTACTGCAATAAAAGCCGTAGACAAAGTTTAGAGCTGATACAATAATATTTTTAACAATTTATCGGAAATGTTACCTTTCGACTTTAAATTCCGTGCGGAATACTGCATTAAAAGCCGTAGACAAAATTTAGAACTGATACAATAACATTTAAAACAATTCATCGGAAATGTTAACTTTCGACCTTAAATTCCATGCGGACTACTGCAATAAAAGCCGTAGACAAAGTATAGAACAGACACAATAACATTTAAAACAATTCATCGGAAATGTTAACTTTCGACCTCAAATTCCATGCGGAATACTGCATTAAAAGCTGTGGGCAAAGTTTAGTACTGATACAATAACATTTAAAACAATTCTTTGGAAATGTTATTTTTCGACCTTAAATTCCATGCGGAATAGTGCATTAAAAGCCGTAGACAAAGTTTAGAGCTGATACAATAACATTTGAAACAATTCATCGGAAATGTTAACTTTCGACTTTAAGTTCTGTGCGGAATACTGCATTAATGGCCGTAGACAAAGTTTATAACTGTTACAATAACATTTAAAACAATATGTCGGAAATGTTAAATTTCGACTTTAAATTCCATGAGGAATACTGCATTAAAAGCCGTAGACAAAGTTTAGAACTGATACAATAACATTTAAAACAATTCATCGGAAATGTTAACTTTCGACCTAAAATTCTATGCGGAATACTGCATTAAAAGCCGTAGACAAAGTTTAGAACTGATACAATAACATTTGAAACAATTCATCGGAAATGTTAACTTTCGACTTTAAGTTCTGTGCGGAATACTGCATTAATGGCCGTAGACAAAGTTTATAACTGTTACAATAACATTTAAAACAATATGTCGGAAATGTTAAATTTCGACTTTAAATTCCATGAGGAATACTGCATTAAAAGCCGTAGACAAAGTTTAGAACTGATACAATAACATTTAAAACAATTCATCGGAAATGTTAACTTTCGACCTAAAATTCTATGCGGAATACTGCATTAAAAGCCGTAGACAAAGTTTAGAACTGTTACAATAACATTGAAAACAAATTATGGGAAATGTTACCTTTCGACTTTAAATTTTATGCGGATACTGCATTAAAGGCCGTAGACAAAGTTTAGAACTGTTACAATAACATTTAAAACAAATCATAGAAAATGTTACCTTTCGACTTTAAATGCCATGCGGAATAGCATTAAAAGCCGTAGACAAAGTTTAGAACTGATACAATAACATTTAAAACAATTCATTGGAAATGTTAACTTTCGACCTTAAATTCCATGCGGAATAATGCATTAAAAGCCGTAGACAAAGTATATAACTGACACAATAACATTTAAAACAATTCATCGGAAATGTTAACTTTCGACCTTAAAGTCCATGCGGAATACTGCATTAAAAGCTGTAGGCAAAGTTTAGTACTGATACAATAACATTTAAAACAATTCATCGGAAATGTTATTTTTCGACCTTAAATTCCATGCGGAATAGTGCATTAAACGCCGTAGACAAAGTTTAGAACTGATACAATAACATTTGAAACAATTCATCGGAAATGTTAACTTTCGACTTTAAGTTCTGTGCGGAATATTGCATTAATGGCCGTAGACAAAGTTTATAACTGTTACAATAACATTTAAAACAATTCATCGGAAATGTTAACTTATGACTTTAAATTCCATGCGGAATACTGCTTTAAAAGCCGTAGACAAAGTTTAGAACTGATACAATAACATTTAAAACAAATCATCGGAAATGTTAACTTTCGACTTTAAATTCCGCGCGCAATACTGCATTAAAGGCCGTAGACAAAGTTTAGAACTGTTACAACAACATTGAAACAAATTATAGGAAATGTTACCTTTCGACTTTAAATTCCATGCGGATACTGCATTTAAAGCCGTAGACAAAATTTAGAACTGATACAATAACATTTAAAACAATCCATCGGAAATGTTAACTTTCGACCTTAAATTCCATGCGGACTACTGCAATAAAAGCCGTAGACAAAGTCTAGAGCTGATACAATAATATTTTTAACAATTTATCGGAAATGTTACCTTTCGACTTTAAATTCCGTGCGTAATACTGCATTAAAAGCCGTAGACAAAATTTAGAACTGATACAATAACATTTAAAACAATTCATCGGAAATGTTAACTTTCGACCTTAAATTCCATGCGGACTACTGCAATAAAAGCCGTAGACAAAGTATAGAACAGACACAATAACATTTAAAACAATTCATCGGAAATGTTAACTTTCGACCTTAAATTCCATGCGGACTACTGCAATAAAAGCCGTAGACAAAGTTTAGAGCTGATACAATAATATTTTTAACAATTTATCGGAAATGTTACCTTTCGACTTTAAATTCCGTGCGGAATACTGCATTAAAAGCCGTAGACAAAATTTAGAACTGATACAATAACATTTAAAACAATTCATCGGAAATGTTAACTTTCGACCTTAAATTCCATGCGGACTACTGCAATAAAAGCCGTAGACAAAGTATAGAACAGACACAATAACATTTAAAACAATTCATCGGAAATGTTAACTTTCGACCTCAAATTCCATGCGGAATACTACATTAAAAGCTGTGGGCAAAGTTTAGTACTGATACAATAACATTTAAAACAATTCATCGGAAATGTTATTTTTCGACCTTAAATTCCATGCGGAATAGTGCATTAAAAGTCGTAGACAAAGTTTAGAGCTGATACAATAACATTTGAAACAATTCATCGGAAATGTTAACTTTCGACTTTAAGTTCTGTGCGGAATACTGCATTAAAGGCCGCAGACAAAGTTTAGAACTGTTACAATAACATTGAAAACAAATTATAGGAAATGTTACCTTTCGACTTTAAATTTTATGCGGATACTGCATTAAAGGCCGTAGACAAAGTTTAGAACTGTTACAATAACATTTAAAACAAATCATAGAAAATGTTACCTTTTGACTTTAAATTCCGTGCGGAATACTGCATTAAAAGCCGTAGACAAAATTTAGAACTGATACAATAACATTTAAAACAATTCATCGGAAATGTTAACTTTCGACCTTAAATTCCATGCGGAATACTGCGTTAAAGGCCGTAGACAAAGTTTAGAACTGATACAATAACATTTAAAATAAATCATAAAAAATGTTTCCTTTAGACTTTAAATTCCATGCGGAATACTGCATTAAAAGCCGTAGACAAAGTTTAGAACTGCTACAATAACATTTGCAACAATTCATCGGAAATGTTAACTTTCGACCTTAAATTCCATGCGGACTACTGCAATAAAAGCAGTAGACAAAGTTTATAACTGTTACCTTTCGACTTTAAATTCCATGCGGAATACTGCATTAAAAGCCGTAGACAAAATTTAGAACTGATACAATAACATTTAAAACAATTCAACGGACATGTCAACTTTCGACCTTAAATTCCATGCGGACTACTGCAATAAAAGCCGTAGACAAAGTTTAGAACTGTTACAATAGCATTTAAAACAAATCATAGGACATGTTACCTTTCGACTTTAAATTCCATGCGGAATACTGTTAACTTTCGACCTAAAATTCTATGCGGAATACCGCTTTAAAAGCCGTAGACAAAGTTTAGAACTGATACAATAACATTTGAAACAATTCATCGGAAATGTTAACTTTATACTTTAAGTTCTGTGCGGAATACTGCATTAAAGGCCGTAGACAAAGTTTAGAACTGTTACAATAACATTGAAAACAAATTATAGGAAATGTTACCTTTCGACTTTAAATTCCATGCGGATACTGCATTAAAGGCCGTAGACAAAGTTTAGAACTGCTACAATAACATTTAAAATAAATAATAAAAATGTTTCCTTTAGACTAGAATGTTACTGTATCAGTTCTAAACTTTGCCTACGGCTTTTAATGCAGTATTCCGCATGGAATTCAAAATCGAAAGTTAACATTTCCGATGAATTGTTTCAAATGTTATTGTATCAGTTCTAAACTTTGCCTACGGCTTTTAATGCAGTATCCCGCATGGAATTTAAAATGGAAAGTTAACATTTCCGATGAATTGTTTCAAATGTTATTGTATCAGTTCTAAACTTTCTCTACGGCTTTTAATGCAGTATTCCGCATGGAATTTAAAGTCGAAAGTAAACATTTCAGATGAATTGTTTTAAATGTTATTGTATCAGTTCTAAACTTTGTCTACGGCTTTTAATGCAGTATTCCAAATGGAATTTAAAGTCGAAAGTTAACATTTCCGATGATTTGTTTTAAATGTTATTGTATCAGTTCTAAACTTTGTCTACGGCCTTTAATGTAGTATTCCGCATGGTTAACATTTCAGATGAATTGTTTTAAACGCATGGAATTTAAAGTCGAAAGTTAACATTTTCGATGAATTGTTTTAAATGTTATTGTATCAGTTCTAAACTTTATCTACGGCTTTTAAAGCAGAATCATAGAAAATGTTACCTTTCGACTTTAAATTCTATGCGGAATACTGCATTAAAAGCCGTAGACAAAGTTTAGAACTGATACAATAACATTTAAAACAATTCAACGGAAATGTTAACTTTCGACTTTAAATGCCATGCGGAATAGCATTAAAAGCCGTAGACAAAGTTTAGAACTGATACAATAACATTTAAAACAATTCATTGGAAATGTTAACTTTCGACCTTAAATTCCATGCGGAATAATGCATTAAAAGCCGTAGACAAAGTATAGAACTGATACAATAACATTTAAAACAATTCATCGGAAATGTTAACTTTCGACTTTAAGTTCTGTGCGGAATATTGCATTAATGGCCGTAGACAAAGTTTATAACTGTTACAATAACATTTAAAACAATTCATCGGAAATGTTAACTTATGACTTTAAATTCCATGCGGAATACTGCATTAAAAGCCGTAGACAAAGTTTAGAACTGATACAATAACAT
The DNA here is from genome assembly GCA_951394025.1 of Heteromyza rotundicornis. Taxonomy (NCBI): domain Eukaryota; kingdom Metazoa; phylum Arthropoda; class Insecta; order Diptera; family Heleomyzidae; genus Heteromyza; species Heteromyza rotundicornis. The sequence goes on from OX596011.1 coordinate 38,245,308, forward strand.
TTAAAACAAATCATCGGAAATGTTAACTTTCGACTTTAAATTCCGCGCGCAATACTGCATTAAAGGCCGTAGACAAAGTTTAGAACTGTTACAACAACATTGAAACAAATTATAGGAAATGTTACCTTTCGACTTTAAATTCCATGCGGATACTGCATTTAAAGCCGTAGACAAAATTTAGAACTGATACAATAACATTTAAAACAATCCATCGGAAATGTTAACTTTCGACCTTAAATTCCATGCGGACTACTGCAATAAAAGCCGTAGACAAAGTTTAGAGCTGATACAATAATATTTTTAACAATTTATCGGAAATGTTACCTTTCGACTTTAAATTCCGTGCGGAATACTGCATTAAAAGCCGTAGACAAAATTTAGAACTGATACAATAACATTTAAAACAATTCATCGGAAATGTTAACTTTCGACCTTAAATTCCATGCGGACTACTGCAATAAAAGCCGTAGACAAAGTATAGAACAGACACAATAACATTTAAAACAATTCATCGGAAATGTTAACTTTCGACCTCAAATTCCATGCGGAATACTGCATTAAAAGCTGTGGGCAAAGTTTAGTACTGATACAATAACATTTAAAACAATTCTTTGGAAATGTTATTTTTCGACCTTAAATTCCATGCGGAATAGTGCATTAAAAGCCGTAGACAAAGTTTAGAGCTGATACAATAACATTTGAAACAATTCATCGGAAATGTTAACTTTCGACTTTAAGTTCTGTGCGGAATACTGCATTAATGGCCGTAGACAAAGTTTATAACTGTTACAATAACATTTAAAACAATATGTCGGAAATGTTAAATTTCGACTTTAAATTCCATGAGGAATACTGCATTAAAAGCCGTAGACAAAGTTTAGAACTGATACAATAACATTTAAAACAATTCATCGGAAATGTTAACTTTCGACCTAAAATTCTATGCGGAATACTGCATTAAAAGCCGTAGACAAAGTTTAGAACTGATACAATAACATTTGAAACAATTCATCGGAAATGTTAACTTTCGACTTTAAGTTCTGTGCGGAATACTGCATTAATGGCCGTAGACAAAGTTTATAACTGTTACAATAACATTTAAAACAATATGTCGGAAATGTTAAATTTCGACTTTAAATTCCATGAGGAATACTGCATTAAAAGCCGTAGACAAAGTTTAGAACTGATACAATAACATTTAAAACAATTCATCGGAAATGTTAACTTTCGACCTAAAATTCTATGCGGAATACTGCATTAAAAGCCGTAGACAAAGTTTAGAACTGTTACAATAACATTGAAAACAAATTATGGGAAATGTTACCTTTCGACTTTAAATTTTATGCGGATACTGCATTAAAGGCCGTAGACAAAGTTTAGAACTGTTACAATAACATTTAAAACAAATCATAGAAAATGTTACCTTTCGACTTTAAATGCCATGCGGAATAGCATTAAAAGCCGTAGACAAAGTTTAGAACTGATACAATAACATTTAAAACAATTCATTGGAAATGTTAACTTTCGACCTTAAATTCCATGCGGAATAATGCATTAAAAGCCGTAGACAAAGTATATAACTGACACAATAACATTTAAAACAATTCATCGGAAATGTTAACTTTCGACCTTAAAGTCCATGCGGAATACTGCATTAAAAGCTGTAGGCAAAGTTTAGTACTGATACAATAACATTTAAAACAATTCATCGGAAATGTTATTTTTCGACCTTAAATTCCATGCGGAATAGTGCATTAAACGCCGTAGACAAAGTTTAGAACTGATACAATAACATTTGAAACAATTCATCGGAAATGTTAACTTTCGACTTTAAGTTCTGTGCGGAATATTGCATTAATGGCCGTAGACAAAGTTTATAACTGTTACAATAACATTTAAAACAATTCATCGGAAATGTTAACTTATGACTTTAAATTCCATGCGGAATACTGCTTTAAAAGCCGTAGACAAAGTTTAGAACTGATACAATAACATTTAAAACAAATCATCGGAAATGTTAACTTTCGACTTTAAATTCCGCGCGCAATACTGCATTAAAGGCCGTAGACAAAGTTTAGAACTGTTACAACAACATTGAAACAAATTATAGGAAATGTTACCTTTCGACTTTAAATTCCATGCGGATACTGCATTTAAAGCCGTAGACAAAATTTAGAACTGATACAATAACATTTAAAACAATCCATCGGAAATGTTAACTTTCGACCTTAAATTCCATGCGGACTACTGCAATAAAAGCCGTAGACAAAGTCTAGAGCTGATACAATAATATTTTTAACAATTTATCGGAAATGTTACCTTTCGACTTTAAATTCCGTGCGTAATACTGCATTAAAAGCCGTAGACAAAATTTAGAACTGATACAATAACATTTAAAACAATTCATCGGAAATGTTAACTTTCGACCTTAAATTCCATGCGGACTACTGCAATAAAAGCCGTAGACAAAGTATAGAACAGACACAATAACATTTAAAACAATTCATCGGAAATGTTAACTTTCGACCTTAAATTCCATGCGGACTACTGCAATAAAAGCCGTAGACAAAGTTTAGAGCTGATACAATAATATTTTTAACAATTTATCGGAAATGTTACCTTTCGACTTTAAATTCCGTGCGGAATACTGCATTAAAAGCCGTAGACAAAATTTAGAACTGATACAATAACATTTAAAACAATTCATCGGAAATGTTAACTTTCGACCTTAAATTCCATGCGGACTACTGCAATAAAAGCCGTAGACAAAGTATAGAACAGACACAATAACATTTAAAACAATTCATCGGAAATGTTAACTTTCGACCTCAAATTCCATGCGGAATACTACATTAAAAGCTGTGGGCAAAGTTTAGTACTGATACAATAACATTTAAAACAATTCATCGGAAATGTTATTTTTCGACCTTAAATTCCATGCGGAATAGTGCATTAAAAGTCGTAGACAAAGTTTAGAGCTGATACAATAACATTTGAAACAATTCATCGGAAATGTTAACTTTCGACTTTAAGTTCTGTGCGGAATACTGCATTAAAGGCCGCAGACAAAGTTTAGAACTGTTACAATAACATTGAAAACAAATTATAGGAAATGTTACCTTTCGACTTTAAATTTTATGCGGATACTGCATTAAAGGCCGTAGACAAAGTTTAGAACTGTTACAATAACATTTAAAACAAATCATAGAAAATGTTACCTTTTGACTTTAAATTCCGTGCGGAATACTGCATTAAAAGCCGTAGACAAAATTTAGAACTGATACAATAACATTTAAAACAATTCATCGGAAATGTTAACTTTCGACCTTAAATTCCATGCGGAATACTGCGTTAAAGGCCGTAGACAAAGTTTAGAACTGATACAATAACATTTAAAATAAATCATAAAAAATGTTTCCTTTAGACTTTAAATTCCATGCGGAATACTGCATTAAAAGCCGTAGACAAAGTTTAGAACTGCTACAATAACATTTGCAACAATTCATCGGAAATGTTAACTTTCGACCTTAAATTCCATGCGGACTACTGCAATAAAAGCAGTAGACAAAGTTTATAACTGTTACCTTTCGACTTTAAATTCCATGCGGAATACTGCATTAAAAGCCGTAGACAAAATTTAGAACTGATACAATAACATTTAAAACAATTCAACGGACATGTCAACTTTCGACCTTAAATTCCATGCGGACTACTGCAATAAAAGCCGTAGACAAAGTTTAGAACTGTTACAATAGCATTTAAAACAAATCATAGGACATGTTACCTTTCGACTTTAAATTCCATGCGGAATACTGTTAACTTTCGACCTAAAATTCTATGCGGAATACCGCTTTAAAAGCCGTAGACAAAGTTTAGAACTGATACAATAACATTTGAAACAATTCATCGGAAATGTTAACTTTATACTTTAAGTTCTGTGCGGAATACTGCATTAAAGGCCGTAGACAAAGTTTAGAACTGTTACAATAACATTGAAAACAAATTATAGGAAATGTTACCTTTCGACTTTAAATTCCATGCGGATACTGCATTAAAGGCCGTAGACAAAGTTTAGAACTGCTACATTAACATTTGCAACAATTCATCGGAAATGTTAACTTTCGACCTTAAATTCCATGCGGACTACTGCAATAAAAGCCGTAGACAAAGTTTAGAACTGTTACCTTTCGACTTTAAATTCCTTGCGGAATACTGCATTAAAAGCCGTAGACAAAATTTAGAACTGATACAATAACATTTAAAACAATTCAACGGAAATGTCAACTTTCGACCTTAAATTAAATGCGGACTACTGCAATAAAAGCCGTAACATTTCAGATGAATTGTTTTAAATGTTATTGTATCAGTTCTAGACTTTGTCTACGGCTTTTAATGCAGTATTCCGCACAGAACTTAAAGTCAAAAGTTAACATTTCCGATGAATTGTTTCAAATGTTATTGTATCAGTTCTAAACTTTGTCTACGGCTTTTAATGCAGTATTCCGCACGAAATTTAAAGTCGAAAGTTAACATTTCCGATGATTTGTTGTAAATGTTATTTTATCAGTTCTAAACTTTGTCTACGGCCTTTAATGTAGTATTCCGCATGGAATTTAAAGTCGAAAGTAAACATTTCAGATGAATTGTTTTAAATGTTATTATATCAGTTCTTAACTTTGTATACGGCCTTTAATGTAGTATTCCGCTCAGAACTTAAAGTCAAAAGTTAACATTTCCTATGAATTGTTTTAAATGTTATTGTATCAGTTCTAAACTTTGTCTACGACTTTTAATGCAGTATTCCGGACGAAATTACAAGTCGAAAGTTAACATTTCCGATGATTTGTTGTAAATGTTATTTTATCAGTAATAAACTTTGTCTACGGCCTTTAATGTAGTATTCCTCATGGAATTTAAAGTCGAAAGTTAACTTTTCCGATGAATTGTTTTAAATGTTATTGTATCAGTTCTAAACGTTGTCTACTGCTTTTAATGCAGTATTCCGCATGGAATTTAAAGTCGAAAGTTAACATTTCCGATGAATTGATTTAAATGTTTTTGTATCAGTTCTAAACTTTGTCTACGGCTTTTAATGCAGTATTCCAAATGGAATTTAAAGTCGAAAGTTAACATTTCCGATGATTTGTTTTAAATGTTATTGTATCAGTTCTAAACTTTGTCTACGGCTTTTAAAGCAGAATCATAGAAAATGTTACCTTTCGACTTTAAATTCTATGCGGAATACTGCATTAAAAGCCGTAGACAAAGTTTAGAACTGATACAATAACATTTAAAACAATTCAACGGAAATGTTAACTTTCGACTTTAAATGCCATGCGGAATAGCATTAAAAGCCGTAGACAAAGTTTAGAACTGATACAATAACATTTAAAACAATTCATTGGAAATGTTAACTTTCGACCTTAAATTCCATGCGGAATAATGCATTAAAAGCCGTAGACAAAGTATAGAACTGACACAATAACATTTAAAACAATTCATCGGAAATGTTAACTTTCGACCTTAAAGTCCATGCGGAATACTGCATTAAAAGCTGTAGGCAAAGTTTAGTACTGATACAATAACATTTAAAACAATTCATCGGAAATGTTATTTTTCGACCTTAAATTCCATGCGGAATAGTGCATTAAACGCCGTAGACAAAGTTTAGAACTGATACAATAACATTTGAAACAATTCATCGGAAATGTTAACTTTCGACTTTAAGTTCTGTGCGGAATATTGCATTAATGGCCGTTCAGTTCTAAACTTTGTCTACGGCTTTTAATGCAGTATTCCAAATGGAATTTAAAGTCGAAAGTTAACATTTCCGATGATTTGTTTTAAATGTTATTGTATCAGTTCTAAACTTTGTCTACGGCTTTTAAAGCAGAATCATAGAAAATGTTACCTTTCGACTTTAAATTCCATGCGGATACTGCATTAAAGGCCGTAGACAAAGTTTAGAACTGCTACAATAACATTTGCAACAATTCATCGGAAATGTTAACTTTCGACCTTAAATTCCATGCGGACTACTGCAATAAAAGCCGTAGACAAAGTCTAGAGCTGATACAATAATATTTTTAACAATTTATCGGAAATGTTACCTTTCGACTTTAAATTCCGTGCGTAATACTGCATTAAAAGCCGTAGACAAAATTTAGAACTGATACAATAACATTTAAAACAATTCATCGGAAATGTTAACTTTCGACCTTAAATTCCATGCGGACTACTGCAATAAAAGCCGTAGACAAAGTATAGAACAGACACAATAACATTTAAAACAATTCATCGGAAATGTTAACTTTCGACCTTAAATTCCATGCGGACTACTGCAATAAAAGCCGTAGACAAAGTTTAGAGCTGATACAATAATATTTTTAACAATTTATCGGAAATGTTACCTTTCGACTTTAAATTCCGTGCGGAATACTGCATTAAAAGCCGTAGACAAAATTTAGAACTGATACAATAACATTTAAAACAATTCATCGGAAATGTTAACTTTCGACCTTAAATTCCATGCGGACTACTGCAATAAAAGCCGTAGACAAAGTATAGAACAGACACAATAACATTTAAAACAATTCATCGGAAATGTTAACTTTCGACCTCAAATTCCATGCGGAATACTACATTAAAAGCTGTGGGCAAAGTTTAGTACTGATACAATAACATTTAAAACAATTCATCGGAAATGTTATTTTTCGACCTTAAATTCCATGCGGAATAGTGCATTAAAAGTCGTAGACAAAGTTTAGAGCTGATACAATAACATTTGAAACAATTCATCGGAAATGTTAACTTTCGACTTTAAGTTCTGTGCGGAATACTGCATTAAAGGCCGCAGACAAAGTTTAGAACTGTTACAATAACATTGAAAACAAATTATAGGAAATGTTACCTTTCGACTTTAAATTTTATGCGGATACTGCATTAAAGGCCGTAGACAAAGTTTAGAACTGTTACAATAACATTTAAAACAAATCATAGAAAATGTTACCTTTTGACTTTAAATTCCGTGCGGAATACTGCATTAAAAGCCGTAGACAAAATTTAGAACTGATACAATAACATTTAAAACAATTCATCGGAAATGTTAACTTTCGACCTTAAATTCCATGCGGAATACTGCGTTAAAGGCCGTAGACAAAGTTTAGAACTGATACAATAACATTTAAAATAAATCATAAAAAATGTTTCCTTTAGACTTTAAATTCCATGCGGAATACTGCATTAAAAGCCGTAGACAAAGTTTAGAACTGCTACAATAACATTTGCAACAATTCATCGGAAATGTTAACTTTCGACCTTAAATTCCATGCGGACTACTGCAATAAAAGCAGTAGACAAAGTTTATAACTGTTACCTTTCGACTTTAAATTCCATGCGGAATACTGCATTAAAAGCCGTAGACAAAATTTAGAACTGATACAATAACATTTAAAACAATTCAACGGACATGTCAACTTTCGACCTTAAATTCCATGCGGACTACTGCAATAAAAGCCGTAGACAAAGTTTAGAACTGTTACAATAGCATTTAAAACAAATCATAGGACATGTTACCTTTCGACTTTAAATTCCATGCGGAATACTGTTAACTTTCGACCTAAAATTCTATGCGGAATACCGCTTTAAAAGCCGTAGACAAAGTTTAGAACTGATACAATAACATTTGAAACAATTCATCGGAAATGTTAACTTTATACTTTAAGTTCTGTGCGGAATACTGCATTAAAGGCCGTAGACAAAGTTTAGAACTGTTACAATAACATTGAAAACAAATTATAGGAAATGTTACCTTTCGACTTTAAATTCCATGCGGATACTGCATTAAAGGCCGTAGACAAAGTTTAGAACTGCTACATTAACATTTGCAACAATTCATCGGAAATGTTAACTTTCGACCTTAAATTCCATGCGGACTACTGCAATAAAAGCCGTAGACAAAGTTTAGAACTGTTACCTTTCGACTTTAAATTCCTTGCGGAATACTGCATTAAAAGCCGTAGACAAAATTTAGAACTGATACAATAACATTTAAAACAATTCAACGGAAATGTCAACTTTCGACCTTAAATTAAATGCGGACTACTGCAATAAAAGCCGTAACATTTCAGATGAATTGTTTTAAATGTTATTGTATCAGTTCTAGACTTTGTCTACGGCTTTTAATGCAGTATTCCGCACAGAACTTAAAGTCAAAAGTTAACATTTCCGATGAATTGTTTCAAATGTTATTGTATCAGTTCTAAACTTTGTCTACGGCTTTTAATGCAGTATTCCGCACGAAATTTAAAGTCGAAAGTTAACATTTCCGATGATTTGTTGTAAATGTTATTTTATCAGTTCTAAACTTTGTCTACGGCCTTTAATGTAGTATTCCGCATGGAATTTAAAGTCGAAAGTAAACATTTCAGATGAATTGTTTTAAATGTTATTATATCAGTTCTTAACTTTGTATACGGCCTTTAATGTAGTATTCCGCTCAGAACTTAAAGTCAAAAGTTAACATTTCCTATGAATTGTTTTAAATGTTATTGTATCAGTTCTAAACTTTGTCTACGACTTTTAATGCAGTATTCCGGACGAAATTACAAGTCGAAAGTTAACATTTCCGATGATTTGTTGTAAATGTTATTTTATCAGTAATAAACTTTGTCTACGGCCTTTAATGTAGTATTCCTCATGGAATTTAAAGTCGAAAGTTAACTTTTCCGATGAATTGTTTTAAATGTTATTGTATCAGTTCTAAACGTTGTCTACTGCTTTTAATGCAGTATTCCGCATGGAATTTAAAGTCGAAAGTTAACATTTCCGATGAATTGATTTAAATGTTTTTGTATCAGTTCTAAACTTTGTCTACGGCTTTTAATGCAGTATTCCAAATGGAATTTAAAGTCGAAAGTTAACATTTCCGATGATTTGTTTTAAATGTTATTGTATCAGTTCTAAACTTTGTCTACGGCTTTTAAAGCAGAATCATAGAAAATGTTACCTTTCGACTTTAAATTCTATGCGGAATACTGCATTAAAAGCCGTAGACAAAGTTTAGAACTGATACAATAACATTTAAAACAATTCAACGGAAATGTTAACTTTCGACTTTAAATGCCATGCGGAATAGCATTAAAAGCCGTAGACAAAGTTTAGAACTGATACAATAACATTTAAAACAATTCATTGGAAATGTTAACTTTCGACCTTAAATTCCATGCGGAATAATGCATTAAAAGCCGTAGACAAAGTATAGAACTGACACAATAACATTTAAAACAATTCATCGGAAATGTTAACTTTCGACCTTAAAGTCCATGCGGAATACTGCATTAAAAGCTGTAGGCAAAGTTTAGTACTGATACAATAACATTTAAAACAATTCATCGGAAATGTTATTTTTCGACCTTAAATTCCATGCGGAATAGTGCATTAAACGCCGTAGACAAAGTTTAGAACTGATACAATAACATTTGAAACAATTCATCGGAAATGTTAACTTTCGACTTTAAGTTCTGTGCGGAATATTGCATTAATGGCCGTAGACAAAGTTTATAACTGTTACAATAACATTTAAAACAATTCATCGGAAATGTTAACTTATGACTTTAAATGCCATGCGGAATAGCATTAAAAGCCGTAGACAAAGTTCAGAACTGATACAATAACATTTAAAACAATTAATCTGAAATGTTAACTTTCGACTCTAAATTACCTAGACAAAGTTTAGAACTGATACAATAACATTTAAAACAATTCATTGGAAATGCTAACTTTCGACTTTAAATTCCATGCGGAATAATGCATTAAAGGCCGTAGACAAAGTATAGAACTGACACAATAACATTTAAAACAATTCATCGGAAATGTTAACTTTCGACCTTAAAGTCCATGCGGAATAGTGCATTAAAAGCCGTAGACAAAGTTTAGAGCTGATACAATAACATTTGAAACAATTCATCGGAAATGTTAACTTTCGACTTTAAGTTCTGTGCGGAATACTGCATTAATGGCCGTAGACAAAGTTTATAACTGTTACAATAACATTTAAAACAATATGTCGGAAATGTTAAATTTCGACTTTAAATTCCATGAGGAATACTGCATTAAAAGCCGTAGACAAAGTTTAGAACTGATACAATAACATTTAAAACAATTCATCGGAAATGTTAACTTTCGACCTAAAATTCTATGCGGAATACTGCATTAAAAGCCGTAGACAAAGTTTAGAACTGATACAATAACATTTGAAACAATTCATCGGAAATGTTAACTTTCGACTTTAAGTTCTGTGCGGAATACTGCATTAATGGCCGTAGACAAAGTTTATAACTGTTACAATAACATTTAAAACAATATGTCGGAAATGTTAAATTTCGACTTTAAATTCCATGAGGAATACTGCATTAAAAGCCGTAGACAAAGTTTAGAACTGATACAATAACATTTAAAACAATTCATCGGAAATGTTAACTTTCGACCTAAAATTCTATGCGGAATACTGCATTAAAAGCCGTAGACAAAGTTTAGAACTGTTACAATAACATTGAAAACAAATTATGGGAAATGTTACCTTTCGACTTTAAATTTTATGCGGATACTGCATTAAAGGCCGTAGACAAAGTTTAGAACTGTTACAATAACATTTAAAACAAATCATAGAAAATGTTACCTTTCGACTTTAAATGCCATGCGGAATAGCATTAAAAGCCGTAGACAAAGTTTAGAACTGATACAATAACATTTAAAACAATTCATTGGAAATGTTAACTTTCGACCTTAAATTCCATGCGGAATAATGCATTAAAAGCCGTAGACAAAGTATATAACTGACACAATAACATTTAAAACAATTCATCGGAAATGTTAACTTTCGACCTTAAAGTCCATGCGGAATACTGCAAAGTTTAGTACTGATACAATAACATTTAAAACAATTCATCGGAAATGTTATTTTTCGACCTTAAATTCCATGCGGAATAGTGCATTAAACGCCGTAGACAAAGTTTAGAACTGATACAATAACATTTGAAACAATTCATCGGAAATGTTAACTTTCGACTTTAAGTTCTGTGCGGAATATTGCATTAATGGCCGTAGACAAAGTTTATAACTGTTACAATAACATTTAAAACAATTCATCGGAAATGTTAACTTATGACTTTAAATTCCATGCGGAATACTGCTTTAAAAGCCGTAGACAAAGTTTAGAACTGATACAATAACATTTAAAACAAATCATCGGAAATGTTAACTTTCGACTTTAAATTCCGCGCGCAATACTGCATTAAAGGCCGTAGACAAAGTTTAGAACTGTTACAACAACATTGAAACAAATTATAGGAAATGTTACCTTTCGACTTTAAATTCCATGCGGATACTGCATTTAAAGCCGTAGACAAAATTTAGAACTGATACAATAACATTTAAAACAATCCATCGGAAATGTTAACTTTCGACCTTAAATTCCATGCGGACTACTGCAATAAAAGCCGTAGACAAAGTCTAGAGCTGATACAATAATATTTTTAACAATTTATCGGAAATGTTACCTTTCGACTTTAAATTCCGTGCGTAATACTGCATTAAAAGCCGTAGACAAAATTTAGAACTGATACAATAACATTTAAAACAATTCATCGGAAATGTTAACTTTCGACCTTAAATTCCATGCGGACTACTGCAATAAAAGCCGTAGACAAAGTATAGAACAGACACAATAACATTTAAAACAATTCATCGGAAATGTTAACTTTCGACCTTAAATTCCATGCGGACTACTGCAATAAAAGCCGTAGACAAAGTTTAGAGCTGATACAATAATATTTTTAACAATTTATCGGAAATGTTACCTTTCGACTTTAAATTCCGTGCGGAATACTGCATTAAAAGCCGTAGACAAAATTTAGAACTGATACAATAACATTTAAAACAATTCATCGGAAATGTTAACTTTCGACCTTAAATTCCATGCGGACTACTGCAATAAAAGCCGTAGACAAAGTATAGAACAGACACAATAACATTTAAAACAATTCATCGGAAATGTTAACTTTCGACCTCAAATTCCATGCGGAATACTACATTAAAAGCTGTGGGCAAAGTTTAGTACTGATACAATAACATTTAAAACAATTCATCGGAAATGTTATTTTTCGACCTTAAATTCCATGCGGAATAGTGCATTAAAAGCCGTAGACAAAGTTTAGAGCTGATACAATAACATTTGAAACAATTCATCGGAAATGTTAACTTTCGACTTTAAGTTCTGTGCGGAATACTGCATTAAAGGCCGCAGACAAAGTTTAGAACTGTTACAATAACATTGAAAACAAATTATAGGAAATGTTACCTTTCGACTTTAAATTTTATGCGGATACTGCATTAAAGGCCGTAGACAAAGTTTAGAACTGTTACAATAACATTTAAAACAAATCATAGAAAATGTTACCTTTTGACTTTAAATTCCGTGCGGAATACTGCATTAAAAGCCGTAGACAAAATTTAGAACTGATACAATAACATTTAAAACAATTCATCGGAAATGTTAACTTTCGACCTTAAATTCCATGCGGAATACTGCGTTAAAGGCCGTAGACAAAGTTTAGAACTGATACAATAACATTTAAAATAAATCATAAAAAATGTTTCCTTTAGACTTTAAATTCCATGCGGAATACTGCATTAAAAGCCGTAGACAAAGTTTAGAACTGCTACAATAACATTTGCAACAATTCATCGGAAATGTTAACTTTCGACCTTAAATTCCATGCGGACTACTGCAATAAAAGCAGTAGACAAAGTTTATAACTGTTACCTTTCGACTTTAAATTCCATGCGGAATACTGCATTAAAAGCCGTAGACAAAATTTAGAACTGATACAATAACATTTAAAACAATTCAACGGACATGTCAACTTTCGACCTTAAATTCCATGCGGACTACTGCAATAAAAGCCGTAGACAAAGTTTAGAACTGTTACAATAGCATTTAAAACAAATCATAGGACATGTTACCTTTCGACTTTAAATTCCATGCGGAATACTGTTAACTTTCGACCTAAAATTCTATGCGGAATACTGCATTAAAAGCCGTAGACAAAGTTTAGAACTGATACAATAACATTTGAAACAATTCATCGGAAATGTTAACTTTATACTTTAAGTTCTGTGCGGAATACTGCATTAAAGGCCGTAGACAAAGTTTAGAACTGTTACAATAACATTGAAAACAAATTATAGGAAATGTTACCTTTCGACTTTAAATTCCATGCGGATACTGCATTAAAGGCCGTAGACAAAGTTTAGAACTGCTACATTAACATTTGCAACAATTCATCGGAAATGTTAACTTTCGACCTTAAATTCCATGCGGACTACTGCAATAAAAGCCGTAGACAAAGTTTAGAACTGTTACCTTTCGACTTTAAATTCCTTGCGGAATACTGCATTAAAAGCCGTAGACAAAATTTAGAACTGATACAATAACATTTAAAACAATTCAACGGAAATGTCAACTTTCGACCTTAAATTAAATGCGGACTACTGCAATAAAAGCCGTAACATTTCAGATGAATTGTTTTAAATGTTATTGTATCAGTTCTAGACTTTGTCTACGGCTTTTAATGCAGTATTCCGCACAGAACTTAAAGTCAAAAGTTAACATTTCCGATGAATTGTTTCAAATGTTATTGTATCAGTTCTAAACTTTGTCTACGGCTTTTAATGCAGTATTCCGCACGAAATTTAAAGTCGAAAGTTAACATTTCCGATGATTTGTTGTAAATGTTATTTTATCAGTTCTAAACTTTGTCTACGGCCTTTAATGTAGTATTCCGCATGGAATTTAAAGTCGAAAGTAAACATTTCAGATGAATTGTTTTAAATGTTATTATATCAGTTCTTAACTTTGTATACGGTCTTTAATGTAGTATTCCGCTCAGAACTTAAAGTCAAAAGTTAACATTTCCTATGAATTGTTTTAAATGTTATTGTATCAGTTCTAAACTTTGTCTACGACTTTTAATGCAGTATTCCGGACGAAATTACAAGTCGAAAGTTAACATTTCCGATGATTTGTTGTAAATGTTATTTTATCAGTAATAAACTTTGTCTACGGCCTTTAATGTAGTATTCCGCATGGAATTTAAAGTCGAAAGTTAACTTTTCCGATGAATTGTTTTAAATGTTATTGTATCAGTTCTAAACGTTGTCTACTGCTTTTAATGCAGTATTCCGCATGGAATTTAAAGTCGAAAGTTAACATTTCCGATGAATTGATTTAAATGTTTTTGTATCAGTTCTAAACTTTGTCTACGGCTTTTAATGCAGTATTCCAAATGGAATTTAAAGTCGAAAGTTAACATTTCCGATGATTTGTTTTAAATGTTATTGTATCAGTTCTAAACTTTGTCTACGGCTTTTAAAGCAGAATCATAGAAAATGTTACCTTTCGACTTTAAATTCTATGCGGAATACTGCATTAAAAGCCGTAGACAAAGTTTAGAACTGATACAATAACATTTAAAACAATTCAACGGAAATGTTAACTTTCGACTTTAAATGCCATGCGGAATAGCATTAAAAGCCGTAGACAAAGTTTAGAACTGATACAATAACATTTAAAACAATTCATTGGAAATGTTAACTTTCGACCTTAAATTCCATGCGGAATAATGCATTAAAAGCCGTAGACAAAGTATAGAACTGACACAATAACATTTAAAACAATTCATCGGAAATGTTAACTTTCGACCTTAAAGTCCATGCGGAATACTGCATTAAAAGCTGTAGGCAAAGTTTAGTACTGATACAATAACATTTAAAACAATTCATCGGAAATGTTATTTTTCGACCTTAAATTCCATGCGGAATAGTGCATTAAACGCCGTAGACAAAGTTTAGAACTGATACAATAACATTTGAAACAATTCATCGGAAATGTTAACTTTCGACTTTAAGTTCTGTGCGGAATATTGCATTAATGGCCGTAGACAAAGTTTATAACTGTTACAATAACATTTAAAACAATTCATCGGAAATGTTAACTTATGACTTTAAATGCCATGCGGAATAGCATTAAAAGCCGTAGACAAAGTTCAGAACTGATACAATAACATTTAAAACAATTAATCTGAAATGTTAACTTTCGCTCTAAATTACCTAGACAAAGTTTAGAACTGATACAATAACATTTAAAACAATTCATTGGAAATGCTAACTTTCGACTTTAAATTCCATGCGGAATAATGCATTAAAGGCCGTAGACAAAGTATAGAACTGACACAATAACATTTAAAACAATTCATCGGAAATGTTAACTTTCGACCTTAAAGTCCATGCGGAATACTGCATTAAAAGCTGTAGGCAAAGTTTAGTACTGATACAATAACATTTAAAACAATTCATCGGAAATGTTATTTTTCGACCTTAAATTCCATGCGGAATAGTGCATTAAAAGCCGTAGACAAAGTTTAGAACTGATACAATAACATTTGAAACAATTCATCGGAAATGTTAACTTTCGACTTTAAGTTCTGTGCGGAATATTGCATTAAAAGCCGTAGACAAAGTTTAGAACTGATACAATAACATTTAAAACAAATCATCGGAAATGTTAACTTTCGACTTTAAATTCCGCGCGCAATACTGCATTAAAGGCCGTAGACAAAGTTTAGAACTGTTACAACAACATTGAAACAAATTATAGGAAATGTTACCTTTCGACTTTAAATTCCATGCGGATACTGCATTTAAAGCCGTAGACAAAATTTAGAACTGATACAATAACATTTAAAACAATTCATCGGAAATGGTTACTTTCGACCTTAAATTCCATGCGGACTACTGCAATAAAAGCCGTAGACAAAGTTTAGAGCTGATACAATAATATTTTTAGTACTGATACAATAACATTTAAAACAATTCATCGGAAATGTTATTTTTCGACCTTAAATTCCATGCGGAATAGTGCATTAAAAGCCGTAGACAAAGTTTAGAGCTGATACAATAACATTTGAAACAATTCATCGGAAATGTTAACTTTCGACTTTAAGTTCTGTGCGGAATACTGCATTAATGGCCGTAGACAAAGTTTATAACTGTTACAATAACATTTAAAACAATATGTCGGAAATGTTAAATTTCGACTTTAAATTCCATGAGGAATACTGCATTAAAAGCCGTAGACAAAGTTTAGAACTGATACAATAACATTTAAAACAATTCATCGGAAATGTTAACTTTCGACCTAAAATTCTATGCGGAATACTGCATTAAAAGCCGTAGACAAAGTTTAGAACTGATACAATAACATTTGAAACAATTCATCGGAAATGTTAACTTTAGACTTTAAGTTCTGTGCGGAATACTGCATTAAAGGCCGTAGACAAAGTTTAGAACTGTTACAATAACATTGAAAACAAATTATGGGAAATGTTACCTTTCGACTTTAAATTTTATGCGGATACTGCATTAAAGGCCGTAGACAAAGTTTAGAACTGTTACAATAACATTTAAAACAAATCATAGAAAATGTTACCTTTCGACTTTAAATGCCATGCGGAATAGCATTAAAAGCCGTAGACAAAGTTTAGAACTGATACAATAACATTTAAAACAATTCATTGGAAATGTTAACTTTCGACCTTAAATTCCATGCGGAATAATGCATTAAAAGCCGTAGACAAAGTATATAACTGACACAATAACATTTAAAACAATTCATCGGAAATGTTAACTTTCGACCTTAAAGTCCATGCGGAATACTGCATTAAAAGCTGTAGGCAAAGTTTAGTACTGATACAATAACATTTAAAACAATTCATCGGAAATGTTATTTTTCGACCTTAAATTCCATGCGGAATAGTGCATTAAACGCCGTAGACAAAGTTTAGAACTGTTACAACAACATTGAAACAAATTATAGGAAATGTTACCTTTCGACTTTAAATTCCATGCGGATACTGCATTTAAAGCCGTAGACAAAATTTAGAACTGATACAATAACATTTAAAACAATTCATCGGAAATGGTTACTTTCGACCTTAAATTCCATGCGGACTACTGCAATAAAAGCCGTAGACAAAGTTTAGAGCTGATACAATAATATTTTTAACAATTTATCGGAAATGTTACCTTTCGACTTTAAATTCCGTGCGGAATACTGCATTAAAAGCCGTAGACAAAATTTAGAACTGATACAATAACATTTAAAACAATTCATCGGAAATGTTAACTTTCGACTTTAAGTTCTGTGCGGAATACTGCATTAATGGCCGTAGACAAAGTTTATAACTGTTACAATAACATTGAAAACAAATTATAGGAAATGTTACCTTTCGACTTTAAATTCCATGCGGATACTGCATTTAAAGCCGTAGACAAAATTTAGAACTGATACAATAACATTTAAAACAATTCATCGGAAATGGTTACTTTCGACCTTAAATTCCATGCGGACTACTGCAATAAAAGCCGTAGACAAAGTTTAGAGCTGATACAATAATATTTTTAACAATTTATCGGAAATGGTTACTTTCGACCTTAAATTCCATGCGGACTACTGCAATAAAAGCCGTACACAAAGTATAGAACAGACACAATAACATTTAAAACAATTCATCGGAAATGTTAACTTTCGACTTTAATTTCTGTGCGGAATACTGCATTAATGGCCGTAGACAAAGTTTATAACTGTTACAATAACATTGAAAACAAATTATAGGAAATGTTACCTTTCGACTTTAAATTTTATGCGGATACTGCATTAAAGGCCGTAGACAAAGTTTAGAACTGTTACAATAACATTTAAAACAAATCATAGAAAATGTTACCTTTTGACTTTAAATTCCGTGCGGAATACTGCATTAAAAGCCGTAGACAAAATTTAGAACTGATACAATAACATTTAAAACAATTCATCGGAAATGTTAACTTTCGACCTTTAATTCCATGCGGAATACTGCGTAAAAGGCCGTAGACAAAGTTTAGAACTGATACAATAACATTTAAAATAAATAATAAAAATGTTTCCTTTAGACTAGAATGTTACTGTATCAGTTCTAAACTTTGCCTACGGCTTTTAATGCAGTATTCCGCATGGAATTCAAAATCGAAAGTTAACATTTCCGATGAATTGTTTCAAATGTTATTGTATCAGTTCTAAACTTTGCCTACGGCTTTTAATGCAGTATCCCGCATGGAATTTAAAATGGAAAGTTAACATTTCCGATGAATTGTTTCAAATGTTATTGTATCAGTTCTAAACTTTCTCTACGGCTTTTAATGCAGTATTCCGCATGGAATTTAAAGTCGAAAGTAAACATTTCAGATGAATTGTTTTAAATGTTATTGTATCAGTTCTAAACTTTGTCTACGGCTTTTAATGCAGTATTCCAAATGGAATTTAAAGTCGAAAGTTAACATTTCCGATGATTTGTTTTAAATGTTATTGTATCAGTTCTAAACTTTGTCTACGGCCTTTAATGTAGTATTCCGCATGGTTAACATTTCAGATGAATTGTTTTAAACGCATGGAATTTAAAGTCGAAAGTTAACATTTTCGATGAATTGTTTTAAATGTTATTGTATCAGTTCTAAACTTTATCTACGGCTTTTAAAGCAGAATCATAGAAAATGTTACCTTTCGACTTTAAATTCTACGCGGAATACTGCATTAAAAGCCGTAGACAAAGTTTAGAACTGATACAATAACATTTAAAACAATTCAACGGAAATGTTAACTTTCGACTTTAAATGCCATGCGGAATAGCATTAAAAGCCGTAGACAAAGTTTAGAACTGATACAATAACATTTAAAACAATTCATCGGAAATGTTAACTTTCGACCTTAAAGTCCATGCGGAATACTGCATTAAAAGCTGTAGGCAAAGTTTAGTACTGATACAATAACATTTAAAACAATTAATCTGAAATGTTAACTTTCGACTCTAAATTACCTAGACAAAGTTTAGAACTGATACAATAACATTTAAAACAATTCATTGGAAATGCTAACTTTCGACTTTAAATTCCATGCGGAATAATGCATTAAAGGCCGTAGACAAAGTATAGAACTGACACAATAACATTTAAAACAATTCATCGGAAATGTTAACTTTCGACCTTAAAGTCCATGCGGAATACTGCATTAAAAGCTGTAGGCAAAGTTTAGTACTGATACAATAACATTTAAAACAATTCATCGGAAATGTTATTTTTCGACCTTAAATTCCATGCGGAATAGTGCATTAAAAGCCGTAGACAAAGTTTAGAACTGATACAATAACATTTGAAACAATTCATCGGAAATGTTAACTTTCGACTTTAAGTTCTGTGCGGAATACTGCATTAATGGCCGTAGACAAAGTTTATAACTGTTACAATAACATTTAAAACAATATGTCGGAAATGTTAAATTTCGACTTTAAATTCCATGAGGAATACTGCATTAAAAGCCGTAGACAAAGTTTAGAACTGATACAATAACATTTAAAACAATTCATCGGAAATGTTAACTTTCGACCTAAAATTCTATGCGGAATACTGCATTAAAAGCCGTAGACAAAGTTTAGAACTGATACAATAACATTTGAAACAATTCATCGGAAATGTTAACTTTAGACTTTAAGTTCTGTGCGGAATACTGCATTAAAGGCCGTAGACAAAGTTTAGAACTGTTACAATAACATTGAAAACAAATTATGGGAAATGTTACCTTTCGACTTTAAATTTTATGCGGATACTGCATTAAAGGCCGTAGACAAAGTTTAGAACTGTTACAATAACATTTAAAACAAATCATAGAAAATGTTACCTTTCGACTTTAAATGCCATGCGGAATAGCATTAAAAGCCGTAGACAAAGTTTAGAACTGATACAATAACATTTAAAACAATTCATTGGAAATGTTAACTTTCGACCTTAAATTCCATGCGGAATAATGCATTAAAAGCCGTAGACAAAGTATATAACTGACACAATAACATTTAAAACAATTCATCGGAAATGTTAACTTTCGACCTTAAAGTCCATGCGGAATACTGCATTAAAAGCTGTAGGCAAAGTTTAGTACTGATACAATAACATTTAAAACAATTCATCGGAAATGTTATTTTTCGACCTTAAATTCCATGCGGAATAGTGCATTAAACGCCGTAGACAAAGTTTAGAACTGTTACAACAACATTGAAACAAATTATAGGAAATGTTACCTTTCGACTTTAAATTCCATGCGGATACTGCATTTAAAGCCGTAGACAAAATTTAGAACTGATACAATAACATTTAAAACAATTCATCGGAAATGGTTACTTTCGACCTTAAATTCCATGCGGACTACTGCAATAAAAGCCGTAGACAAAGTTTAGAGCTGATACAATAATATTTTTAACAATTTATCGGAAATGTTACCTTTCGACTTTAAATTCCGTGCGGAATACTGCATTAAAAGCCGTAGACAAAATTTAGAACTGATACAATAACATTTAAAACAATTCATCGGAAATGTTAACTTTCGACTTTAAGTTCTGTGCGGAATACTGCATTAATGGCCGTAGACAAAGTTTATAACTGTTACAATAACATTGAAAACAAATTATAGGAAATGTTACCTTTCGACTTTAAATTCCATGCGGATACTGCATTTAAAGCCGTAGACAAAATTTAGAACTGATACAATAACATTTAAAACAATTCATCGGAAATGGTTACTTTCGACCTTAAATTCCATGCGGACTACTGCAATAAAAGCCGTAGACAAAGTTTAGAGCTGATACAATAATATTTTTAACAATTTATCGGAAATGGTTACTTTCGACCTTAAATTCCATGCGGACTACTGCAATAAAAGCCGTAGACAAAGTATAGAACAGACACAATAACATTTAGAACAATTCATCGGAAATGTTAACTTTCGACTTTAAGTTCTGTGCGGAATACTGCATTAATGGCCGTAGACAAAGTTTATAACTGTTACAATAACATTGAAAACAAATTATAGGAAATGTTACCTTTCGACTTTAAATTTTATGCGGATACTGCATTAAAGGCCGTAGACAAAGTTTAGAACTGTTACAATAACATTTAAAACAAATCATAGAAAATGTTACCTTTTGACTTTAAATTCCGTGCGGAATACTGCATTAAAAGCCGTAGACAAAATTTAGAACTGATACAATAACATTTAAAACAATTCATCGGAAATGTTAACTTTCGACCTTTAATTCCATGCGGAATACTGCATAAAAGGCCGTAGACAAAGTTTAGAACTGATACAATAACATTTAAAATAAATAATAAAAATGTTTCCTTTAGACTAGAATGTTACTGTATCAGTTCTAAACTTTGCCTACGGCTTTTAATGCAGTATTCCGCATGGAATTCAAAATCGAAAGTTAACATTTCCGATGAATTGTTTCAAATGTTATTGTATCAGTTCTAAACTTTCTCTACGGCTTTTAATGCAGTATTCCGCATGGAATTTAAAGTCGAAAGTAAACATTTCAGATGAATTGTTTTAAATGTTATTGTATCAGTTCTAAACTTTGTCTACGGCTTTTAATGCAGTATTCCAAATGGAATTTAAAGTCGAAAGTTAACATTTCCGATGATTTGTTTTAAATGTTATTGTATCAGTTCTAAACTTTGTCTACGGCCTTTAATGTAGTATTCCGCATGGTTAACATTTCAGATGAATTGTTTTAAACGCATGGAATTTAAAGTCGAAAGTTAACATTTTCGATGAATTGTTTTAAATGTTATTGTATCAGTTCTAAACTTTATCTACGGCTTTTAAAGCAGAATCATAGAAAATGTTACCTTTCGACTTTAAATTCTACGCGGAATACTGCATTAAAAGCCGTAGACAAAGTTTAGAACTGATACAATAACATTTAAAACAATTCAACGGAAATGTTAACTTTCGACTTTAAATGCCATGCGGAATAGCATTAAAAGCCGTAGACAAAGTTTAGAACTGATACAATAACATTTAAAACAATTCATCGGAAATGTTAACTTTCGACCTTAAAGTCCATGCGGAATACTGCATTAAAAGCTGTAGGCAAAGTTTAGTACTGATACAATAACATTTAAAACAATTAATCTGAAATGTTAACTTTCGACTCTAAATTACCTAGACAAAGTTTAGAACTGATACAATAACATTTAAAACAATTTATTGGAAATGCTAACTTTCGACTTTAAATTCCATGCGGAATAATGCATTAAAGGCCGTAGACAAAGTATAGAACTGACACAATAACATTTAAAACAATTCATCGGAAATGTTAACTTTCGACCTTAAAGTCCATGCGGAATACTGCATTAAAAGCTGTAGGCAAAGTTTAGTACTGATACAATAACATTTAAAACAATTCATCGGAAATGTTATTTTTCGACCTTAAATTCCATGCGGAATAGTGCATTAAAAGCCGTAGACAAAGTTTAGAACTGATACAATAACATTTGAAACAATTCATCGGAAATGTTAACTTTCGACTTTAAGTTCTGTGCGGAATATTGCATTAAAAGCCGTAGACAAAGTTTAGAACTGATACAATAACATTTAAAACAAATCATCGGAAATGTTAACTTTCGACTTTAAATTCCGCGCGCAATACTGCATTAAAGGCCGTAGACAAAGTTTAGAACTGTTACAACAACATTGAAACAAATTATAGGAAATGTTACCTTTCGACTTTAAATTCCATGCGGATACTGCATTTAAAGCCGTAGACAAAATTTAGAACTGATACAATAACATTTAAAACAATTCATCGGAAATGGTTACTTTCGACCTTAAATTCCATGCGGACTACTGCAATAAAAGCCGTAGACAAAGTTTAGAGCTGATACAATAATATTTTTAGTACTGATACAATAACATTTAAAACAATTCATCGGAAATGTTATTTTTCGACCTTAAATTCCATGCGGAATAGTGCATTAAAAGCCGTAGACAAAGTTTAGAGCTGATACAATAACATTTGAAACAATTCATCGGAAATGTTAACTTTCGACTTTAAGTTCTGTGCGGAATACTGCATTAATGGCCGTAGACAAAGTTTATAACTGTTACAATAACATTTAAAACAATATGTCGGAAATGTTAAATTTCGACTTTAAATTCCATGAGGAATACTGCATTAAAAGCCGTAGACAAAGTTTAGAACTGATACAATAACATTTAAAACAATTCATCGGAAATGTTAACTTTCGACCTAAAATTCTATGCGGAATACTGCATTAAAAGCCGTAGACAAAGTTTAGAACTGATACAATAACATTTGAAACAATTCATCGGAAATGTTAACTTTAGACTTTAAGTTCTGTGCGGAATACTGCATTAAAGGCCGTAGACAAAGTTTAGAACTGTTACAATAACATTGAAAACAAATTATGGGAAATGTTACCTTTCGACTTTAAATTTTATGCGGATACTGCATTAAAGGCCGTAGACAAAGTTTAGAACTGTTACAATAACATTTAAAACAAATCATAGAAAATGTTACCTTTCGACTTTAAATGCCATGCGGAATAGCATTAAAAGCCGTAGACAAAGTTTAGAACTGATACAATAACATTTAAAACAATTCATTGGAAATGTTAACTTTCGACCTTAAATTCCATGCGGAATAATGCATTAAAAGCCGTAGACAAAGTATATAACTGACACAATAACATTTAAAACAATTCATCGGAAATGTTAACTTTCGACCTTAAAGTCCATGCGGAATACTGCATTAAAAGCTGTAGGCAAAGTTTAGTACTGATACAATAACATTTAAAACAATTCATCGGAAATGTTATTTTTCGACCTTAAATTCCATGCGGAATAGTGCATTAAACGCCGTAGACAAAGTTTAGAACTGTTACAACAACATTGAAACAAATTATAGGAAATGTTACCTTTCGACTTTAAATTCCATGCGGATACTGCATTTAAAGCCGTAGACAAAATTTAGAACTGATACAATAACATTTAAAACAATTCATCGGAAATGGTTACTTTCGACCTTAAATTCCATGCGGACTACTGCAATAAAAGCCGTAGACAAAGTTTAGAGCTGATACAATAATATTTTTAACAATTTATCGGAAATGTTACCTTTCGACTTTAAATTCCGTGCGGAATACTGCATTAAAAGCCGTAGACAAAATTTAGAACTGATACAATAACATTTAAAACAATTCATCGGAAATGTTAACTTTCGACTTTAAGTTCTGTGCGGAATACTGCATTAATGGCCGTAGACAAAGTTTATAACTGTTACAATAACATTGAAAACAAATTATAGGAAATGTTACCTTTCGACTTTAAATTCCATGCGGATACTGCATTTAAAGCCGTAGACAAAATTTAGAACTGATACAATAACATTTAAAACAATTCATCGGAAATGGTTACTTTCGACCTTAAATTCCATGCGGACTACTGCAATATAAGCCGTAGACAAAGTTTAGAGCTGATACAATAATATTTTTAACAATTTATCGGAAATGGTTACTTTCGACCTTAAATTCCATGCGGACTACTGCAATAAAAGCCGTAGACAAAGTATAGAACAGACACAATAACATTTAAAACAATTCATCGGAAATGTTAACTTTCGACTTTAAGTTCTGTGCGGAATACTGCATTAATGGCCGTAGACAAAGTTTATAACTGTTACAATAACATTGAAAACAAATTATAGGAAATGTTACCTTTCGACTTTAAATTTTATGCGGATACTGCATTAAAGGCCGTAGACAAAGTTTAGAACTGTTACAATAACATTTAAAACAAATCATAGAAAATGTTACCTTTTGACTTTAAATTCCGTGCGGAATACTGCATTAAAAGCCGTAGACAAAATTTATAACTGATACAATAACATTTAAAACAATTCATCGGAAATGTTAACTTTCGACCTTTAATTCCATGCGGAATACTGCGTAAAAGGCCGTAGACAAAGTTTAGAACTGATACAATAACATTTAAAATAAATAATAAAAATGTTTCCTTTAGACTAGAATGTTACTGTATCAGTTCTAAACTTTGCCTACGGCTTTTAATGCAGTATTCCGCATGGAATTCAAAATCGAAAGTTAACATTTCCGATGAATTGTTTCAAATGTTATTGTATCAGTTCTAAACTTTCTCTACGGCTTTTAATGCAGTATTCCGCATGGAATTTAAAGTCGAAAGTAAACATTTCAGATGAATTGTTTTAAATGTTATTGTATCAGTTCTAAACTTTGTCTACGGCTTTTAATGCAGTATTCCAAATGGAATTTAAAGTCGAAAGTTAACATTTCCGATGATTTGTTTTAAATGTTATTGTATCAGTTCTAAACTTTGTCTACGGCCTTTAATGTAGTATTCCGCATGGTTAACATTTCAGATGAATTGTTTTAAACGCATGGAATTTAAAGTCGAAAGTTAACATTTTCGATGAATTGTTTTAAATGTTATTGTATCAGTTCTAAACTTTATCTACGGCTTTTAAAGCAGAATCATAGAAAATGTTACCTTTCGACTTTAAATTCTACGCGGAATACTGCATTAAAAGCCGTAGACAAAGTTTAGAACTGATACAATAACATTTAAAACAATTCAACGGAAATGTTAACTTTCGACTTTAAATGCCATGCGGAATAGCATTAAAAGCCGTAGACAAAGTTTAGAACTGATACAATAACATTTAAAACAATTCATTGGAAATGTTAACTTTCGACCTTAAATTCCATGCGGAATAATGCATTAAAAGCCGTAGACAAAGTATAGAACTGATACAATAACATTTAAAACAATTCATCGGAAATGTTAACTTTCGACTTTAAGTTCTGTGCGGAATATTGCATTAATGGCCGTAGACAAAGTTTATAACTGTTACAATAACATTTAAAACAATTCATCGGAAATGTTAACTTATGACTTTAAATTCCATGCGGAATACTGCATTAAAAGCCGTAGACAAAGTTTAGAACTGATACAATAACATTTAAAACAAATCATCGGAAATGTTAACTTTCGACTTTAAATTCCGCGCGCAATACTGCATTAAAGGCCGTAGACAAAGTTTAGAACTGTTACAACAACATTGAAACAAATTATAGGAAATGTTACCTTTCGACTTTAAATTCCATGCGGATACTGCATTTAAAGCCGTAGACAAAATTTAGAACTGATACAATAACATTTAAAACAATCCATCGGAAATGTTAACTTTCGACCTTAAATTCCATGCGGACTACTGCAATAAAAGCCGTAGACAAAGTTTAGAGCTGATACAATAATATTTTTAACAATTTATCGGAAATGTTACCTTTCGACTTTAAATTCCGTGCGGAATACTGCTTTTAATGCAGTATTCCGCATGGAATTTAAAGTCGAAAGTAAACATTTCAGATGAATTGTTTTAAATGTTATTGTATCAGTTCTAAACTTTGTCTACGGCTTTTAATGCAGTATTCCAAATGGAATTTAAAGTCGAAAGTTAACATTTCCGATGATTTGTTTTAAATGTTATTGTATCAGTTCTAAACTTTGTCTACGGCCTTTAAT
The DNA here is from genome assembly GCA_951394025.1 of Heteromyza rotundicornis. NCBI lineage: Eukaryota > Metazoa > Arthropoda > Insecta > Diptera > Heleomyzidae > Heteromyza > Heteromyza rotundicornis. The sequence goes on from OX596011.1 coordinate 38,271,865, forward strand.
GTAGTATTCCGCATGGTTAACATTTCAGATGAATTGTTTTAAACGCATGGAATTTAAAGTCGAAAGTTAACATTTTCGATGAATTGTTTTAAATGTTATTGTATCAGTTCTAAACTTTATCTACGGCTTTTAAAGCAGAATCATAGAAAATGTTACCTTTCGACTTTAAATTCTACGCGGAATACTGCATTAAAAGCCGTAGACAAAGTTTAGAACTGATACAATAACATTTAAAACAATTCAACGGAAATGTTAACTTTCGACTTTAAATGCCATGCGGAATAGCATTAAAAGCCGTAGACAAAGTTTAGAACTGATACAATAACATTTAAAACAATTCATTGGAAATGTTAACTTTCGACCTTAAATTCCATGCGGAATAATGCATTAAAAGCCGTAGACAAAGTATAGAACTGATACAATAACATTTAAAACAATTCATCGGAAATGTTAACTTTCGACTTTAAGTTCTGTGCGGAATATTGCATTAATGGCCGTAGACAAAGTTTATAACTGTTACAATAACATTTAAAACAATTCATCGGAAATGTTAACTTATGACTTTAAATTCCATGCGGAATACTGCATTAAAAGCCGTAGACAAAGTTTAGAACTGATACAATAACATTTAAAACAAATCATCGGAAATGTTAACTTTCGACTTTAAATTCCGCGCGCAATACTGCATTAAAGGCCGTAGACAAAGTTTAGAACTGTTACAACAACATTGAAACAAATTATAGGAAATGTTACCTTTCGACTTTAAATTCCATGCGGATACTGCATTTAAAGCCGTAGACAAAATTTAGAACTGATACAATAACATTTAAAACAATCCATCGGAAATGTTAACTTTCGACCTTAAATTCCATGCGGACTACTGCAATAAAAGCCGTAGACAAAGTTTAGAGCTGATACAATAATATTTTTAACAATTTATCGGAAATGTTACCTTTCGACTTTAAATTCCGTGCGGAATACTGCATTAAAAGCCGTAGACAAAATTTAGAACTGATACAATAACATTTAAAACAATTCATCGGAAATGTTAACTTTCGACCTTAAATTCCATGCGGACTACTGCAATAAAAGCCGTAGACAAAGTATAGAACAGACACAATAACATTTAAAACAATTCATCGGAAATGTTAACTTTCGACCTCAAATTCCATGCGGAATACTGCATTAAAAGCTGTGGGCAAAGTTTAGTACTGATACAATAACATTTAAAACAATTCTTTGGAAATGTTATTTTTCGACCTTAAATTCCATGCGGAATAGTGCATTAAAAGCCGTAGACAAAGTTTAGAGCTGATACAATAACATTTGAAACAATTCATCGGAAATGTTAACTTTCGACTTTAAGTTCTGTGCGGAATACTGCATTAATGGCCGTAGACAAAGTTTATAACTGTTACAATAACATTTAAAACAATATGTCGGAAATGTTAAATTTCGACTTTAAATTCCATGAGGAATACTGCATTAAAAGCCGTAGACAAAGTTTAGAACTGATACAATAACATTTAAAACAATTCATCGGAAATGTTAACTTTCGACCTAAAATTCTATGCGGAATACTGCATTAAAAGCCGTAGACAAAGTTTAGAACTGATACAATAACATTTGAAACAATTCATCGGAAATGTTAACTTTCGACTTTAAGTTCTGTGCGGAATACTGCATTAATGGCCGTAGACAAAGTTTATAACTGTTACAATAACATTTAAAACAATATGTCGGAAATGTTAAATTTCGACTTTAAATTCCATGAGGAATACTGCATTAAAAGCCGTAGACAAAGTTTAGAACTGATACAATAACATTTAAAACAATTCATCGGAAATGTTAACTTTCGACCTAAAATTCTATGCGGAATACTGCATTAAAAGCCGTAGACAAAGTTTAGAACTGTTACAATAACATTGAAAACAAATTATGGGAAATGTTACCTTTCGACTTTAAATTTTATGCGGATACTGCATTAAAGGCCGTAGACAAAGTTTAGAACTGTTACAATAACATTTAAAACAAATCATAGAAAATGTTACCTTTCGACTTTAAATGCCATGCGGAATAGCATTAAAAGCCGTAGACAAAGTTTAGAACTGATACAATAACATTTAAAACAATTCATTGGAAATGTTAACTTTCGACCTTAAATTCCATGCGGAATAATGCATTAAAAGCCGTAGACAAAGTATATAACTGACACAATAACATTTAAAACAATTCATCGGAAATGTTAACTTTCGACCTTAAAGTCCATGCGGAATACTGCATTAAAAGCTGTAGGCAAAGTTTAGTACTGATACAATAACATTTAAAACAATTCATCGGAAATGTTATTTTTCGACCTTAAATTCCATGCGGAATAGTGCATTAAACGCCGTAGACAAAGTTTAGAACTGATACAATAACATTTGAAACAATTCATCGGAAATGTTAACTTTCGACTTTAAGTTCTGTGCGGAATATTGCATTAATGGCCGTAGACAAAGTTTATAACTGTTACAATAACATTTAAAACAATTCATCGGAAATGTTAACTTATGACTTTAAATTCCATGCGGAATACTGCTTTAAAAGCCGTAGACAAAGTTTAGAACTGATACAATAACATTTAAAACAAATCATCGGAAATGTTAACTTTCGACTTTAAATTCCGCGCGCAATACTGCATTAAAGGCCGTAGACAAAGTTTAGAACTGTTACAACAACATTGAAACAAATTATAGGAAATGTTACCTTTCGACTTTAAATTCCATGCGGATACTGCATTTAAAGCCGTAGACAAAATTTAGAACTGATACAATAACATTTAAAACAATCCATCGGAAATGTTAACTTTCGACCTTAAATTCCATGCGGACTACTGCAATAAAAGCCGTAGACAAAGTCTAGAGCTGATACAATAATATTTTTAACAATTTATCGGAAATGTTACCTTTCGACTTTAAATTCCGTGCGTAATACTGCATTAAAAGCCGTAGACAAAATTTAGAACTGATACAATAACATTTAAAACAATTCATCGGAAATGTTAACTTTCGACCTTAAATTCCATGCGGACTACTGCAATAAAAGCCGTAGACAAAGTATAGAACAGACACAATAACATTTAAAACAATTCATCGGAAATGTTAACTTTCGACCTCAAATTCCATGCGGAATACTGCATTAAAAGCTGTGGGCAAAGTTTAGTACTGATACAATAACATTTAAAACAATTCTTTGGAAATGTTATTTTTCGACCTTAAATTCCATGCGGAATAGTGCATTAAAAGCCGTAGACAAAGTTTAGAGCTGATACAATAACATTTGAAACAATTCATCGGAAATGTTAACTTTCGACTTTAAGTTCTGTGCGGAATACTGCATTAATGGCCGTAGACAAAGTTTATAACTGTTACAATAACATTTAAAACAATATGTCGGAAATGTTAAATTTCGACTTTAAATTCCATGAGGAATACTGCATTAAAAGCCGTAGACAAAGTTTAGAACTGATACAATAACATTTAAAACAATTCATCGGAAATGTTAACTTTCGACCTAAAATTCTATGCGGAATACTGCATTAAAAGCCGTAGACAAAGTTTAGAACTGATACAATAACATTTGAAACAATTCATCGGAAATGTTAACTTTCGACTTTAAGTTCTGTGCGGAATACTGCATTAATGGCCGTAGACAAAGTTTATAACTGTTACAATAACATTTAAAACAATATGTCGGAAATGTTAAATTTCGACTTTAAATTCCATGAGGAATACTGCATTAAAAGCCGTAGACAAAGTTTAGAACTGATACAATAACATTTAAAACAATTCATCGGAAATGTTAACTTTCGACCTAAAATTCTATGCGGAATACTGCATTAAAAGCCGTAGACAAAGTTTAGAACTGTTACAATAACATTGAAAACAAATTATGGGAAATGTTACCTTTCGACTTTAAATTTTATGCGGATACTGCATTAAAGGCCGTAGACAAAGTTTAGAACTGTTACAATAACATTTAAAACAAATCATAGAAAATGTTACCTTTCGACTTTAAATGCCATGCGGAATAGCATTAAAAGCCGTAGACAAAGTTTAGAACTGATACAATAACATTTAAAACAATTCATTGGAAATGTTAACTTTCGACCTTAAATTCCATGCGGAATAATGCATTAAAAGCCGTAGACAAAGTATATAACTGACACAATAACATTTAAAACAATTCATCGGAAATGTTAACTTTCGACCTTAAAGTCCATGCGGAATACTGCATTAAAAGCTGTAGGCAAAGTTTAGTACTGATACAATAACATTTAAAACAATTCATCGGAAATGTTATTTTTCGACCTTAAATTCCATGCGGAATAGTGCATTAAACGCCGTAGACAAAGTTTAGAACTGATACAATAACATTTGAAACAATTCATCGGAAATGTTAACTTTCGACTTTAAGTTCTGTGCGGAATATTGCATTAATGGCCGTAGACAAAGTTTATAACTGTTACAATAACATTTAAAACAATTCATCGGAAATGTTAACTTATGACTTTAAATTCCATGCGGAATACTGCTTTAAAAGCCGTAGACAAAGTTTAGAACTGATACAATAACATTTAAAACAAATCATCGGAAATGTTAACTTTCGACTTTAAATTCCGCGCGCAATACTGCATTAAAGGCCGTAGACAAAGTTTAGAACTGTTACAACAACATTGAAACAAATTATAGGAAATGTTACCTTTCGACTTTAAATTCCATGCGGATACTGCATTTAAAGCCGTAGACAAAATTTAGAACTGATACAATAACATTTAAAACAATCCATCGGAAATGTTAACTTTCGACCTTAAATTCCATGCGGACTACTGCAATAAAAGCCGTAGACAAAGTCTAGAGCTGATACAATAATATTTTTAACAATTTATCGGAAATGTTACCTTTCGACTTTAAATTCCGTGCGTAATACTGCATTAAAAGCCGTAGACAAAATTTAGAACTGATACAATAACATTTAAAACAATTCATCGGAAATGTTAACTTTCGACCTTAAATTCCATGCGGACTACTGCAATAAAAGCCGTAGACAAAGTATAGAACAGACACAATAACATTTAAAACAATTCATCGGAAATGTTAACTTTCGACCTTAAATTCCATGCGGACTACTGCAATAAAAGCCGTAGACAAAGTTTAGAGCTGATACAATAATATTTTTAACAATTTATCGGAAATGTTACCTTTCGACTTTAAATTCCGTGCGGAATACTGCATTAAAAGCCGTAGACAAAATTTAGAACTGATACAATAACATTTAAAACAATTCATCGGAAATGTTAACTTTCGACCTTAAATTCCATGCGGACTACTGCAATAAAAGCCGTAGACAAAGTATAGAACAGACACAATAACATTTAAAACAATTCATCGGAAATGTTAACTTTCGACCTCAAATTCCATGCGGAATACTACATTAAAAGCTGTGGGCAAAGTTTAGTACTGATACAATAACATTTAAAACAATTCATCGGAAATGTTATTTTTCGACCTTAAATTCCATGCGGAATAGTGCATTAAAAGCCGTAGACAAAGTTTAGAGCTGATACAATAACATTTGAAACAATTCATCGGAAATGTTAACTTTCGACTTTAAGTTCTGTGCGGAATACTGCATTAATGGCCGTAGACAAAGTTTATAACTGTTACAATAACATTTAAAACAATATATCGGAAATGTTAACTTTCGACTTTAAATTCCATGAGGAATACTGCATTAAAAGCCGTAGACAAAGTTTAGAACTGATACAATAACATTTAAAACAATTCATCGGAAATGTTAACTTTCGACCTAAAATTCTATGCGGAATACTGCATTAAAAGCCGTAGACAAAGTTTAGAACTGATACAATAACATTTGAAACAATTCATCGGAAATGTTAACTTTAGACTTTAAGTTCTGTGCGGAATACTGCATTAAAGGCCGTAGACAAAGTTTAGAACTGTTACAATAACATTGAAAACAAATTATGGGAAATGTTACCTTTCGACTTTAAATTTTATGCGGATACTGCATTAAAGGCCGTAGACAAAGTTTAGAACTGTTACAATAACATTTAAAACAAATCATAGAAAATGTTACCTTTTGACTTTAAATTCCGTGCGGAATACTGCATTAAAAGCCGTAGACAAAATTTAGAACTGATACAATAACATTTAAAACAATTCATCGGAAATGTTAACTTTCGACCTTAAATTCCATGCGGAATACTGCGTTAAAGGCCGTAGACAAAGTTTAGAACTGATACAATAACATTTAAAATAAATCATAAAAAATGTTTCCTTTAGACTTTAAATTCCATGCGGAATACTGCATTAAAAGCCGTAGACAAAGTTTAGAACTGCTACAATAACATTTACAACAATTCATAGGAAATGTTACCTTTCGACCTTAAATTCCATGCGGACTACTGCAATAAAAGCCGTAGACAAAGTTTAGAACTGTTACAATAACATTTAAAACAAATCATAGGAAATGTTACCTTTCGACTTTAAATTCCATGCGGAATACTGCATTAAAAGCCGTAGACAAAATTTAGAACTGATCGATGAATTGTTTCAAATGTTATTGTATCAGTTCTAAACTTTGTCTACGGCTTTTAATATACTATTCCGCATGGAATTTAAAGTCGAAAGTTAACATTTCCAATGAATTGTTTTAAATGTTATTGTATCAGTTCTAAACTTTGTCTACTGCTTTTAATGCAGTATTCCGCACGAACTGATACGATTACATTTGAAACAATTCATCGGAAATGTTAACTTTAGACTTTAAGTTCTGTGCGGAATACTGCATTAAAGGCCGCAGACAAAGTTTAGAACTGTTACAATAACATTGAAAACAAATTATAGGAAATGTTACCTTTCGACTTTAAATTTTATGCGGATACTGCATTAAAGGCCGTAGACAAAGTTTAGAACTGTTACAATAACATTTAAAACAAATCATAGAAAATGTTACCTTTTGACTTTAAATTCCGTGCGGAATACTGCATTAAAAGCCGTAGACAAAATTTAGAACTGATACAATAACATTTAAAACAATTCATCGGAAATGTTAACTTTCGACCTTAAATTCCATGCGGAATACTGCGTTAAAGGCCGTAGACAAAGTTTAGAACTGATACAATAACATTTAAAATAAATCATAAAAAATGTTTCCTTTAGACTTTAAATTCCATGCGGAATACTGCATTAAAAGCCGTAGACAAAGTTTAGAACTGCTACAATAACATTTGCAACAATTCATCGGAAATGTTAACTTTCGACCTTAAATTCCATGCGGACTACTGCAATAAAAGCCGTAGACAAAGTTTAGAACTGTTACCTTTCGACTTTAAATTCCTTGCGGAATACTGCATTAAAAGCCGTAGACAAAATTTAGAACTGATACAATAACATTTAAAACAATTCAACGGACATGTCAACTTTCGACCTTAAATTCCATGCGGACTACTGCAATAAAAGCCGTAGACAAAGTTTAGAACTGTTACAATAGCATTTAAAACAAATCATAGGACATGTTACCTTTCGACTTTAAATTCCATGCGGAATACTGTTAACTTTCGACCTAAAATTCTATGCGGAATACTGCATTAAAAGCCGTAGACAAAGTTTAGAACTGATACAATAACATTTGAAACAATTCATCGGAAATGTTAACTTTATACTTTAAGTTCTGTGCGGAATACTGCATTAAAGGCCGTAGACAAAGTTTAGAACTGTTACAATAACATTGAAAACAAATTATAGGAAATGTTACCTTTCGACTTTAAATTCCATGCGGATACTGCATTAAAGGCCGTAGACAAAGTTTAGAACTGCTACATTAACATTTGCAACAATTCATCGGAAATGTTAACTTTCGACCTTAAATTCCATGCGGACTACTGCAATAAAAGCCGTAGACAAAGTTTAGAACTGTTACCTTTCGACTTTAAATTCCTTGCGGAATACTGCATTAAAAGCCGTAGACAAAATTTAGAACTGATACAATAACATTTAAAACAATTCAACGGACATGTCAACTTTCGACCTTAAATTCCATGCGGACTACTGCAATAAAAGCCGTAGACAAAGTTTAGAACTGTTACAATAGCATTTAAAACAAATCATAGGACATGTTACCTTTCGACTTTAAATTCCATGCGGAATACTGTTAACTTTCGACCTAAAATTCTATGCGGACTACTGCAATAAAAGCCGTAGACAAAGTCTAGAGCTGATACAATAATATTTTTAACAATTTATCGGAAATGTTACCTTTCGACTTTAAATTCCGTGCGTAATACTGCATTAAAAGCCGTAGACAAAATTTAGAACTGATACAATAACATTTAAAACAATTCATCGGAAATGTTAACTTTCGACCTTAAATTCCATGCGGACTACTGCAATAAAAGCCGTAGACAAAGTATAGAACAGACACAATAACATTTAAAACAATTCATCGGAAATGTTAACTTTCGACCTTAAATTCCATGCGGACTACTGCAATAAAAGCCGTAGACAAAGTTTAGAGCTGATACAATAATATTTTTAACAATTTATCGGAAATGTTACCTTTCGACTTTAAATTCCGTGCGGAATACTGCATTAAAAGCCGTAGACAAAATTTAGAACTGATACAATAACATTTAAAACAATTCATCGGAAATGTTAACTTTCGACCTTAAATTCCATGCGGACTACTGCAATAAAAGCCGTAGACAAAGTATAGAACAGACACAATAACATTTAAAACAATTCATCGGAAATGTTAAATTTCGACCTCAAATTCCATGCGGAATACTACATTAAAAGCTGTGGGCAAAGTTTAGTACTGATACAATAACATTTAAAACAATTCATCGGAAATGTTATTTTTCGACCTTAAATTCCATGCGGAATAGTGCATTAAAAGCCGTAGACAAAGTTTAGAGCTGATACAATAACATTTGAAACAATTCATCGGAAATGTTAACTTTCGACTTTAAGTTCTGTGCGGAATACTGCATTAATGGCCGTAGACAAAGTTTATAACTGTTACAATAACATTTAAAACAATATATCGGAAATGTTAACTTTCGACTTTAAATTCCATGAGGAATGCTGCATTAAAAGCCGTAGACAAAGTTTAGAACTGATACAATAACATGTAACACAATTCATCGGAAATGTTAACTTTCGACCTAAAATTCTATGCGGAATACTGCATTAAAAGCCGTAGACAAAGTTTAGAACTGATACAATAACATTTGAAACAATTCATCGGAAATGTTAACTTTAGACTTTAAGTTCTGTGCGGAATACTGCATTAAAGGCCGTAGACAAAGTTTAGAACTGTTACAATAACATTGAAAACAAATTATGGGAAATGTTACCTTTCGACTTTAAATTTTATGCGGATACTGCATTAAAGGCCGTAGACAAAGTTTAGAACTGTTACAATAACATTTAAAACAAATCATAGAAAATGTTACCTTTTGACTTTAAATTCCGTGCGGAATACTGCATTAAAAGCCGTAGACAAAATTTAGAACTGATACAATAACATTTAAAACAATTCATCGGAAATGTTAACTTTCGACCTTAAATTCCATGCGGTATACTGCGTTAAAGGCCGTAGACAAAGTTTAGAACTGATACAATAACATTTAAAATAAATCATAAAAAATGTTTCCTTTAGACTTTAAATTCCATGCGGAATACTGCATTAAAAGCCGTAGACAAAGTTTAGAACTGCTACAATAACATTTACAACAATTCATAGGAAATGTTACCTTTCGACCTTAAATTCCATGCGGACTACTGCAATAAAAGCCGTAGACAAAGTTTAGAACTGTTACAATAACATTTAAAACAAATCATAGGAAATGTTACCTTTCGACTTTAAATTCCATGCGGAATACTGCATTAAAAGCCGTAGACAAAATTTAGAACTGATCGATGAATTGTTTCAAATGTTATTGTATCAGTTCTAAACTTTGTCTACGGCTTTTAATATACTATTCCGCATGGAATTTAAGGTCGAAAGTTAACATTTCCAATGAATTGTTTTAAATGTTATTGTATCAGTTCTAAACTTTGTCTACTGCTTTTAATGCAGTATTCCGCACGAACTGATACAATTACATTTGAAACAATTCATCGGAAATGTTAACTTTAGACTTTAAGTTCTGTGCGGAATACTGCATTAAAGGCCGCAGACAAAGTTTAGAACTGTTACAATAACATTGAAAACAAATTATAGGAAATGTTACCTTTCGACTTTAAATTTTATGCGGATACTGCATTAAAGGCCGTAGACAAAGTTTAGAACT